>CM033739.1:23614796-24214796 GCA_019671005.1 Hibiscus mutabilis | reverse complement strand
TCAAAGTTGTTGAGTTGTTTTCAAAGATGTTGTGAAAATGACTATCAACTAGTCTTTATATAATGATTGAAAAATTAAACCGTTTGATGGAAAGATTTGTAGAAAAGTTAATAGATACAACTGAATGGATGCAACATTAAACAAAAAATTAATAAGTCTATTCACCAAGTAACAAGACTTATTATTAGAATGTCTATTCTCCAATTGACATGACTTAACATCAATATTATTCAACCAATATATATAATTTTTCCAACAATTCTCCACATGAATAAAATTAATGGTTCAAAAACATTGACTCGATGTGGTGATAGTTTCTACGTTTGATATTTGCATAGGATAGGTAGGCGTCCCCTTTGAACCTTCCCTTGTGAAAATATGTTCACGTTCCTAGCTGTCTAGTAGACGTGATGTCCTTGAACTGTCCTGTCATTTGTGTAAGCGATGACATGCCTTACAAAAATACCTCACTGACAAGAATTTGGTTCTCATGGTTATGTCCATAAGCTTTGGATATCTCCTAGTTCTCTAGAGCTTAGAGAACTATGCACTAATAGTCTCTTTGAAGTGGCTCCACTTCATTTTCACATAGGTGACTAATATTGTTCGGCTTACCGAAACACACAATGGACATTAAAATCATTGCTTAACCTTTTCCACATTTTAGTCACAAGTAGATTGTCCCATTGAACCTATATCTTGGGATCTCCAATCAACTAGGTTGGGTTTTCCTTCATATAGCGCATTAAAAATCATAGGCTTTAGTCACATTCCTTTCGATGTTTTATCAACTTGATCTTGATTCAACCTTTTTTGTTAGCGGATCCACAGTGTTATTTTTTGATTTCACAAAATCAATAGAGATAACTCCAATTGAGATCAGTTGTCTAATAGTATTATGTCGACGAAGCATGTGTCTCAACTTACCATTACGTTCTCTGCTCTACCAAGTGTTGTTTGGTTGCCACAATATATTCATATTGTGGGCGCATGCTTTGACCATTCTCGATATCCTCTAAGAAATTTCATAGTCATTCAACCTCCAGTTATAGGTTAGAAAATCCAATCAAAAGGACTTTTTCACCCTTGCTCATCAACATCTTGTTGAAAGTCTTGACAATTTACATTAATAGTTTATAGTTCGTTTCGTTGAACTTGACCAATTTCCGTAATCATAAAAGGATGAGACAATTTTGTATTTCAACATCTTATTCTTGTGAATTTCAAGATTCTTTGATTCATTCACAAGAAACCGTTATACATTGTTATGACAAACATAACCAATTATCACAAAACAAACAAATTAGGAGGATAATCCATGGTAACGAAATTCTTTCGTTTTACCACTAATATCATTACTATTATTGGTATGGCAACCATAACCAATAAAAATATGATCCACCATTTTAGGATATATTTTCATTTGCTTTGGTAAATGAGTCATTACTTTGACAAGTGTAACACCCCGGTTTCGGGTCTAGGAGTTTTCCTAGTGGTTTAGATGGTCCATTGGACCAGATTCGAGTCAGTTTTGAGATTTAAATTGAATAAAATATTTTCAGAAGGATTAAAAATATGTAAAATTATCTAAAATCATTATTTATTATGGAAATAATTTTGGTGGAATCAATTTTAAAAAAAGGGGTCTTGAAAGTGGACATTTTGGTTAGTGACCAAAATGTAAAATTTCAAAACTATTTTTAGTGACTATTTTGTAAAAGGGTCAAAACTTTGAATCTTTAAGGAGCTATTTACCCAAGGGTCTAATATCAAGCTTTTCCCCTTAATTAACTATTTTAAATGATTTTAAAATAAAATAAAAGGCTTTAGGAAATAATTGGATAATTAAATTCTTTAAAACAAAATTTACGTAACTAACTTTTCACAAAAAGATTTTCTCTCCAATTCTCTCCAGCCAAACACCTTTTATCTCTTCAAAATCATCAGGTAAAATCTACTTTTAATCAATTCTTTGATTTCAATTGAGATTAAAGTGGTTTTCTAACAAAATAAACTTGATTTCTCATTGTTTTGGCTTTGGAAACCACCTAATTAAGGGGAAAAGCAGCCATTAGAGGTGAGGTTCGTTCTTCTCCTATAATACAAGGTTTTTTATTAAAATTCTCAAGTTATTGATCCTTTACACATGTTTTCTTACTTGATTTGATGAGTTAATTGTGGTTTAATTGATTTAATTGAAAGATTTCTGTATAGGTTCTGTTTTTTGGGTTCTTGATTGATTTTAATCATAATTTTGATATTGAATAATTTTAATAAGTGGTTTTTAACATTGGAATCCCGAAACTGTAAGAATATCTAATTTTCTAGGTTGCTAGTTATGTGTTTTAGAGGAGTTGTGGTGGTTAATCGAATGCTGGAGGTATAAGGATGTTGGATATGTCTTTTTAGTTGATCATTGATGTTAATTGAAGTGTTGAAACGTTAGATCGAGGCTGGGTTAGGTTTGGAAGAGGTTTGTTGATAATTTTGGGAGTTGTGGAGTTGATTTGGGTAAAGGATGTTGAGGTTTTGTGTTGTTGTGATGTTGATTGCATTTTGATGCAACGTACCTTTGTTTTTGTGTAGATAAAAGTAGGGGAAGTTGGTCCTCAAGCTTGAACGTTGGTTTCAAAATCTTTGGAGGCGTGATTTTCGCATCGGCAAGCGAGGCTTTGGGAGTCGGTGAGTAGAAACGTGTTTTCAACTTTGCAAAGGTTTGAAAGTTGTGTTTAGAAGTTTAGATAGAGCTTGAAACGCTGGTCTAAGGTTGAAAGTAAGTAAAGAATGAATTCTCTTCGAACTCAGTTTGGCCAATAGTTTGATGCACTTGTTTTACACGGTTTAATTACTCACTGTATATGCATGTTTTGAGCATGGTTTAATGCTAGAAATTGGTTACAAAATGACGTTGATGCATTTGAAAGTAATGCGCGTTTTGTTAATGTTTATGAACATTGTTTAATGCAAGGTTTATTGCATTGGTTAAATGGTTATAATGATGCTTCTGAAAACAGTGAGTTGTTGATGTTAAAATGAATTATATTGGAAAGTGATGGAATGAAAAGTTTTAAAAATAAAATAGGATATATTTGGCCAGCCATAGGATTGATAGTGCACTATAAAAAAGCATCGTGGATGTCGAGGGGTTTATACAGTGTACCGAATACTCTATCCAAGTACGGTCGAGGGGTTTATGTGAACCGAAAACTCTCATTAGTGGATTAAGCATCGTACCAATGAGTGGTGTTGAGGGGTTTATGTGTATCGAATACTCCACCATGGGTGTCACAACGGTGAAGGGGTTTATGTGTACCGAATACTCCTATGTGTGAGCCTTGTGTTACCGATAAATTGTTTGTTAAGTGTTGAGGGAACACTTGTTGAATCTGTATCCGATGTTATGTTTTGTAAAGTGGAAACTTGGTAAATAGTCACTTGGAATCCAATATAATTGTTTATGTATCATGAGATGGGTTATGTTGTTTAATATGATTTAAACATGTTTTTCGCTTTAAGCCTTGCATTTGTAGCATGCATGGGAAAGCTTAAATTGAGGGTAGCAAATGGGACTTTGCTGAGGAATCCATGATACATGTTGCATATAGTTTAATATGCTATTTTGGAAATGTTAAGTGCATGGTTTTGATAAGACATGATGTTATGTTGATGTTTTAAAGAGTTTTGAATCGTGTTTTCAAAGGAAATGTGAAATGATTTAACTTGCATTGATGATGGTTTTTGTTTGAGCATTCCTCACCAAGCTTAGTGTGCTTACGCTCTCTTTTCCATCAGTACAGAGAATTAAGATTGAGGCAGCGAGGAAGCAAGAAAAGGAATCCCAAAGACTTGTTTTTAAAGTATGGTTTGGAATGTTGAAAAGTAGTAATAATGGCAATGTCTTGGTTGAGGTTTTGGGAGGATTTTTAAAGAAACTCCCTATTGTAGCAAGTTTTAATTGTTGTTTTGGACTTGTAATATGTTTTAAGTGGTTGAGTTGTGATTGGTTTAATGACTTGGATGTGGATTAGGAAGCATGCCTCTAGATTTGGTGTTTGAGTATGCTAGATATGATAGGTTGGCTTTTAATGTTGTTATGTGTTGATCAAGCATGTTGATGATGATCTATTTTGATTAGCTAAGTGTTGATGTTGTTTGGAATGAGCCAAAGTGTTAAATGTTATACCTAGATGTCATTAAGGCCTCTGCGTACCGGTACGAGTACCTCAAGGTTTGGTATGCGGGGTCCTGTTGAGGCTCAAATTATTGAAATTAAGCCTATCGTACTGGTACACCTAGCCATCGTATCGGTACGTCTTGAAGGAAAACATACATAGGTTTTGGTACACGGGCCAACATACCAAAATGACCCCTTCGTTTTTAACAAGCCGTATTGATACATAGGGTACTATATCAGTATGGGCTTTAGCTATTGGAATTCTGAGTTTTTTAAATAACCAAGGGCAATCGGTAGAGTGTGGTTAACATACCATAACGATATGTGAAAAACATGTATCAGTTTTCTTCCAGGTTGTTGCAACAGTTGAAAATCCCAGAGTGGAAGTGGGAAAGGATCACCATGGATTTTTTTTCGGGATTGCCTTTGACACCGACTAAAAAGGATTCCATTTGGGTGATTGTCGACCGGTTTACGAAGTGTGCACATTTTTTGCCAGTGCATACGATGTATTCTTTGGATAGGTTGGCGAATTTGTATGTTGCTGAAATTGTGATGTTACACGGAGTACCTAAATCAATTGTTTCAGATAGGGATCCACGGTTTACAGTGAGGTTTTGGGGATGTTTGCATCGAGCTTTGGGTACTCGTTTGAATTTCAGTACATCGTATCATCCTCAGACGGATGGCTAATCTAAACCTATGATTCAGATCTTGAAGAATATGTTAAGATGTTGTATCATTGAGTTCTAAGGAACTTGGGAAAGGCTGTTGCCTTTGGTAGAGTTTGCGTACAAAAATAGTTATCAAGCAAGTATAAATATGGCACCGTATGAAGCCTTGTATGGTAGGAGGTGTCGTACACCCTTGTGTTGGGTTAAGGCTATGAAAAAGTATGTTTCCATGCCTGATGTGTTGAAAGACACAGATGAGAAAGTAAAAATTATTTGTGACCATTTAAAAGAGGCCTCAGATAGGCATAAATACTATGCGGATTTGAAGTGTAAAGAGGTTGAGTACGTTGTTGGTGAAAAAGTTTTCTTGAAAGTTTCACCTTGGAAGAAGGTGATGCTTTTGGGCGTAAAGGAAAATTGAGCCCGAGATTTATTAGACCGTATGAGGTGCTGGAACGCATTGGTCCTATGGCTTATCGGTTGAGGTTACCTCCTGAGTTGGAGAAGATTCATGATGTGTTTCATGTGTCCATGTTGCTGAGGTATCGCTCAGATCCGTTGCATGTTATGCTAGTTGAGGATGTTGAGTTGCGACCAAATTTTTCTTATGACGAGGAACCAATGGAGATCCTTGACTCCCATAATAAAGTTCTTCGTGGAAAGACGATTGAACTTGTTAAGGTGTTGTAGGGATATCGCGGTGTTGAGGAGGCCATGTGGGAGAGTGAGTCAGACATGGTTGTTCAATTTCTGCATCTCTTTTCATCAGGTGAATTTTGAAGACGAAATTTCTTAAGGGGGAGAATTGTAACGCCCCAGTTTTGGGCCTAAGAGTTTTCCTAGAGGTTTAGACGGTCCATTGGATCGGATTAGAGGATTCCAGTCAGTTTCGGGATTTAAATTGGATAAAATATTTTCAGAAGGATTAAAAATATTGAAAATTATCTAAAATCATTATTTATTATGGAAATTATTTTGGTGGAATCAATTTTACAAAAAGGGGTCTCAAAAGTAGACATTTTGGTTAGTGAGCAAAATGTAAAATTTTAGAACTGTTTTTAGTGACTGTTTTGTAAAAGGGTCAAAAATTTGAATCTTTAAGGAGCTATTTACCCAATGGTCTAATATCAGGCTTTTTCTCTTAATTAACTATTTTAAATGATTTTAAAATAAAATAAAAGGCTTTGGGAAATAATTGGATAATTAAAATCTTTAAAACAAATTTTACGTAACTAACTTTTCACAAAATGATTTTCTTTCCAATTCTCTCCAGCCAAACACCTTTTATCTCTTCAAAATCATCAGGTAAAATCTACTTTTAATCAATCTTTTGAATTCAATTGAGATTAAAGTGGTTTTCTAACAAAATAAACTTGATTTCTCATTATTTTGGCTTTGGAAACCACCTAATTAAGGAGAAAAGAAGCCATTAGAGGTGAGGTTTGTTCTTCTCCTCTAATACAATGTTCTTTATTGAAATTCCCAAGTTATTAATCCGTTACCCATGTTTTCTAACTTGATTTGATGAGTTAATTGTGGAAAATTGATTAAATTGTGGTTTAATTAATTTAATTGAAGGATTTCCGTATAGGCTCTGTTTTGTTGGGTTCTTGATTGATTTTAATCATAATTTTGATGTTGAATAATGTTAATAAGTGGGGTTTAACATTGGAATCCCGAAACTATGTGAATCTCTAATTTTCTAGGTTGCTAGTTATATGTTTTTAAGGAGTTGTGGTGGTTAATTGAATACTGGAGGTATAAGGATGTTATAGATGTGTTTTTAGTTGATCATTGATGTTAATTGAAGTGTTGAAATGTTATATTATGGCTAGGTTAGGTTTGGAAGAGGTTTGTTGATAATTTTGAGAGTTGTGGAGCGGATTTGGGTAAAGGATGTTGAGGTTTTGTGTTGCTGTGATATTGATTGCATTTTGATGCAATGTAACTCTGTTTTTGTGTTGATAAAAGCAGGGAAAGTTGGTCCTCAAGCTTGAACATTGGTTTTGAAAGCTTTGGAGGCGTGATTGCCGCATTGGTAAGCGAGGCTTTGGGAGTCGGTGAGTAGAAACGTGTTTTCAACTTTGTAAAGGTTTGAAAGTTGTGCTTGGGAGTTTAGATCAAGCTTGAAATGTTGGTCTAAGCTTGAAAGTAAGTAAAGGATGAATTCTCTCTCAAACTCGGTTTGGCTAATTGTTCGATGCACTTGTTTTACAAAGTTTAATTACTCACTGTATATGCATGTTTTGAGCATGATTTAATGCTAGAAATTGGTTACAAAATGATGCTGATGCATTTGAAAGTAATGCGCGTTTTGTTAATGTTTATGAACAATGTTTAATGCAAGGTCTATTGCATTGGTTAAATGGTTATGATGATGTATATGAAAACAATGAGTTGTTGATGTTAAAATGAATTATATTGGCAATTGATGGAATAAAAAGGTTTGAAATTAAACTAGGATATAGTTGGCCGGCCATAGGATTGATAGTGTACTATAAAAAGGTGCATTGAATGTCGAGGGGGTTATACAGCGTACCGAGTACTCCATCCAAGTACCCTAACGGTCAAGGGGTTTATGTGTACCAAAGACTCTCGTTAATAGATTAAGCATCGTACCGATGAGTGGTGTTGAGGGGTTTATGTGTACCGAATACTCCACCACGGGTGTCACAACAACGGAAGGGTTTATGTGTACCGAATACTCTCGTGTGTGAGCCATGTGTTACCGGTAGATTGTTTGTTAAGTGTTGAGGGAACACTTGTTGAATCCGTGTATCCGATGTTATGTTTTGTAAAGTGGAAACTTGGTAAATGATCACTTGGAAGCCAATATAATTGTTTATGTATCATGAGATGGGTTATGTTGTTTAATGTGGTTTAAACATGTTTTTCTCTTTAAGCCTTGCATTGGTAGTATGCATGGGAAAGCTTAAATTGAGGGTAGCAAATGGGATTTTGCTGAGGAATTCATGATACATGTTGCACATGGTTTAATATGCTATTTTGGAAATGTTAAGTGCATGGTTTTGATAAGGCATGAAGTTGTGTTGATGTTTTAAAGAGTTTTGAAACGTGTTTTCAAAAGAAATGTGAAATGGTTTAACTTACATTGATGATGGTTGTTGTTTGAGCATTTCTCACTAATCCTAGTGTGCTTACGCTCTCTTCTCCATCAATGCAAGGAATTAAGATTAAGGCAGCGAGGAAGCAAGGAAAGGAATCCTAAAGACTTGTTTTTATAGTACGATTTGGAACGTTGAAAAGTAGTAATAATGACAATGTGTCGATTGAGGTTTTGGGAGGATTTTTGATGAAACTCCTTGTTGTAGCAAGTTTTAATTGTTGTTTTGGACTTGTAATATATTTTAAGTGGTTGAGTTGTGATTGGTTTAATGATTTGGATACGGATTAGGAAGTATGTCTCTAGATTTCGTGTTTGAGTATGTTAGATATGTTAGGTTGGCTTTTAATGTTGTTTTGTGTTGATCAAGCATGTTGATGATGATCTATGTTGATTAGCTAAGTGTTGATGTTGTTTGGAATGAGCCAAAGTGTCATATATTAGACCTAGAGGTCATTATAGTCCTCTGCGTACCGGTACGAGTACCTCAAGGTTTGGTACACGGGGTCCTGTTGAGGCTCAAATTGTTGAAATTAAGCCTAGCTTACTGGTACACCTAGTCATCGTATCGGTATGCCTTAAAGGAAAATAGACATAGGTTTCATTACACGGGCCAGCGTATCGAAACTACCCCATCGACTTTAACAAGCCGTATCGATACACAGGGTATTGTATCAGTACGGGCTTTAGCTACTAGAATTCTAAGTTTTTAAAATAACCAAAGGGATCGGTACGGGTCAACATCGTATCGGTACGATGTGGTCAACATACCGTATCAATACGTGAAAAATGTGTATCAGCATAGAAAGCCGTTAAGTCTGTTAATTCGTATCGATTTGAGATAGGCTGTATCGGTACGCTATATTGTTTTTTATGCAATCTGGTGTTGGCGAAGTTTGGAAATTTTGTAATTTGGTCCCTGTTTGTTATGAATGCAATTAATTGAGTTTGAGTGATTGTATTGTGTTGTGCTCGAATTCCTTCAACCGAATTGCTTGCCAAGTGGTGGAGAAGATGATTTTTGGGTGTATGTGGTGGAAGCAAAAATATAGACAAATTGACACAAGGATATATAGTGGTTCAAGCTTTTAACAAGCTCTACATCCACTACCTTAGCTCCCACTAAGGATTTCCCAAATTCAATAAGAATTTCTTCCCCTTTTACAAGGCTTAGGAGGCAACCTTTACAATCTTAGATCTAATTACCAAGTCTAGCATCCAAAGCTTACAAACCAAACTTTGGGAATCCTCTCAAACAAAGGAAATGAAGCAAACAATAATTCCTCACTACAAGGTATGTGTTTGCACTCTTTAATCACTCACCCAAAACCTAATACACTTGAGCATACATTGACATTTAGGCTTACCAAGTGTAGTCTATACAAAGAATGGGAATTTAAGCTCTATGAAAAATTTGACATCATATTGTTGTTGACAATTGAAGCATTAGTTGTTGCTGAAGCTTGAAGGGTCCTTAGATACTCCCAATTGAGTTTCTAGCCGTTGGAGACCGTTAGGGTTGAATTGGAGCCGTTGGAGCCTCTATTTCCCGTAATTAATACAGTTTTGCAGTTGTCCGTATCGATACACAGTTTACTCGTATCGATATGCCCTTCTTGGAAACTAGCTGTTAAGCTCTTAGCTGTCTAATCGTATTAGTACGCTTGTACCTATATCGATATAGCTACTAACCGTTGCGCTCAGTCTTGCTAACCGTATCGAAACACCTTGGTCTGTTTGCTAACCATATCAGTGCACCTTGGTTTGTTTGGCAAACCGTATCGGTACAGGTTGGTCTGTATCGGTACGCTCTACAATTTGAAAGACCATTGGGAAATAGCCGTTGGAGGTAGTTAAACAGGGATCAGTACGCATGTATGTTTATCGGTATGACCCTATCCGAATCGGTACACCTAGGGGCGTATCGGTACAATTTTTCAGTTCTAGAAAATCACTGTAGTTGAAACCCTTGAACTGTATCGATACGGGGTATACCGTATCAGTACGCCTATATTGAAAACATTAGTTTGGCTACTTTAAAACATTTCCAAAACCTCTCAAAAAATCTCAAACTTATTTTCAAGTTGTTTGGACTTAAAAACATTTTTGAATTCTTTTCAATTTAGTCCAAAACTATTTCTCAATTATTATATTAAAACAAATATCCTAACAATCTCCCCTTTTGATATAATAAAACCAACTTGAAAATTTGTTTTTGAGATTCTCCCCCTTAGTAAAAATAAGATTTGAATAAGAGATTTTAATGATGAAAATCTTATAAGCTCCCCCTTATTCATTTGAAAATTCAATTTTTCAGAACATTCTCCCCCTTTTTGTTATATCAAAAATGGTTCAAACAAAAGTTTGAAAACTTTAAAGTTCATAACAATGGATAGTTTCAAATGAAAAAAAATGACAAAAATAAGTTTTGTTTTAAATTGGCTCCCCTTCAAATGTTAGTCCAACATATATGATTAACTAGTTGAATTAAAAAGATAAATCAAATAAAGATAAATAAAATTCAACTAATTTTACCACACTTGAACCAAATGGAGGATGTGAAGCCTTCCTTCTTCAAGTGTTCATCCTTGATTGCATAGAGCTCCCCCTCACTTTTGTCACTTATTGATCTAGGCTCCATCACACCTACAAAAGACAATCATTTGATTTTTGGTATCTAAATTGCTTTCGATCCATAGGCATTAGTAGCACATAATTTAGTCCCCTTAGGAATCCATTTTTTAATTTCATCCTTTTTGGTTGAAGTAGATAGTCCTTTTGGGACCCAAATACTTCTAAAACATTTTCCATTTACAAATCTAGGGGCACTAGATTGTCACATATAAAAATTTGATTTTCCCAAATTATTTTTCTTTTGAAATTCTTTAAAAATCAAATATTTTTCTTTCTTAAGATCATCTACTTTAATTTGATGATCTTTTTCTTTCTTTTGAAGCAAATTTTGTAAATTCGAAACTTTAAGTTCAAAATCCTTTAATTTTGCTTAAAATTACAAATTGGTTTTCACAAGCAAATCATTTTCATTTTTCAATTTTGAAATCAACTTTTTGTTCTTTGAAAATGAGGCTTTAAATTCAAAAACCAATTGGTCATAGGCATCATGCAACTCATCAAAAGTATAATAATTAGAAATAGATGAGTTAGAAGTTACCTCCTTCTCTTGGAGGGCCATCATGCATAGGTGGGCTATCTCATCTTCATCGGTGGAGTCTTCATCACTCCATGTAGCCACATATGCTTTCTTTGATGATGATCCCTTCGTGTTGAAGCGAGGGCAATTGGATTTGGTGTCCCTCGTCTTCTTGCATTTTGAGCACTTGAGGGAATCCACCATCTTCTTCGATTCATGCTTAGATTCTTCTTTGTTGCTCTTCATGAATTAGGTCAATTCTTTGAAAAGATAGGCCATATCTTCATCTTCACTATCCTCCTCACTTGATTCTTTCTTGGTGACTTGTGGAGGATTGTAGAGAAATGGCATTCACATTAATGCCTAGCTCCATGATTTTCTTCTTCCCCATCTTTTTTATCACTTCCTTCTTCTTCTCCTCTTCTTTTCCTTTCTTCATGATTTCATGAGTGGGAAGTGACCCTATGAGCTCATCTAGCTTTAGAACTTTGAGATTTTTGGCTTCAATGATGGCGGTCTTATTGGAGTCCCATGACTCAGGAAGAGAGTAGATAAGCTTTCGGACAAGCTTTTCTTCCAAAATGATTTCTCCATAGCCTTTGAGTTTATTAGTGATGGTGGAGAATCTATCGAACATCTTCGTGATGTCCTTTTCTGGTTCCATCTTGAAGTTCTCATACTCAAGGTTGAGGAGGCCGATTTTGGTCTCCTTTACTTCGTTTGTTCCTTCGTACATGACTTCAAGCTTGTCCCAAACTTCCTTGGCATCCTCACAAGAAGACATCTTCTCATAGATATTGGGGATAAATGCACAAAAGAGAATGTGCAAAGCCTTGCAATTTAGCTCCATCTTCTTGCGATCATCCGCATTCCATTCCACCTTGCATATTTGTGGTACGTATGGACCATCTTCAACAACATCCCAAATCTTGTAATCTCTGGCCTTAATGAAGAACATCACTAGTCTTCCAATAGGCATAGTTGGTCATGTCAATGAAAGGTGGCTTGTCGATGGATTGCGCCATTTATCTCTGGTTGACTTATTTGTTGATCGAGCTTTTAGATCGTATCAATAGGTGGTTAAACCTTCTCGATTGAGCCTCACTCTGATACCAATTGTTGTGCTCGAATACCTTCAACTGAATTGCTTGCCAAGTGGTGGAGAAGACGATTTTTGGGTGTATGTGGTGGAAGGAAAATATAGACAAATTGACACGAGGATTTATAGTGGTTCAAGCTTCTAACAAGCTCTGCATCCACTACCTTAGCTCTTACTACGGATTTTCCAAATTCACTAAGAATTTCTTCCCCTTTCACAAGGCTTAGGAGGAAACCTTTACAATCCTAGACCCAATTACCATGTCTAGCATCCAAAGCTTAAAACCCAAGCTTTGGGAATCCTCTGAAACAAAGGAAATGAAGCAAACAATAATTCCTCACTACAAGGTATGTGTTTGCACTCTTTAAGCACTCACCCAAAACCTAATACACTTGATCATACATTGCCATTTAAGCTTACCAAGTGTAGTTTATACAAAGAATGTGAATTTAAGCTCTAAGACAAATTTGACATCATATTGTTGTTGAAAATTGAAGCATTAGTTGTTGCTAAAGCTTGAAGGGTCCTTAAATACTCCCAATTTAGTTTCTAGCCATTGGAGACCATTGGGATTGAATTAGAGCCGTTGGAGCCTCTATTTCCAACAATTAATGCAGTTTTGTAGCTGTCCGTATCGATACACGGTTACCCGTATCGATATGCCCTTCTTGGAAACTAGCCGTTAAGCTCTTAGCTGCCTAACCGTATCGGTGCGCGTGTACCTATATCGGTACAACTACTAGCCATTGCACTTAGTCTTGCTAACCGTATCGAAACACCTTGGTCTGTTTGCTAACCGTGTCTGTATGCCTTGGTTTGTTTGGCAAACCGTATCGGTACAGGTTGGTCTATTTCGGTATGCTCTGCAATTTGAAAGACCGTTGGGAAATAGCTGTTAGGGGTATTTAAACATAGATCAGTAGGCATGTATGCGTATCGGTACGACCCTATCCGTATCGGTACGCTTAGGGGCATATCGGTACGGTTTTTCTGTTCTAGAAAGTCACTGTAGTTGAAACCCTTGAACCATATCGATACGAGGTATACCGTATCGGTACGCCTGTATTGAAAACGTTTTTTTTGGCTACTTTAAAACATTTAAAACATTTCCAAAACCTCTCAAAAACTTCTCAAACTTATTTTCAAGTTGTTTGGACTTGAAAGCATTTTTGAATTCTTTTCAATTTAGTCCAAAACTATTTTTCAATTATTATATCAAAACAAATACCCTAACATATTGGAATGGAAATTAACCTACGAGCATGAAATTGATCTAATTAAGGTTTGGTAAAGTTAATTGTATTAAAGGCCCTACAATTTGCATTTTTTACGTTTTGGTCCCTTTGGTGAATTGTTGTTTAGTTGGACCATGTTTTGTGTTTTGATCTAAATGTAACGCTACCACTGAAGCATGTTCACATAGGACCATAACGATTTGCATGTATACAAGATAAAAAGAAAAAAACGTAGGGCTCAGGTTAGGGTTTTAGCTCGGGTTTGCTTCGACAAACCTAATGTGGATCTTTTAGTGTGATTTCGGCTAGACCGGGCTAAGAGGGTTACATCAAGACACCCCCACACTTTCAAGTAGTTGTAGATGGGTTTTTACCATTCCATCATATGGTGTATTTTCCTTCTTTCCCCTGTAGGATACCTTATTTAAAAGGTAATTTTACTGATAACACACCTTCACCACATGTTCTGTGATAACCCTGAACTTCTTCTAATTCTCATAATATTATGCACTTCATATCGTGCATCAGATACGACTTTAAGAATGTAGTTACGGTATAGGAAATCAGAGTGCTTTCATGCCTTGACGACGTTGAAGGCGGTACCGACATGAGTACTTCCATGTCTTGACAACGATGAAAGTGGTAGTAACATCTACATCATCCTCTGTAAAATAGGGGGAACAACATGGTCAAATAACACTTTCTCATTATCACATTTTGAAATGTTCTCTGCAAGATTTTCATTGTATCTTATAGCCACTAACAACGTTTGATTTTGGTTCGGAATCTGAGCCCAAGTAGTGACTATATCACCAGACTAAGAACTGAACGAGTTCTTAGATTATGTCAAGACAAAATCACGAACTAAATGTCATATCATAATTATGAATCTATTAATGGTTAGAAACTTAGTCAGAAACTAAAAACCAAAAACAAAAACACAATTAATCAACTTCTGTTGAACAACGAGAATTTAGTAAAATTTAAAACATGAAACAAAAGTACAAAGGCAGCATAATTCTATTCAACTCTAAACATAGACAAATGTTAGTCTTAGAAATAATATACTAACAATTATAAAATGTTCTTATCTTTAGTTTCCAATAGATCGTAAGAATCAAATCAGAATTTGAGAGCGGAGAATTTCTCATTTCACCAATATCTCCTTACTTCTCCAAAATTGTAATTGTCCTGTTGTCTTTACAAATTTCTTAAAAAATATTTGTACATCAAATATCTAAGTATTTGATTTAAACCATTAATAATGGTTCAAAATATTAAATCAAATATTTATGATGAAATAAAGTCAATTTTAAATAGATTCATCTTTATGAAAAGGTGCATGCCTCTGCTTATGGCTTTCACCCATACGTGCTCTCTTTCTCTCGCCATTGTCTTTGCATCGCAAAAATAAAAAATGTTTGGGCTGGATTCTTCCTTGAAATGAGACATGTTAAGCATGTGGATTCTATTTCTACCATAATTGAAGAGTTCTTCATGAAATGTAGGTCCACGTCTATTTGTCAAATGCAGATGCCACATTTCGCAATTCAAGAGTTCGAACAGTGTTCATCCTTTTGATATAATTACATTTATGGTTCACAATTAAATACCCACAATATATATTTGTTTGTCTTGGATTAAAACTTAAAAATCTATGTTAAGATTGTTAAAAAATAGGTGCAATAATAATCCAAATACAATAGAATATCGTAAGAAAAATAAATACAATAAATTCAAAATAGAACCTGAAATCAGACATAGTTGAAAATCAAAAGAATTTTGTTGAGGCATGTATAAAAATAGTTTCCTTAAGACAGATTCGTCATCTCTTCGGTGCTTGAGTGACATTGGACGTCTATCTCCCAAAATACAACAACAAACATTCACAGTGTTGGTAATAAAAACTACAAAACTAGGGCGTTAGCACTGACTGTGAATAAATAAAAGAACCGGAAAAATATTGAACCGTGTCGTGGTATAACCACTACCTTAGAAATAGATTTGCCTCAACCAGTGTAGTTGATGCTACAGGCGGATCGTCTCCCGAGGTTAACACGAACGCTCTAAAGTTTGTACACACAAACTGTAGAGTGGAATTCAGCGATATTGCTCTTCTCCACTATGAAACTCGACAGAACTTGAGAAATGATAATTTTTCAAGAGGATTTATGTTTTTCGGATGATTGAAAAATGAGCCAAAAAGGCTCTATTTATACTGTAAGCATGGGTTAAAATCGTCCAGGAAAAACGGTGATTAAGGCAGCATTGAAAGCAATTAAAACATGTTTAAACTGAGCTGTTATACCAGCTAATAAGGTCATTCGAATTCAACCCAAAAAAACATCCAGATTCAATCCTATAAGATGATAAGGATATCTGTAATGTTT
Source organism: Hibiscus mutabilis (assembly GCA_019671005.1). NCBI lineage: Eukaryota > Viridiplantae > Streptophyta > Magnoliopsida > Malvales > Malvaceae > Hibiscus > Hibiscus mutabilis. Next base: position 24,198,949 of record CM033739.1, on the reverse strand, counting down.
TGAATTCAGATAAAACACGTTTTAATGCACGTTTTAAAACTTTTTGAAAAATTCTTATAGATTTTCTCCAAAAAGAAAGGAATGCACGCGAACGTGTTAAAGATACGTGTTAACATGAACACGAACCGAATCGAACACAAACCGAACCGAGCCGAACAGGCGGCGGTGGCGCGCGTGCGGGGGCCTTGAATACTACTCTTCGACAAGGAAGGCTATAAAATCCTCTATATAAACCAAACTCAAGGTACTTTCCCACCCAATATGGGATACTTGAATTGAGCATTTTCCCAACTATCCCCCACAAATGCGAAAGAATCTTTCAAAAAATAGAGTTATAAAATAATTGAGTTTTAAAAGCGTAAGAAGAGCAATAGCGTGATTAGTTACTTAAGCACTAGTGAACGTATCTGGAACTAGTACATAGTGAAATGAGTAATTCTTCTCTTAGATAAGTGAACGAATCTGGAACTTTCTAAGATAGAGGTGAACTCACAGCACACAACTAACCCCTTTATCCACCGAAATCCTCGATGTGTCAAAAAATATACAAATGTATATAAATATATAGATGTAAACAAGGGTAACCATCTGACCTCAGGACTCTAGTAAGTGTACCAGAAAAATAGCCCAATGTTTTCCATAGAAGGTGGCTAATCCTTCTCACTTACGTAGGTTATTTCATCAGGTTTATCTCCACATAAACCACTCAAATAAGAGCTATGAAATAATAAGAGCTTTTCCTTCATGCTCATCCTCTCAAAAGAATAGTTGAATTCTTCAAGTTCAAAAATGAACCACCCAAACTCTGGGATAAGAATTCATTAAGAATAAAAACTCAACCTCTTTAATCGGTGAATTCAATAAGTTCTTTTTAATAGAACAACCCAAGCTCTTGGGATTGAATTCATTAAGAGCTAAAAACTCATCCTTTCTAGCAGCGAGTTCATTCAGTCCTTCGCGATAGGACTACCCACTCAACACTGGCTATGAAATTATTAAGAGTAGTTATTCAACCAAAGTCGGTAAATTCATCAAGTCTTTCTCACTAAGACCACCCAAAACCTGGGCTATGAATTTTTTAAGAGTAATATAACTCATCCTGGGCATGTACATTATTCGTCATAGGGATAGGTTGTAAAAAATGTACACTATGAGTACTCTTCATGGTTTCGTTTGACCACATTGAACTTAGATAACTAAGTTGGGTATCCACCATGAATTCCTCAACCAACAGACTTTAGACCCATCCCCATCGATGAATCTAGAACAAATTTCCAACTTAACCCTTTGGCAAGCGGATCAGTTAGGTTCCTTTTTGACTTCACATACTCTAAAGAGAGTACTTCGTTCCTTATTAAATGTCTCACTGATTCATGTCTTATGTGAATGTGTCTCTTCTTACCATTGTAAGCTTGGATCTTCGCCACACATTGCGTTGCTTAGTGAATTACACAAAAAAGACACATTTCTAAGCCATTCAGCTTCTTGCCCGGCTAAGTCAAGAACAATAAACTCTTACTCCATGGTGGAGTGTGCGATACATGTTTGCTTAGCAGACTTCCATGAAATCACTGCACCACCTAAGGTAAAGACATACCCACTCGTGGAGCTTACTTCATCATTATCGGTAACCCAATTGGCGTCACAATATCCTTCTAAAACAGAAGGAAAGCCAACAAACTCGAGTTACCAATTAATAGTACCCTTAATATACTTAAGTAAGCGCTTGAGTGCAATCCATTGTTCACCACTAGGATTATGAGTATATCTACTTAACCTACTCACTGCATAGGCGATATCAGGCCGAGTATAGTTCATTAAGAACATAAGGCTTCCAATAACTCTAGCATACTCTTCCTGGGAAACACTACTTCCTTTATTCTTAAAGAGATGTAAACTAGAGTCATAAGGAGTTCGAACAGGGCTAACATCAAAACTATCAAATTTCTTTAACACCTTTTCAATATAGTATGTTTGATTTAAAGAAAAACCCTTTTCAATTTTGGTAACTTTTACTCCTAAGATCACATCAACCTCTCCCAAATTAGTCATCTCAAATTTAGTAGACAAGAATTTTTTTGTTTTGTTAATGGATTCAATGTTAGTACTGAAAATCAACATGTCATCCACATCTAAGCTTGTGATGACACAATCAATTCCAAACATTTTTCAAATATACGCATGCATCCGCTCCATTAACAATAAAACCAAAACTCAAAATAATTTTATGGAATTTCTCATACCACTGCTTTAGAGCTTGTTTAAGGCCATAGAGAGGCTTTTTATGTCTACATACGTTGCCTTCCATACCAGCTATCTCAAAACTTGGTGGTTTCTCCATATAGATCTCCTCGTCTAGATCTCCATTCAAAAATGCAGTCTTTACATCCATTTGATGTACATGCAACTTATGAATGGATGCGATAGCAAACAAGGCACGAATCATTGCGACTTTAGTCACATGAGAGTACGTATCAAAGAAGTCAATACCAAACTTCTGAGTGAACCCTTTGACTACTAGTCTTGCCTTATACTTTTGGATTGACCCATCTGGTCTTAGTTTCTTTCTAAACACCCATTTACTACTGATAGGTTTAGATCCTCTAGGCAAGTCAACTAACTCCCAAGTGTGATTAGATTAATTGATTCTAGTTCATCATTGATGGCACTTCTCCGTAAACTAACATCAATTGAACTTATAGCTTCATTATAAGTTTTTGGATCCTTATCGAAAAGGAAAGATTGAGCTATATGTTCATTTATAGTGTCTAAATCACTAATTTTCGTAATAAAGGAAGTTATAAAGTCTGGTCCAAAGGTAGTAGCTACCTTTTTTCTTTTACTTCTTCTAGGCTCTAATTCCAACTCTAGAGTCTCCTTGGCAAGACAACTAGAAGAAGCAGGAATATGACTTCCTCGTTGTGTCTCAACATTTAATCTAGGTTTTTCAAGAGGAAAAGAGTCCTCAAAAAAGACTGCATCCCTAGATTCACAAATTGAGAAGTCATTTAAAGACATAAACCTGTATGCGGCACTATTTGTAGCATACCCTATAAACACTACATCAACGGTTTTAGGATTGATAGTGGTCTTCTTAAAGCCAGGCAAACCTATTTTTGCCAGACACCCCCACACTTTCAGATATTGCAAATTTGGTGCATAACCTTTCCACAGTTCGTATGGAGTACAATCTAATTTATTATGAGGCACTCGGTTCAATATATGATTGGCCAAGAGAATGGCTTCCCCCCACATGTTATCAGATAACCCAGAACTTATTAACAAAGAGTTCATCATTTCTTTTAAAGTTCTATTTTTCCTCTCGGCAATGCCATTCTGTTAAGGAAAATAAGGAGCAGAGGTCTCATGTATTATGCCATTCTTCTCACACATCTCTTTAAGGAAATTATAATCATATTCACCACCCCTATCTGGTCTAACACATTTTATTCTCCCATCAAGCTGATTCTAAACTTCTGCCTTATAAATAAGAAAGAAGATCTCAGCTTCATCTTTAGTTCTAAGGAGATAAACCTTTGTATATCTAGAATAATCATCTAAAAAGGTGATGTAGTAGTGTTTTCCTCTCTTACTTTCTGTAATCCCCTCGACCCGGCCTAGATGCCCGACCAAATCGAGAGTGCTACATTAGGTTTGCCAATGCAAACTAGAGAAAGGTTACGAAAAGTCGGTCCATTTTTTTTCTTTTATCTTGTCTAAATGCAAATTATTATTCCTACATGTTCATACTCGCAGCGGTAAGTTCTCGAATGAAATGAGTCACAAAAGACAATTATTTGCATCATATTCAAAAGTGAGGACTAAAATGTAAATACTTTAAAATACAAGACCAAAATTGAATTTAAGGTTACTAATCCTCAATTAGTCCATTTACATGCCAGCATGATAAATTCCAGGTCAATTTAATCATCCCAACTCATACAATTGCATCCCCAAGACTCAAGGACCAAAATGAAAGAACCAAAAACCTTCAAGATTCCAAAATAAACAATTTAACGGTACCCATACCGGTACGCGTACTAGTGTTTCGATATGCCCTTATGTTTTCAAAAACTCAGAATCCAGTAGCTAAAACCCGTACCGAAATGCTTGATCGCGTATCGGAACGCCTGGCAAAAATGCCTATGACCGTATCGAAACACTTGCTCGAGTACCGAAACGTTAAGCTTGGAAAGGCAGGACTGTATCGAAACACCCTCTTGCATATCGAAACGCTATGCCTGTAATGGCCTAGCCGTACCGGTACTGGGACACTTGTTTCGATATTCCTGGACCTGTAATGACATTTTAGCTGGTTTTTCACACAAAACTAGATGCATTTAGGTCCTAGCAACTTGCATGCATACATATAAGCATCCAACATCACACTTAACAACACTTATACCAAGGTTTAACTACAACACAAGATTATGCCACCCAAAAGATTGATCTAGAGGCATGCTCCCTATAACTCACCACCAAACATACCAAGATGCTCAATTAAGCATTTACCAGCAAGTACACCGTACCAACAACAAATCAATACCATACTCAACAGGATTAGCTCATCAAAGCATGTCATCCAAGAAAAACCATCTAGATGCATGCCTAGGTAACCATATAACATCAACCATAGGTAAGGATGCACGATATGGGAAACATCAACAATCAAGCACCAAAATCACAACATTATAAATGCTCAAAACTAGGGAAAACTGAAATAAAAATCCCAAAAATCCATGGAGAACACATTGCCTTATTAACCGAAAACTAAAACTGAGTTCATACTCAAATAGTCTTGTCTTCGGATCTCTTAATCCTTGCCTTTGCTGCCTCCAAGCTTTAATGCTCTGCATCCTTAGAGAAAAGAAAGCGTAAGAACACTTGCTTAGTGAGGATGCTCTTAAACGATGATGCATTTAAAACTGTAATACCCCAATATTTGCTTAGTGACTAAAATGTGAAGAGTTAAAGGTTGGTGGTTTTAGTTCAGTGACTAAAACATAAATTTTTAAAGTTGGATGACTAAAGTGAAAAATTGAGAAAAGTTCAGGGACAAAGATGGTAATTTTCCCAAAAAAATTATTTTATACCCATATATGTATAGTTTATCCCGATATAAGAATTTTGGTGGGAATCGGATTTTTGGTACGGGATTTGTGTGAAAATTTATAAAAAGAATAAGTTTCAGTAATTAGTTCGGATGATTATTTGAATTCGAAAAATTATGAAAATTTTATGGAAGTCTTAGGAAGACTTGAAGAATATGATATTATGGTTTTTGAATCGTTTTATTCGATTTGAATTCGATTCTATGCAGTATTTGGTGTAGTAGATGGAAATGGCAATTTTGAAGATAAGTTTTTCATTAATGGCAAAATGGTCATTTCACCTATACTTTTTGAATATATTTGATTGCGTAAAAGAAGACTGCACATGTGGCAACAAATTATTGGTTATAATTCAACGGAAAAATAGTCATTTGACTATTAAAAGGATTTTTATTTTTTATTAGGCATAAAATAAAATAAAGAAATAGAAAATATTGGAAAATTCTCTCATCTTCATCCTCCTTGGCGTGACCTACAAAGAAAGGGTAAGAAAGTTTTATTTCAATTTTTTAAGCTTATTGGATTGGATTTTTGGTTTAGATATGAAATAAGAAGTTGTTCTTCATTGAATTCTCTATCATTTGGTATAAGTTTTACGTGGTTTCCATGCTCCTAAGTTGATATTGATGATTAGGGTGGATGAAGGACATGTTGGAATCTTATGTTTTAAGGGTTGTTCATGTTAGAATTGAGGTTGGGATGTTATTTTTATGATTAAAGTGATGAAAATCCTATGAAAAATTGTTGAGTGACCATTCGGTTATGTAAAGAAATTAAGGGGAAATATTGAAATATTGCAAAATTTATTTTGATTTTGTTATTTGGAAATGATAAGAATGATATTTTACATGCTTGATTTTTTTATTTGGACAAAGAAATGTTCATGTTCTTGAAAATAAGAATTAGGGTTTATGTTAAAGTTTGGAATTTTAGGACATGATTGAAGGAAGATTGGTTTTATGTGTTGATATAAGGTGATTAGAATGAAATCCCTAATTAGATTGTATTAAGGATTAAAGTGTAAACTTTGTAAAGTTTAGGGATTTGATTGTTGAGCTTGTATGTAAGAAATGTTATATTGGAGAATTAATTTAAGTGATTCAAATATTGATTATAAAGCTCAAATCAATATTTGGGATCAATAGGACCATTCGACTACTTTAGGGACCAAGGTGAAAGATTTTTAAAGTTTGGGCCCTAAACTGCAAAGGATGAAAAATGTAAGGACTAGATTTGAAATTTATGGTTGGAAGCTTAAAAGAGTCTATAGGGACTAAAATAAGTATTTTGGTAAAAGTTGAAGATTTGAAGAGAAATGTGAGAAAATGTGATTCGAATATAGAAAGCTTTATCGGATCAATTTTGTGCATAATGGATAGTTATTTGAATTACTTACCATTATTATATATGAGATGAATATGTATTAACATATGCTTGGAATGGTATATGTTATTTTTTTAATGTAGATTCCGATATAAACCAAGGTCGTTCCAGCAGAAAAGAAAAGGATCTGAAGTGAAATCAAGTAGCAAAGTTAATATTATCAATGCTAAGGTGAGTGCATACATGTATTTAAAAGTATGAGTGCATACTGTATTTAAAAGTATGTTTAATAACATACATATTGTAGGGAGACTTGTGATAAGTCAACCTAAATGGTAAAGATTTTTATATAGCATAACATGTTTTGCATTATACAGTATTTTACTGATTTAAAGATTATGGCATATCTTTATGCTTACAAATGGTTTATAGCATGATATATATATATATGACAAGTTATTTTATATAGTTTTTAAATGTCATGTATACCATGGATTATATAGAACGTATTGAAGTATGAACTGCTCCCGTATGAATATGTATTACATGATAAAAATTGTTATTGGGTTGCTTGCCATTTGCAGGAATTGTTTTAAGTTTGCCCTTGGTAGTATAATATTAAGTTGGAAAATATTGTGGTATACCATTAAAGTCTTACAGTCATCAGACACTTCATTGTATCCTACAGTCATCTGACACTTCATTGTGTCTGACACTTCATTGACACTTAAATGTGTCCACAGTTTATAGAAAATGATAGTACTTTTAAAGTACGCGACTCGTTTATTAGTCACTTGATATTTACCATGGGCTATATGATTACACAGTACAATTATATGATTACACGGTACAATTATATGATTATACAGTACAACTATATGATTTCTTATACAGATATGCATGCATTACAGATTATATGATTTAATGATTATCATGCTTTTGAAAGTATCATGCATTACATAGTATTTTATATATGTTCTCATCTTATGCTTCACTGAGTTATTCTCAGCGTGTATTTTCATTATACACGTAGGTAAACAGAATTAGGAGCGGATGACTTTTGCATCACTTTCTCTTTTGGGGGTACATAATCGACATGTTAATTTCAGTACTTATGGCATCCATGTTTTGTGTATTTAGTAGTGGCATGTACTAGATAAACCTGCCTTTTTGTTAAAATACTTTAACCGGATATGTAATAGTTTTATAAACCTTTCATAGATGTTAAACATATTTACTGCTTATTATTACATGTTCTGATATGATTATATTATTTACGCAAAAAGTTTTACTATAGGGTATTGAATTACTATTTTATTTCTAAATTAGATAAAGTTAAGCGTGCTTGGATTAAAGAAATCTCAAATGGGTGACCACTTGGGAAATTATTTTAAATTTTTTAAATTACCTCAGTTTTTAGATTAAAAGATATTTTTTAAAAGCCCGTAACATCTTTGACTCGTGTTCGTTGTACGGATACGAGAAGCGGTGTTACATTTATTGGTATCAGAGCTGCAGGTTTAGCCGATTCTAGAGTTAATTTGAACTCGATAAAAGTGTCAAAGTGTGTACATGCCACTAGGATGTCGGATTTACTTGAAAATGATACTTGTTTGATCTATGCAATTGCTTATTAGTTTAAGTATATGTTATGAGTACAGATGTCGGAGGGAATCAGATCCCGGCAAGCTACTCAAAAAGTGGGGCCCGAGAATATTCCAGAGGTCGGTGAGGAAGTACAGTAACCTGTACAACAGGAGGTTGGTGCACCTGCACAGGAAATGCCAGTGCAAGACCGGGGTACATTTCTGCAAGCCTTGGACGCGATAATTAATAGACCTGCTCAAGTTTTCTTTCCTAAAGAGTTAAAGAAATTGCACGCTCCTAATTTTTGAGGTGACATTGATAAAGATCCTATGTCGGCAGATTTTTGGTTGAATGACATATAGACAACGTTGGCTCGGATTGGGTGTTATGATCAAGGAAAGCTGGAAGGAGTTGTCTCCTTATTGAGAGAGCCAGCACTAGTATAGTGGAATAATGTTACTACTCGTGTATGATAAGAAGTGAACTGGCAGTTTTTCCTCTGTGAGTTTAGGAGGAAATATATTGGAGATGTATTTATTCGGGAGATGAGACAGTAGTTCCTGGACCTTAAACAAGGAGAACACTCGGTGTATGAATACGAGTGCGAGTTCAATAGATTGTGTAGGTTTGCCTCTGAATTGCTACCGGATGAGAGAGCCATCACTGACAGCTTTATAAGTGGATTAAATGCCAGATACCAAGAGGTGCTGGTGGCAATTACTCCCAGGGCCTTCCAAGAAGCAGTCAATAGAGTTAAAGCAATGGAGAATGTTCGAGAGAAAGCTGAAAAAGAATCACAGAGCCAGAAAATGAGTGTTGAAACATCTTTTGCATCGTGATCATCAAAGCGGGGCAAAGGATATTCGCAGGGAGAACTGGATTTTTAGCACCTCGGGGACAAACAAGTCAAGTCGGGAAGTCCAAAAATACTTCGACATCAGCAAAGAGTTTTGGAAAGAAACAAGGACCTTCCCAATGCAAGTTTTTTAATCGAAAACATCATGGAGAGTGTCGGATGATCATTGGAGCCTATTTCTATTGTGTTGAAACTGGACATTTTATGCGTGACTATCCAAATCGAGATGATAGATCGGTTCAGACTGAAATATCTGTTGGAATGCAAAGAGGCAAAGGCCGTGGACCTGCAGAATCATCTGAAATAGGTTCTCGAAAGGAGAATGAAGCTTTGGTGGGTCGAGATGGTAGAGATTTAGCAAGGGTATATCACATCCGTACGCAGGATGACAGGGATGATAGAGAAAAACCTAACATTGTTACAGGTACTTTTCAACTCTATGGTCAACCTGTAATTGTTTTGATAGATACTGGATCTGCATATTCATATGTTAGTTCAGGAAAGAGAAATTCCTTTAGAACCAACTCAGAGTGATGTGATAGCCATAAACCCCCTAGGTCAAAGTGCTCGGGTAACTAAAGTAAGTAGGAAATTTCTACTTATAGTTCAGGGAATTGAATTCCCAGCTGACTTGTTAGAGCTGCCATTTAGTAATCTTGAGATAATTTTGGGCATGGATTGGCTTCATGCCTATGATGCTACAGTAAGGTGTCGCCAACAGCAATTGATTTTAAATACTGTAGATGGCTCAGAGATTATAGTATTGGGCGAAGGGTCTCAATGTATAAAGAATGTGATTTCGGCTTTTAAAGCCAAGAAACTATTAGAGATGGGTTGTGAGGCTTTTCTATCTCATGCGGTGGATACTAAGAAGATTAATAATGACCTCAGTGCGATTCCGACAGTTCGGGATTTTCCTAAGGTATTTTTGGAAGAGTTACCAGGGTTACCTCTAGAGAGAGAAGTACAGTTTGGAATTGAGATTATTCCTGGTACTGAGATGGTATCCATGACTCCATATAGAATGGCACCTGCAGAATTGAGGGAGTTAAAATCATAGTTGCATGAGTTATTAGATAGAGGATCTATACGTCCTAGTACATCACCATGGGGAGCTCCGGTGTTATTTGTCAAAAAGAAAGATGGTTCGCTGAGACTGTGCATTGATTACCGACAGCTGAACAAGGTGACCATAAAGAACAAGTATCCATTGCCGAGAATAGAAGATTTAGTTGACCAACTAAAAGGAACAACAGTGATGCCATTTGGCCTTACAAATGCTCCAACAGCATTTATGGATTTAATGAACCGAGTATTTCAGTCGTATCTCGATCGGTTTGTCATATTCTTCATTGATGATATATTGGTGTACTCGAAGACTAAAGATGATCATGATGCATATTTGAGGATAGTACTACAGATTTTGAAAGAAAATAAGTTATATGCTAAGCTCTCAAAATGCAAATTCTGGTTATCTGAAGTGGCTTTCTTCGGTCACATTGCCTCAGCTAAAGGAATAATAGTGAATCCTAAAAAGATACAAGCTATTTTGGAATGGAAAGTTCCCAAGAATATTACTGAAGTTCGTAGTTTCTTAGGGATTGTTGGATATTATCGAAGGTTTGTGAAAAAAAATTCGATGATAGCTGCTCCACTTACAAAGTTATTGAGAAAAGATGTTCCATTTGTTTGGACTGAAAAGTGTCAAGAAAGTTTTGATCAGTACAACTATATGATTACACAGTACAATTATATGATTACACAGTACAATTATATGATTATACAATACAACTATATGATTTTTTATACAGATATTCCTGCATTACAAATTATATGATTTAATGATTATCATGCTTTTGAAAGTATCATGCATTACAAAGTATTTTATATATGTTCTCATCTTATGCTTCACTGATTTATTCTCAGCGTGTATTTGCATTATACACGTAGGTAAACAGAATTAGGAGCGGACGGCTTTTGCATCAGTTTCTCTTTTGGGAGTACAGAATCGACAGGATAATTTCAGTACTTATGACATCCATGTTTTGTGTATTTAGTAGTGGCATGTACTAGGTAAACCAGTCTTTTTGTTAAAATATTTTAACCGAATATGTAATAGTTTTATAAACCTTTCATAGATGTTAAACATATTTATTGCTTATTATTACATGTTCTGATATTATTATATTATTTACGTAAAAACTTTTACTATCGGGTATTAAATTACTATTTTATTTCTAAATTAGATAAAGTTAAGCGTGCTTGGATTAAAGAAATCTCAAGATGGGTGACCACTTGGGAAATTATTTTAAAATTTTTAAATTACCCCGGTTTTTAGATTAAAAGATATTTTTAAAAGCCTGTAACATCTTTGACTCGTATTCAGTGTACGGATACGAGAATGGGGTGTTACATAACCCTTGAAAACCAACACTTGTTTTCAAACCATGCTTGCGACTTAAGCAAGTTCCAATTGTTTCAAGTCAAAACATGCATACCAACCATATGCAAAACAAATATATATATATATATATATATATATATATATTCCACATGCTTAATCCCAAAGCATCAAATACAAAACCATGCTTAAATCCCAAAGCATTATATAAAAAACCATGATTAAATCCCAAAGCATTACAAATAGATTCAACATTAGAATTCTCATATATTGGCAATTATAGTGACCACGGATAGTCGACCACTATCCTTGATTAGCCGACCGCTAACCTTTACTTAACCGACCGTTAACTTTTCACATCGTATACACGGATCTCCCTTAATGACCAACCTTCATCAAGACTACCCCATGCTGACCGCATGAATTTACAACCTTGTCCACTGCAAGCTTTACATCAAGGGGAACTGACCGCTCAACCCAAGTGATAACAAAATAGTCCGGGTAGCCGACCGCTATACCTCAAGGACTCTTAACCCACGGTCGATTTTTAACCATATTATAGTGCACTTTATCCTATGGCATGCCAACTATATCCGAATGTTTTCTCACCTTGTCACATAGCCAATATATCATTTACAAAACCATTTACTCACTGTTTTACAATGAATTACACAAAATCCCCGCATATGCAAATCGCATTGCCATAGCAATATCACATTCCCGACCGGAATAAAAACCAATGCTCACTGCCATTTAAAACCCTTTTAAGCCACTCCATATGTACTCAAAATCATGCATTTACAGTAAGTAAAAACAAACCATGTTTACGACCAAAACATGAATTACACATGCTCATATCCGAACCGATATTAAAGAGAAAAAGAGGGAAACTTACTTCCGAGCTTAGGTAAGTGTTTCAAACTTATCCTAAATCCCCAAAACCACTTTCAAACATTTCAAAGACTTTTAAGACTGTTTCCACTCACCGATTTCACTTCGTCTTGCTTGCTACCGCGAAATAAGCTCCCGGCAAGTCTAGAACCACCTCAAGATGCTATGCCTTGACTATCCCCTATTTCGGCCACACAAAATCAGGGGAAACATGTATTAAAATGCATCCAACTCTCTGTTTCAACCCAAAATCTCGTAGCTCTCAAGATGCCCACTCAAAACTCATTCGAAACTTACCAAAATCAACCTCAAACGCTACTCAATCTTAACCCAGCCATATTGTAACGATTCAAAACATCAAGCTTCATCAATTGATATCGAAAAACTCATCCACAACATCCTCTTACTTCCAGCAATGATTAAACACCTTAAACAACCCAAAAACCCTTAACTAACAACCTAAACAATTAGAGATTCAACCAATTTCCGGATTCCATTATTAAAAACAACTTATTCACATTATAATACATTCAAAATAAGATTGAAATCAATCCACAACACTGGAAAAACAGATCCAAATCGAAAATCACAAGATACTTCAATTAAACCTTAATTAAGCTAAAATCCATAATTAATTAATCAAAACCTATTAGAAAACATATGTAAAGAGCTAAGAACTTGGGAATTTCAATAAAGAACCTTTCATTAGAGGATAAGAACGAAACTTACCTCCAACGAATGAGTTTCCCCTTAATTGGATGGTTTTTCCTCTTGAGAAACAAAGAAATCAATGAGATTTTTGGAAAACAAATTGAGAAATCATTTAGCAAATCAATGAGTTAAGAAATTAAGATCAATACCTTAAATCTCTGATGGAAAAAGAGTGTTTGGATGTGAGTGTTTTGAGAGGAAATGTGAGAGAAGAAAAGTTATGTCAAATTGTGTTTTACAAAAATAACCACCTTATAACTAAATCTTCCTCTAATTCTTTTTAATTAAAACCTTTTCAAAATAATCCTAATTAAGAGAAAGCTTAGATTATACCAAATGGTAAAATAGCTCCTTAAAGATTCTAATTTTAACTTTTTACAAAACAGTCACCGTTTAAAAATAGTTTTCAAAATTTGCATTTTGGTCACTAGACAAAATGTCACCCTTCCAAAGCTCGTTTTCCAAAATTGCTTCCACCAATATTTTTAATATAATAAAATATGATTTTTAAACATTTTCCATATTTTTATCTTTCGAAAAAATATTCACTCCTGAATCCGACTCGAATCTCTAACATAGTCCACTAGACCGTCTAACCAGCCCCAAAACCGCTAGGCCCAAAACTGGGGCATTAAAACTCTCCCCCTCTTAAGAAATTTTGCCCTCAAAATTTACCTGGAGGAAAAAAATGCGGAAATTGCTCCAACATATCCGCCTTGCTTTCCCAAGTGGCTTCCTCGACTCCTCGATGTCGCCACAATACTTTAACCAGTTCTATCGTCTTACCACGTAGAACCTTGCTGCTGGAATCAAGGATTTCCACCGACTCCTCATCAAAGGATAAATCTAGTCTCAACTCAATATGCTCTACCGACATAACATGCGAAGGATCAGACTGATACCTCCGTAACATGGATACATGGAACACATCATGTATTTTCTCAAGCTCGGGAGGCAACCTCAACAGATAAGCCGCAGGACCAACCCGATCCATGATCTCATATGGTCTAATAAACCTCGAACTAAGCTTTCCCTTACATCCGAACCGCATTACCTTTTTCTACATTGACATCTTTAAGAACACACGATCGCCCACCGCATATTCAATTTCCCTATGCTTTAAATCCGCGTAAGATTCCTACCGATCCACAGCTGCTTTCACGCGTTCACACACAAGCTTAACTTTCTCATCCGTGTATTTCAACACATGTGGCAAGGAAACATGCTTTTCCCCTACCTCGGCCCAACACACGGGTGTACGACACCTCTGGCCATACAATGCATCAAATGGTGCCATCTGTATACTCGCTTGATAGCTGTTATTATAAGCAAATTCCACCAACGGCAAATGCTTCTCCCAGGTTCCTTGAAACTCAATAATACAACATCTTAGCATATCCTCCAAGACTTGAATAACACGCTCAAACTGCCCATCCGTCTGAGGATGATACACGGTACTAAAACTCAACCTCAAACCCAAAGCCTGATGTAAACATCTCCAAAACCTTGATGTGAACCTCGGATCTCTATCCGAAACGATCGACTTTGGTACCCCGTGAAAATGCACAATCTCAAAGATAAACAAATCCGCTAGCTTGTCCAAAGTGTACGTCGTATGCACTGGCAGAAAATGTGCATGCTTTGTAAATCGATCGACAATCACCCAAATGGGAATCTTTTTTAGCCGAAGTCAACGGCAACCCTGACATAAAATACATGGTGATTCTTTCCCATTTCCACTCTGGAATTCTCAACGGTTGCAACAACCCGGATGGAAACTGATGTTCAGCTTTAACCCGCTGACACACCATACACTTAGACACAAACTCCGCCACATCCTTCTTCAAACCAACCTAATAGTACCTTTCTTTCAAATCACGATACATCTTTGTACTACCAGGATGCATAGAAAAGGACTAAAATGTGCTTCCACCAAAATAGTATGCCTGAGCTCTGGGACTTTCGGCACCATTATTCGACCTTTGAAGCACAAAACACCATCATCATCAAAATGAAAATCTATCGGATTACCATTCGCTATGTCCTTAACATGAGGAACCAAATAATCATCACATGGTTGTTTAGCCTTAATCAACTGTGACAGCGTAGACTTAACTTGTAATTTAGCCAACAACCCACCTTCTCGCTTCACACTCAACCTTGCAAACATCGCCATATGCTCAACTGCCACCCCACGACTCAACGCATCCGCAACAACATTGACTTTTCCAGGATGATACTCAATTGTCAAGTCGTAATCCTTAAGCAACTCCAACCACCTTCGTTGCCTAAGGTTCAAATCCTTTTGAGACATCAAATATTTCAAACCGTTATGATCCGTAAAGACCATACACTTCTCTCCATAAAGGTAGTGTCACCAAATCTTCAAGGCAAACACCATAGCATCAAGTTCCAAATCATGAGTTGGATAATTGCGCTCATGAGCCTTCAACTGCCTCGACGCATAGGCCACAACCTTTCTATCCTGCATCAGCACACAACCCAAACCAACATGCGATGCATCACTATAAACCACAAACTTCTTCCCAGATTTTGGTTGAATCAACACAGGAGCATGTGTCAAAACCTCCTTCAACTTCTCAAAACCCTGTTGTTGCTTCTCCATCCAAACAAAAGGAACACTCTTTTACAGTAACTTTGTCAATGGAGCCGCAACACTAAAAAACCCTTCCGCAAAATGGTGATAATAACCTGCCAACCCAAGCAAACTATGCACTTCCGACACGGTCTTAGGTTGTTTCCAATTGAGAATAGCCTCAATTTCGATGGATCAACATGAATTCCCTCCGCGGATACCACATGTCTGAGAAACATCACCTCCTTTAGCCAAAACTCGCACTTGCTCAACTTGGCATACAACTGATTATCCTTCAAGACTTGAAACACAATCCACAAATACTGATCATGCTCCTCCTCGGTACGAGAGTACACGAGTATATCATCGATAAAAATCACCACAAACCAATCAAGATACTCATGAAACACTCTATTCATCATGTCTATGAAAGTCGTAGGGGTATTTGTCAAACAAAACAGCATCACCAAGAACTTGTAATGTTCGTACCTCGTACTAAACGCCGTATTATGAACATCCAGATCCTTAACTTTCAACTAATAATACCCTGACCTTAAATCTATTTTTGAAAACACTGTTGCCCTACAAAACTGATCGAACAAGTCATCAATACGCGGCAATGGATACTTGTTCTTCACTTTCAACTTATTCAACTGACGATAATCAATACACATACGCATCGATCCATCCTTCTTTTTCACAAAGAGAACCGAAGCACCCTAAGGAGAAACACTCAGTCGAATGAACCCATGATCCAATAACTCTTGAAGCTGTGATTTCAACTTTTTCAACTCCTTCGGTGCCATCCGATTAGGAGCAATGGACACCGGAGTTGTACATTCATAAGTTTCAATACGAGACTCTACCTCTATATCCAGAGGTAAACCCGGCAACTCTTTAGGAAAACTTTTGGATAATCACAAATAGCTCAAATGTCCTGCACCCGAACACCCTTGGCTTTCAGATTTATAACAATATTCTGATAAGCTTGGCAACCATCAAACATCATCTTCTCCACTCGGGTAGCCGAAACAATATTGGACAAGAATTTCACATTCTCACCCATTACCACAACTTTATAATCATCGGCCAACTTCAGAGAAATCCTTTTGGACTCACAATCCACCATTGCCTTGTGCTCACTTAACCAATCCATACCCAAGATAACGTCAAAACCAATAAATGGCAACTCCATCAAATCCACGGCAAACTCATGACCTTGCACCACCAGAGGACAACGTCTATACAACCTTCTAGTTGTAACCGTCTCCCTAAAAGAACTAGTTACTAATATCCAAAATCTTAACAAGAACATTTAACAATGATGCATGCTCACTTAGGATGTATAAATAAGTAGACCCTGAACCAATCAAAGAAAACAACGACAAAGACTACAAAGTGAAAGTACCTACGATCACATCTGTGTCATTGCGCCCCTCAAGATGAGCATAGATCTGTCCTGGTCCACCATTCTCTGGTTGTACAACAACAGCATGAGCCACAGCTCTCTGAGCATCCTTGCGCCTCTAAAAATTACCTTTGCCACGGCCTCGGCCCCTAGCAGGTACAACAGCCAGAATTGGTGCATAACCCATAGCACGAGGACAGTCACGCTTCATTTGACCAGGAGATCTACATATCCAACAACTCGTGGTATTTCCCTAACACTCACCCGTGTGGCGTCTACAGCAACGCTCACACTCAGCTACAATACGAACACCTTGGTTACCTTGGCCACCACCACGCTTGTGATCCGACTTGTGCCTCTTATCTTGAAACCTCCTATTCTGCCTGCCAAAATAGCTAGAGTCAGCTCCTCGCTTATTCGAGGCCATGCTCAATCCTTGTCCCGGCATCCTCAAGGACTGCACAATAACCTTAGCGCAATTTACAAGCACATCAAAATCTGTGTAGTCCGCCACCAACAGGTATGTTTTGATATCCTTCACTAACCCATAGCAAAACCTGTTGCACCTCTCAAGATCATCCGAAACCAACATCGAGGCATATTGACTCAAACGGATGAATTTGATCTCATATTCTGCCACGGACATGTTGCTGTGAACCAAGGCCATAAACTCACGTTTCCTCGCATCCAGATATTGAGGACCAAGATACTTCTTCTTGAAAGCTCTTCGAAAGAACTCCCAAGTTACATCTGCCTCTGGGACATTAGAAATTGTAGTCACCCACCAATGATAAGCATCACCATGCAACAGCGACACTATACAACCCAGCTTACGCTCATCATTACAGCCTATTTGATCCATAATACGAATCGTACTCTCCAGCCAACCCTTGGCTGCCTTAGGACTCAAATCCCTAAACTCAACACCTCTAAAATTGTTTTGACGCTCCAAAGGTAACCCTGGGTTAACCACCACAGCATGTGTCGATGCCTGTGCATGCACTCCAACCATCACTGCTTGAAAAGCTCCTGTTATTTCCTGAACTAACGGAGTCAGATCACCAAATACCGGTACTTGATGAGCCTGGGAAACACCATCAGCCCCAACATCGACTGGCGAAACCAACAGAGGGGGAAGAGGTAAAACATTAGTGGGATTCTCTTCCTCAACGTTATTTTGCCCGATTTCGGCATTACCAGCCATAGAACGTGTCTCACGTCGAGCCATGCTAACAAAAGCATCAAAACACATTAAAGTCAGGCTAACACAAGGCAAAGGATCCAAGACCACCTTATAAAACATTTTAAGACCTCGGTAATAGGCATTGTGTTCCCAATTCATACCCCAACATGATGTAAATCAATCACCGTACATGTACACAATCACTGTGCATGACCAATAATGATATACAACCAAAAAACAACATCCCAACCTTTCGTAACCTAGCTCTGATACCAACAAATATAACCCCCTCGACCCAGCCTAGACGTCTGACCGAACCGAGAGTGCTATATTAGGTAACCAGAGAAAGGTTACAAAAAGTCGATCTATTTTTTCTTTTATCTTGTCTAAATGAAAATTATTATTCTTACATGTTCATACTCGCAGCGGTAAGTTCTCGAATGAAACGAGTCACAAAAGACAATCATTTTCATCATATTCAAAATTCAGGACTAAAACGTAAATACTTTAAAATACAATACCAAAATTGAATTTAAGGTTACCAATCCTCAATTAGTCCATTTATATGCCAACATGATAAATTCCAGGTCAATTTAATCATCCCAACTCATACAATTGCATTCCCAAGACTCAAGGACCAAAATGAAAGAACCAGAAACCTTCAAGATTCCAAAATAACCAATTTAACGGTACCCATACCGGTATGCATATTATTATTTCGATACGCCCTTATGTTTTCAAAAAATCAGAATCCAGTAGCTAAAACCCGTACTGAAACGCTTGATCGTGTATCAAAAATGCCTATGACCATATCGAAACACTTGCTCGAGTACCGAAATGTTAAGCCTAAAAAGGCAGAACCGTATTGAAACACCCTTTCGCGTATCAAAACTCTATGCCTGTGATGGCCTAGCCGTACCGGTATGGGGACACCTGTTTTGATACGCCTGGACCTATAATGACATTTTTAGCTGGCTTTTCACACAAAACTAGATGCATTTAGGTCCTAGCAACTTGCATATATACATATAAGCATCCAACATCACACTTAACAACACTTACACCAAGGTTTAACTACAACACAAGATTATGCCACCCAAAAGATTGATCTAGAGGCATGCTCCCTATAACTCACCACCAAACATACCAAGATGCTCAATTAAGCATTTACCAGCAAGTACACCATACCAATAACACATCAATACCATACTCAACAGGATTAGCTCATCAAAGCATGTCATCCAAGAAAAACCTTCTAGATGCATACCTAGGTAACCATATAACATCAACCATAGGTAACGATGCACGATATGCGAAATATTGACAATCAAGCTCCAAAATCACAGCATTATACATGCTCAAAACCAGGGAAAACTAAAATACAAAACCCAAAAATCCATAGCAAACACATTGCCTTATTAACCGGAAACTAAAACCGAGTTCATACTTAAATAGTCTTGTCTTTGGATCTCTTAATCCTGGCCTTTGCTGCCTTCAAGCTTTAATGCTCTGCATCATTAGAGAAAAGAGAGCGTAAGCACACTTGCTTAATAAGGATGCTCTTAAACGACGATGCATTTAAAACCCTTGAAAACAAACACTTGTTTTCAAACCATGCTTACGACCTAAGCAAGTTCCAATAGTTTCAAGTCAAAACTTGCATATCAACCATATGCAAAACAATATATATATATATTCCACATGCTTAATCCCAAAGTATCAAATACAAAGCCATGCTTAAATCCCAAAGCATCAAATACAAAACCATGATTAAATCCCAAGGCATTATAAATAGATTCAACATTAGAATTCTCATATATTGGCAATTATAGTGACCCCTGGTAGTCGACCACTATCCTTGATTAGCCGACCGCTAACCTTTAGTTAACCGACCGTTAACTTTTCACATCGGATACATGGATCTCCCTTAATGACTAACCATCATCAAGACTACCTAATGCCGACCGCATAAATTTACAACCTTGCCGACCACAAGCTTTACATCAACAAGGGGAACCGACTGCTCAACCCAAGTGATAACAACATAGTCCGGGTAGCCGACCACTATACCTCAAGGACTCTTAACCCACAATCGATTTTTAACCATATTATAGTGCACTTTATCCTATGGCATGCCAACTATATCCGAATGTTTTCTCACCTTGTCACATAGCCAATATATCATTTACAAAACCATTTACTCACTGTTTTACAATGCATTACACAAAATCCCCACATATGCAAATCACATTGCCATAGCAATATCACATTCCCGACAAGAATAAAAACCAATGCTCACTAGCATTTAAACCCTTTTAAGCCACTGCATATGTACTCAAAATCATGCATTTACAGTAAGTAAAAACAAACCATGCTTACGACCAAAACATGAATTACACATGCTCATATCCGAACTGATATTAAATAGCAAAAGGGGGAAACTTACTTCCGAGCTTAGGTAAGTGTTTCAAACTTATCCTAAACCCCCAAAACCACTTTAAAACCTTTAAAGGACTTTTAAGACCGTTTCCACTCACCGATTTCACTTCGCCTTGCTTACTACCGCGAAACAAACTCCTGGCAAGTCTAGAACCACCTCAAGATGCTACGCCTTGACTATCCCCTATTTTAGCCACACTAAACCAGAGGAAACATGCATTAAAATGCATCCAACTCTCTATTTAAACCCAAAATCCCGTAGCTCTCAAGATGCCCACTCAAAACACATCCAAAACTTACCGAAATCAACCTCAAACACTACTCAATCTTAACCCAGCCATATTATAACGATTCAAAACATCAAGCTTCATCATTTGATATCTAAAAACTCGTTCACAACATCCTCTTACTTCCAACAATGATTAAAAACCTTAAACAACCCAAAAACCCTTAACTATCAACCTAAACAATTAGAGATTCAACCAATTCCGGGATTCCATTATTAAAAACGACCCATTATTAAAAACGACTTATCCACATTATAATACATTCAAAATAAGATTGAAATCAATCAACAACACTGGAAAAATATATCCAAATCGAAAATCACAAGATCCTTCAATTAAACCTTAATTAACCTAAAATCCATAATTAATCAATCAAAACCTATTAGAAAACATATGCAAAGAGCCAAGAACTTGGGAATTTCAGTAAAGAACCTTTCATTAGAGGAGAAGAACGAAACTTACCTCTAATGAATGAGTTTCCCCTTAATTGGATGGTTTTTCCTCTTGAAAAACAAATAAATTCAATGAGATTTTTGGAAAACAAATTGAGAAATCATTTAGCAAATCGATGAGTTAAGAAATTAAGATCATTACCTTAAGTCTCTGATAGAAAAAGAGTGTTTGGCTGAGAGTGTTTTAAGAGAAAATGTTAGAGAAGAAAAGTTACGTCAAATTGTGTTTTAGAAAAATAACGACCTTATAACTAAATCTTCCTTTAATTCATTTTAATTGAAACCTTTTTAAAAAATCCTAATTAAGAGAAAACTCATATTAGAACAAATGGTAAAATAGCTCCTTAAAGATTCTAAGTTTTGACTCTTTACAAAATAGTCACATTTTAAAAATAGTTTTCAAATTTTGCATTTTGGTCACTAGCCAAAATGTCACCATTCCAAAGCTCATTTTCCAAAATTGCTTCTACCAATATTTTTAATATAATAAAATATGATTTTTAAACATTTTTTCATAATTGTCTTTCGAAAAAAATATTCGCTCCCGAATCTGACTCGAATCTCTAACCCAGTCCACTAGACCATCTAACCAGCCCCAAAACCGCTAGGCCAAAAACCAGGGCGTTACACTTTCACAGTTTCTAAAGTCTGCTAGATCAGTATGTATAAGGTCTAGAAGTTCAAGTCTACGTTTAGAGACTGTTTAAAAGTAGGTTTAGTATGCTTAGCTTCTACACAAATTTCACATTTGTTAAAGCTTTTATCTTCTAGATTAGATATTAACTTCATTTTTATGAGTTTTTTAAGTGATTGTAAGTTCACATGACCTAATCTAGCATGCCACATATCAAGAGTCTCAACAGTATAAGCAGAAGTAGTGGCTTCATTATTCTCATTAAAGTGGTTTCGATTACAAATAAATCATTTTGTAAAAAACCTTTCCCTACATAATCTCTGTTTCGGGAAAGTATTAGTTTATCTGCTTCGAAAACTAGTTTAACGCCCACCTTATTCAATAATCCACCACTAATTAAATTTCTTCTTAAGGCGAGTACATAGAAGGCATTGCTTAAAGCTAAGTTTTACCCGAGGTCAGTTTGAGCAAAACTTTTCCTATTCCAAGCAAATCTGAGCTACTGGAGTTTTCCATGTAAACTTGCTCTCCTTTGTCTACCGCTTTGAACTCAGCAAGCAGCTCTTTTCTGGCGCAGAAATGGCTTGAAGCGCCCGTGTCTACGACCCACTCTGTGTTGTTCTCCACCAGATTCACTTTTGAAACCACCGCTGCAACGACATCATTGGCATTCTCTGCAACGGTGAGTTGTGGTTGATTCTTGGCTTCTTGAAGTTGGTAGCTTTATTGGGTTTGGTTTTCTTTTTTTGGTTTGCCCTTTTGTTTGGTTTGAATTTGGAACCTGAGGCACCACCAGGTTCAACCAAGTTAGCTTTAAAAGAAAACTGACTAGAGTTGGAAACCTTATCTTTTAACCGATTTGCGTGTTCTATCTTCATATGGGCCACCAGTTCCACAATCGTCATATCTCTCTTTTTGTGTTGGAGAGAATTGCGGTAGTCGAACCAGGATTTGGGAAACTTCTCGATTAGGACGTTGGCTTGCAGCACCTCGCACATTTTAATTCCTTCAAAAAGAATGTCGGGCACCAGCTTCTCGTAGTCATGTACTTGCTCCATGATTGGCTTTTCGTCCGTCATCGGAATTTTAGCCATTCGCCGACCACATATTTTTTTATTCCAGCATCGTCGGCTCCGTACTTCATCTCGAGAGTATCCCAAATCAGCTTGGCACTCTTTTCTTTGTGAAACATATCAAACAACTTATTTGACATGTGACTAAGAAGATGGCCTCAAACCATCTTTTTGTCCTTTTGGAACTTGTCGTTGGACACTTGAATTGCTGCGAGATCTTTATTAGTAATGATCGCTTCCGCAGCATCAGAAATTGGTTGCGATGGCTGTGGATTTATTAGCATGTAGTCGAGGTCAAGTTTTTCAAAGAATATCATGACTCTTTGTGACCACCGCCAGTAATTAAACCCATCCAGTGCGTCAAGCTTAGAAAGGTCAGGAACCTGCTTGCTCGACTGGTTCGTCATTTGTAGCAAGTAATCTGTTTCTAAATTGTTGGTAATAAAAACTGCAAAACTAGGGCGTTAGCACTGACTGGGAATAAATAAAAGAACCGAAAAAATATTGAATCATGTCGTGGTATAACCACTACCTTAGAAACAGATTCGCCTCAACCGGTGTAGTTGCTGCTATAGGCGGATCGTCCCCCGAGGTTAGTACGAACGCTCTAAAGTTTGTACACGCAAACTATAGAGTAGAATTCAGCGGTATTGCTCTTCTCCACTATAAAACTCGATAGAACTTGAGAAATGATAATTTTGCAAGAGGATTTATGTTTTTCGGATGATTGAAAAATGAGCCAAAGATGCTCTATTTATATTGTAAGCATGGGGTTAAAAACGTCCAGGAAAAACGGTGATTAAGGCAGCATTGAAAGCAATTAAAAACATGTTTAAAATGAGCTGTTATACCAGCTAATAAGTCATTCGAATTCAACCCAAAAAACCATCCAAATTCAATCCTGTAAGATGATAAGGATAGCTGTAATCTGGATATAATTATGAAATAATTGTCGGCTGAAAAACTGCTCATCCAAATTGACTGTTCAGATTCGTTTGAACTTGAAGCTCAAAATGTGTCTACATTTAATACACGTTTTAATTACAATGAATACCAAGTAACGGGTAATCAAATAATTTAAAATGTTTAACTCTCAAGCTCTATAAAGTTTAGAAATCCTTTACACAGTTTCTAAAATTTTTGAAAAATTCTTACAGATTTTCTCCAAAAAGAAAAGAACGCGCGCGGACGCGTTGAAGACACATCGAGCCGGACGGACGGCGGCGGTGGCGGCGCGCGCGTGCGGGGCCCTTGTCTACTACTCTTCAACAAGGTAGGCTATAAAAGCCTCTATATAAACCAAACTCAATGTACTTTCCACCCAATGTGAGATACTTGACTTGAGCATTTTCCCAACACACAGCAGTAGCACAATTGCAGTGAACAATCAAACACAATCTTGCATTTCTCTATCACCGGAAACCAAAAACGTTTTTCAAAGTTGTTGAGTTGTTTTCAAAGATGTTGTGAAAATGATTATCAACTAGTCTTTATATAATGATTGAAAAGTTAAACTGTTTGATGAAAAGATTAAACATTTTGATGGAAAGATTTGTTGAAAATTTAATAAATACGATTGAATGCATATCTATTCACCAAGTGACATGACTTAGCATCAATATTATTCCACCAATATATATATAATTTTTCCAACAGTAAGCAAGCAACCGAAGAATACAATTAGCTTCGACTAACATAATTTAACCATATCAAGTTAAAAAAGAATTTACATCACTCAAGAGTTAAGATAAACAACAAATTGATTGATATTCATTGGTTTTTTTCAAATATTCAAAAATAGTCTTTTTCAAATATTTCACGATGTTTCCATTTTCTCAAGCTAGGAACTACCCACAATAGGGTATCTCTAGTCCTATGTGATCGCAAAACATAAAGTATGTAAACAACTCAACCATTGCACATTGCAAAGAAAATAGATCAAATAATACTGAAAGTATATTTGTTCTCACAAAATATATGATATCAGAATAAAACCAAAAACTGAGTTTTAAACACTATAAAAATTAGAGCCAACAAATCTCTCGTAATCAACTTGTTTCTATAATGCACTTGATCTCTAGCTCGGACCGTACTCCCTCGAGCTCCGATGAACACTGTGGCACAACCCTTTCAAGGTTTTTAAGCTTCCATTGAAGCTTCTCTAGAAATCTTCATTGATGAGCTCAAGGTTGAAGACAATTATGAAGGAGAAAAGTTGAGAGAATTCTTTTCACGTGAATGGGAGAATGATATGATAATTTCGGACGTCCTTCCTTGGTTGCTTGTAGGTGTCCTTATTCTCCACCAAAAGATCAATGTACTAGCCAATATGATATTTTTTCCATTTAATTATTTTCTCCTAATTATTGGCAGCTGGCATCAAATGCATAACGTAACAAAATCGTCCAGTTGGTAGAGCACAAGGTGTTGTAGTAGCATTCAATAAAGCACAATAGTGGCAAATCAATTGTATTGTGGCCACATCTCGGCAATGCATCAGTAGTTGAAAAAGGATCTATGTTCCTACAATGTCAAAACATAAGCACGAGAATCATATAGGATTATGGGAACATAAAGAGGCACAAAATCAACTATAAATCACTAATTTCACCATATTTATACTCTAAGTTACGAAAACGAAAAATACGAGAAGTACATTGATGCAAAGGGTTAAAACTAAGCTAAAACTAAGGTAAAATTGTGCTGAATATAACTTCTTTTGGGAGTTACCTGAAATGTTGATATCAATCAAAGATAAATGAGAGATAAGAATGATTAAAGCTCAACCTAATGACGAATTTGAGATAAAAGATTTTTTTGCTCGGCAATTATTTTATTAAAAATAATTTAATTGTGTGCCTCATTAAAAACCTCATTAATCCTAAATGAAGGAAAATAGTACACACAATCAGGAAAAAGAAGAAAATAGTGACCACAAAAACTAATTCCCATGATCACCAAATACAATAACCACAAAACATAACATGCTCCACTTAAACAAAGCCCAACTGCCTAGCATACAACCCTTCCCTGCACTCCCCAAGCGAATAAAACCACACACCTTCATTGCAATACCAAATTTCAACAACCAGTAGCAAGTTACCACCAAGCTTTAAAACATTCTTGATGATGTATACCATCATTAGCAATACACGTTGCCAATACAGTACATGACCTGGATATGTAATAGAATTGAGCCTTGCCTATTCTTCGAGATAGTTGGTCAATTTCGGCAAGCATTAGCCACCAACACCAAGGTCGTTGATGAAGGTTAGAAATCCAGTTCAGAACAACTTAGAGTCTATTTCCACTACCAACATCACTTTACCTAATAAAATAAACGCAACCATCCCTACAGAATCAACACAAATTCCTTGTACCGACCCTGAGAAAAGTGCTCTAATAATCCCCTCTTATTCGAAGCCAACCTCCACCCCTGGTCACATGCATGGAGCCACACCAGCAACAGACAACAATGATCTAACCATCAATCAACATTGTCAAAGCAAAATTCAAGAAAACTTTAAACATTATATATGGGACTCCATTGGACCTTCCTCCAAGCATCAAAGAGGCTCCAGAAACATTTTATGAAACTGCAGTTTGCAAAAAGATGATTGGAAACCTCCTTAAATTCTCCACACCAACACGAAACACACAAAAACTTCTATGTTAGAATCTTATCAAGCTTTAAACATCTGTTGTTCCTCTAAATGCACCCCACGAAACACATAAAAACTTCTTTGTTGGAATCTTATCAATCTTTAACATCCAAAGAAAAGATTTGACCTTTGGTGGAACCTTCAAACTCCACAACTTCCCATAATCAAAATAGGAACTGCAATTTCTGCATTGACCAGGAAATAAAACAATTTTTTGACTAAAAATTGGCTTATTTTTCATGAGTCCACTCTAATTTGTCCGAGAGATCAGAAGTTAACTACACATCCTGCAGCGAGTTCCTCAATTCCTCCACCATGCTAAACTTTCTAGAGAGCAGCTTTCTCGAAAATAATTCACTCCATTCCACATCACCAAACCCTTCATTTATTGCAATCTCCACCACACAAATTCCTTTACTCTAGTGAGTCTGTACAGACGAGCAAATCGTTTACTCAAAAGCTTCTGACCACACCACAAGTCCTCCCAAAACAAATTGATTTTCTATCACCTACCAACCATCGAAGAGCATCATCTTCCACCCAATTCCTCCTACCAACACTAGTCCAAAATTTTCACAATACCTCTCCATACTAATGACTTATTCTTAGAAATTTCGAGTTAGAATTCTCATCCCCTTCGTGTTCCCTAATCTGAAGCTCAATAATTCGTTTTATCCAATAAAACAAAATCCCTGACTATCTGCTCCTTGTCTCCTTCAAATTGAATTCTAAGTTTTTTTTTTCCAACTTTGATAGATTTCCTTGCTTCCTTAGTAAGAAACTCCCACTTCGCCACTAGGTCTGAGTCTGATAGAGATCTCCCTGAAAGTTCAGAAGCTTCCAGTGATTTTGATTTCTTTCTTTTCCTTCTCTTCGCCCGATCCTTCTTCTTTCTCTCTATCATGGACAAGGTAGCATCCTGGAAGTCACTTAAGGAGCAGTATCTCCTCTCCTTTGCACTTCTGCTTGCAAATTTCGGGAAGAAATCCAGCGCTTCCTCTCTTTCCTTTAGGGTTACCACCCTAACAAAACTATTACAGTTTCGAGATTTTCACCAGTTTTCTTTTGCCCCGTTTTGCATATCCACATTATTTTTCCATGCAGATTTTTTATTATTGAGCTTTGAAACTGCAACCTTAGGCTTTTGGTTATCAGATGGGAAGAGGCCCATGCATCTCAAGTCTTCCACTACCCTATCTAAAATAAATAGTGGGGTCCACCCTCAAAAGCCCATCATTCACATGCTTAACACCAGAATTAGGTTGGTCCCGTTCTCCTTACTTGCCTTATTTTCCACATCAGCCTCCATATTCTCTTTCTCGGGCAAGGGATCTACCATGCATATCTTTTGTTCCATAAACCTTCTTCCATTCCCAGGAGTCTGCTCATTATTATTATGCTTAGTTCCTGCATGCTCCATGCCTTTAATATCGTGTTCACCGATACATTTCTTGGGTTTTGACTCGGCCTGGGTATCACCTTTAATGCCACCTTTTCCAATAAGCACTGCATTTAATGAGTCATCCTCCTTAGCAAGTTTGATCTCTAAACTCATCGCCGGCGAAGCACTCCGAACAGAACCAGATAATGAATCTGATGAGCTCTCGTCCTTCGATTGAACAGGCAATCCCCCATTCTTCTCCTTATTCCCTGTCTTTAATACAACAGCAGACTCATCCAAGAATCCCAATTCGATTACTCTAACGACATGAGTAAAATCACCAACTTCTACTTTCACTGATTCCTCAATTTTTAGGGTATTATCAGTAGAGATAAGAACAGATACTTTCTCGCAGTCCTTAACACGGTTGATGTTCTCACCTACGGCTTCAAAGTTTTCCCATAGAGCTGCCAGCCTTCTGAGAGTTTCATATTTCTAGCAATGCAACGGTAATCCTGGCACTTCAAGCCAAGTTAATCTTTCATTCTGTTTGATGGATTCTGACCAAGGCATAACTTCTTCAAAATTTTCCCTTAAATATGACCAGTTTACATCCTCCAACATGATGAAAAGATCTTCATTATCAATAGAGATGAGAAACAGTTTCCCACCCATCCTTTTCACACTTATCTCACTCAATCCCCAGCTATCCAATCTTAACATGATACTCCTCGTGCTACAAACTGAAGCATCCTTTCAACCAAACACTTCTTGAACTTTCATAGGACCTTCTTTTTTGCATGTCCAGAGCATTTTCTGAGTCTGCCTATATTGCCTTCTCCTATCTCATTCTTTTTTAGTTTGAAGCTTGCCGCAATACTTTTTGTTCTCCGTGCTTCTTTATCTAGGTTGGATCTCGTACCATCACCGTTTGTTTTGAAGGGCCTTCCTTGATTCTCTCTTCCTTTCCTTCAAAAGGTTGATCTATCGTTGAACTTTGCCAAAGCTACATGGATTTTCTTGCCATATAGCGTAAAGCCATTTAATCTCTCTATCTCCCTTTCCGCATCTTCCATCTTCTTATATCTAACGAAACCAAATCGTTTTCCCCCTCTACTGTATTTCCTTGCTATGAAAGCATCCACCACATCCCCATGTCTTCCAAAAGCAAACCATAATCCTTTCCAGTGCATGGTTTTCGGTAAGTTCTCAATGAATAACGTGACCGCCGATGAAGGTTGACTCTTTGGATTTTCTCCCCTAGCTGCCATCTCCTTGTTAAAAGGAATGAAACTTGAAGATTTTTTTTACCTTCCTTCAGGGAAAGTGTAAATAAGCTGCAACAATGGCGTCAAGCTTGACTGAGGCTAGAGAATGTTCATGCCGCAGCTGATATCAAATTACCTAGAAATATAGTTCATTTTTAAGAGTCATTTTCCGAAAAAGGATTTGGGATCAGAAAAAAGATGCTCGAGATGTTTTACATGTAAGTTGTACTTAAGTCAGAAAAAGTACATTGAGAAAGTTCTTTGCGGTTTTAATATGCGAAGTGCTAAACCAGTTAGTACACATTTGGCATCACACTTCAGACTTTCATCAGACTTGTCTCCAAAATAGGTGATGAAATTGGGTAAATGTCCCGAATTTCATACTTTAGTATAGTAGGATCTCTCATGTATGCTATGATTTTACACATGTATTTAGCAGATACATGACAAATTCGAGAAAAGAACATTGTCAAGTTGTCCAATGGATACTCCGATGTCTCCTGGGTACTTCCGATGTTTGTCTGAAGTTTGGAAGAACTAGAGATTGTGTTATTGGGTACGTTAATTCTAATTTTTCCAGAGACCTAGATAAAATAAGATCACTCATATGTTACATCTTCACTGTCGGGGCTAGCAATTTGTTGGAAAGTCAATTTACAGAATACATTTGATTTATTAACTTCTGAAGCTGAGTATATGACGATTACTAATACATGTAAGGAAGCGATTTGGTTGAAGGGACTCTTTTGGGAACTGAATGAAGACCATAAAATTTGTACAATATTTTGTGATAGTCAGAGATCTTCCGTTACAACAGATCAAATGTTTCAGGAGAGAAATAAATATATTGGTATTCGATCACTTTATACGTGATATCATTGCTCAAGGTGACATTGTTGTGAGGAAAATCAACACTCAAGACGCTCTTGCGGATATGTCGACAAAGTCACTTCCTACAACCGAATTTGAGCTTGTTCGATGTTCATTGTTGAAGACTTTTCCTTGAAAAGATTTCGTGAAAGAGGTGGTAATATTGTTTCGACAAGAATTTGAGTCAATGAATTTAATGCTGAGTGGAATTCTACTTCCCACTTTGCATGTTTCCTTTGTAAACAAAACCCATCTCCATAAATAAATACTTAGGGATTAGGGTTTTAATATTGTGCCGTTGTGTAGTATCACATCACTTCATCACACTTGTAATCTCTTGTTTTGGTGTAGTGAAAGTATTTTGGCATTCTTTATTTTCTTATTTTTTAACGTTTGTATTCCATATTATTTCGCCGTTATCATTCGTCCTTGGTATATGTATAACAAAATTTATATAAATAATGTTAATTGAACTAAACTTAAATAATTTAATTTTTTTCAAGTCAAATTTGAACGTAAGACAAACTCGAATAATTTGATTTTACTTCAAGTCAAGCTTCAACTCCAATAATACTATTTGACTGAATTTCAGTCGAGTTTTGAGCCGAAGAAGAGTCAAGTTCGAGCTTCTCACTGTTCCACCTCTACTTGATTACAGCCTATTTACATAGTCAAACCAGCAGAAAATGATGCAATAGTGACGGAACCTGACAATCAACAATGTTCTTTTTAACCTTTTTTCTTTTTTTTTGAACATATTGTTCTTTTTAACCTAGGACGTCTAGTTTAGGT
Organism: Hibiscus mutabilis; assembly: GCA_019671005.1. NCBI lineage: Eukaryota > Viridiplantae > Streptophyta > Magnoliopsida > Malvales > Malvaceae > Hibiscus > Hibiscus mutabilis. The sequence continues at coordinate 24,168,024 of CM033739.1, read as the reverse complement.
GTAAGAAATTACATACTTTTATTTGCAGCAAACTATTAATGATAGCAGGTGAAAAATGCTAAATACAAGAGGAAGATATTTGAAAATAAAACATTAAAAACATAACATTATTAAATTCAACGAATGTTAAATCTATAAGATTTTTACACCTCAGCTGCTGCTTCATCCCCCAACAAACCAAGCCAACCTAACCAGCAACCAACAATTCCATGCCTCAATAGCATGGTTGCAATAAGAAATGCGGGCGACTCATACAGACTCAAAACGAGGGACCAAGAAAGAATAACATTTTCTTCGTATAGCTATCAGGTGATCGGAACAGTAACGAGAACTAGAAATCAACGCTGTCGAAGATCTGACGGTGGTTAAGTAATCGGAACAGTAATGATAACTTGAAATTAACACTGTGGAAGATCGGAGGGTGGTGGTTGCAATTTCTGATTTGGTCCCGGACCATTCAAGACTATCCATGCCATTTTCAAACCCCAGCTTTTATGTACGTCCAAGTGACAATGCATGAACCACACCCCTGTTCGTAGTTCAAATATAATTCTCTAAATCATCATAAAAGAAGCTACAAAATTTATATGTTTGTGAAAGTTTGAAGAGAAACTAGACTTTTAAATTTTAACCCAAATTAGAAAGTTTTACTACCAACTAGAATTCAAATTTAATCAAACACATGGAGTTGACTGTCCGAAACTAACTCATATCTGCCTAAATGATGATCTAGAATGAAAGCAGATAATTTACCTGGGTTGTCTGCGAGGAACAGAATAGCTAGCCAACCTCCGGAGGGAACACCGGCCGTATTCCGCTCCATGGGGTCGACAAGGTTGAACTTGGCAGGGTCGTTATTAGGATCAAAGTTCCCTGAACCTTGTCCAACAACGAAGAAATTGAAACCATGAAGATGCAATGGGTGACTCTCAGCACCAAGAATACTAGTATCCTGCAAAACCACCTCCACGCTCGTAAGCCTCGTATTAAATGGCAACACCACGGTGCGAGTCCCATTGATCACATTTGTGTTATTTAGAGGAGTTCCGGTGTAGTTAAATGGACTCATTGGCTGTGCAGGAAAATCTGTAGTGTAAACTCCATTAGATTGCCCAAAATAGTAAGCTTGAAGAATGGCAACAGATGGGAGTGTAAACGACACATTATTAATCGAAGCAGCAAATTTGCTTGAATTGTTGGGTCCTTGGCAAGTTGTGTTGTTAGGACAAGGGCTCGTCCCACGTCCCACAGTGAAGAAAAAATTCTTATCCACAGTTTTGGGTACATTAGCAGGGAATTTAACGCTGGCTAAGCTACGGAATTTCATTGTAAAGTTTGCAACAAACGATGTAGCATTTATTGGTGGCAGACTCGGTCGAATCAAGGTAAGATTTTTGGTGGATATTTTATGGCCTAATGGGTGTTCATATTCAAGGATTCCAACAGTTGTGGAGTTATCAAAGGTGCCTTGACCAGTGAAGTAAGGCCTAGCAGCCATGAGAAAGGAAGCATTGGGGAATTCAGGCATGGTTTTCAAGAGAACGTTTGTGGTTTGGCCCGGGGTGATGAGGAGCTTATCGGTTTCGAACGGTTTCGTATATATGGCGTCGCCTTCAACCACCGTTAAGGTGTGGTTGGCGATGGTGAAGAAAAGCTCATCGTTGAGTGCAGCGTTGATCAATCTTAGTAGATATGTCTTCCCTGGCTTTACCTTCAGCTTATATGTGGCTGCAAACAATCATATAGAAAAACAAACACGTTAAACATGTTGCGGAAATACCTTAAAAACGGTTTAAACTTTAAAACATTAAACTGATGAATAGGATTCGTTTGTCCCTTTTGTATGCCTCATTTAATAATTTTATGCCATGTTCCTAAACTGGTACCTTTAGAAGAACAGTTGTAGAGTAACCCTGGGAGCCCATTGATAGTATACGCATCGGAAACATTGGGTCCACCTCCTGTTTGGAGTGCTTGGCTTATTATAGCTTCTGGGTCTACGTTGAACCATTCTCCTGATGCCACAAATCCATGCAGATACGAGTTTTAGAAAACCTTCTCTCTAAATATTTGATGTCTGGAAATATACTAATGAGATGATACATCACTTAAAATGAAGCGAATCGAGCATAAATTTCGAAGTTAATGCTTTTAAGGGTCAGTTCAACATTAACATTGTAAAAATCATGGTTTAGAAATAACTTGGGTTCAAAATAAAAGGATAATAAAGCCCGTTCATCTAAATGCCAACTTCCAAAAATTTAATGAGTGGTCTCAGTAGAAAAGAGGATAATGTTTATTTTAAGGGGTCTGGGTTCAAGCAAAATTTATCTATAAGGTGTGTGTTTTATCAAAGACTTAAAAGAAAATGTGAACAAATGCCATGGATTTTTTTTTTTTTTGCCTACCAAGCATGATGGTGACTTCTTTGTGGGGTTTCTGAAATGGGTAAGATACATTGCGCCTTGGGAGGATAATAATCGGCCCATAGATTGTTGCCCTCAACCAGGAAACGTGAGCATGCCATAACAGAGTTCCTCTTTGCCCTGTGATTGTGAAGTTGTAAACGTACGTCTGGTTTGTCTGAATTGGACATTGTGTTACGTAAGAAGGTCCATCCGACCATCCTGTTGTAAGTTGTCTAATTCCATGCCTGTATAGATAAACACACACAAAAAAAAAACAATATTTAAAATCCACCAAATCACTAAAATTTTGGTAATTGTAGACCTATTAAGACAGAAATGGGTTTGAAAAAAAAATACAACGGTTTGAAAATATGAGAAGGATTTGAGTCCCAATATTTAATACCTATTTTTTTAAGTTTATTTTATTTTTTTCTTTTATTTCTATATATTAGTATGTATTTTTTATCTTATGAAAGTTAAATATAACGGATTCGTTCTGGCCATGTCGCACATATATTAGTATGTATTTTTTTTCTTTTATTTGAGTCAACAAATATTTATTTTTTAAAAAAATGAGACCATATTTAAAAAAATTACATAAAACCCTTAAATCTTTAAGACAATATATAAGAAATGTTGATGGACTTAAATGGATTTGTACTAACCATTTGCACATATGGTATTAATATTTCACATGGACTCAACCGAAACCGGCTTCAACCAGCCATCAGCTGAACACCTCTAAACAATTAGCAATAGTCTATGATTGAGTGAAAGATTTCGTACCAGTGTATGCTAACATTATTTGCAATATGGTTAACCACTTTAACAATGACTCGATCACCTTCTCTAGCCACCAACCGAGGACCTGGGAACTGCCGGTTCACACTCGGTATGGTCCTTGTACGGCACAGTCTTGTAACATTGTGATATTGAATCTGCAAAAGAATATAAAAAAAGAAACCATTAACATCAAATTCAAATGAATTATGTTCAAAAATAAAAAAGTAAAGAATTTTTTTTCCCGAGAGTGTATACATTGAAAGTGTAGTGCCTGGTTTCGCCTAGGGCATTCTCCATACATAACATTAAAACAGAGAAAGAAATGAAGAGAACCGCCATGGAAGGAAGATGTGAGGTTGCCATTTTCCTGCCTTTCTGCTGGAGATTTAGTGCAAGGTGCAAGATGCAAATAAGGAGTGCTTAATAAGTGTATATATAGGGATTTGATTCTTTGTTTTTATTGTTGATTACTTAAGACTTTGGTTCATTAATGTGTTGCATTGAGGGTCGACCTGAATTTTAGAGTGTTAATCAAGTAATGATTTTCTCTAACCCTTTTACAAAGGCATGAACTGGTAGATTATATGCCTCAAATCCTCGGTTAAAAACTCGGTTACTTATACTTATCTCCAAATAAATTGCTAACAGTCATTTTACCCTAATTAACCAACTCAAAAAATGAAGTTTTTTTAGTATTTGGGGATGTTTGTATTCAAATAGAAGAGAAAATTGAGTTGGGAGGATCTCTCTCATAATGATCTCTGTAAAATTTGATCCGGAATAGTCGGTCCATAAGTCATATATCAATAATTAAAAAAAAATTATTAATATCAGAAAGTTGTTTATTTAGGTAAATAACATAAAATGGTCAACATCTCTAGTGCAAGTAGTTAAAACTCTTAGTTGACACCCTCCTCTATTCTTTAGGTTGTGGGTTCGAAACTCATTAAGAACAAATTTCCCGTCTCCTCTCTTAAGTAAAAAATATTAAAAAAGGTAAATAAGATAAAATGAGATAATTACAATGAATGTATTAATATCTAGGATATGTTAAATTTTTTACAGCAAACCCTACTCACCAACTCTCTTTTTTTTTTTTACAGAAAGCCCTACTCACCAACTACTGAAACGATATGGATACTTTTTACATATTTTTCAAAGCTTTTAATGCTAAAATGAAACTTGAAGGTACCGATTTCCTTGGTAATCTCAAAGTCGGATTTTTTTTTTTTTTGAATGTAGAAGAGATAAGCAGCGGCTAGATTACAAGCCTAGCTAAGCAACAAACAGGCATGTTGTTCCTCTGACGATTTAGCTCATCCTGAGGTTCCAAGACATAGAGATAAATGTTTGATACAAATATGTATTTAATATGAATTATTACATTTTCGTACATTTACAGAACTAAACTCTATATGTCCGACATTTGTCAAGTATAAATATCGAAGGCAAAACAATTAAAAATGTCGATAATATAAGAAGGGTTCAAACATTGTTTTTCCGGTACATATGTTTTATGGTAGTGTAGGGTATTCATTTCTTTATACATGTTGATTTTGATTTGCATATTTATGAGCTACTTAGCAATTATTATCTCTAATTAACAGGGGCGGTTCAAAGATTTTGAGGGTCATGTGCAATTTATTAAAATAAGGCCTTTAATTTATAATCAGTAAGAGATAAAAAAAATTTCAAAAAATACCTTAATAGAAAATATATTATTAGATTATCCTTTTGAGCAACTCAAAATTGATTGTAAACATCTAAAAATCAAACATTTTTACTTACAAGGTATCATTCTTTTTGCATGTTTTAAGTTTTAGATAATTGTTATATATATATATATATATATGTTGTAATACCCCAATATTTGCTTAGTGACTAAAATGACAAAAATACAAAAGTTAGGATTTTCTCAATTATGGACTGTAGAAAAGAAAATTATGAGGATTTAAGGTGTTATGTGATAGAGAGCGAGTAAAATAAAGTACTCGCGAAATTTGGTAAAAATCCAAGAAAAATTGGAATGAGAATTCAAGGTTAAAGTTTAGTGACCAAAATGATAAGTTTTCAAAACTTGTATGGTACAAGTCAAAAAAATGAAAAGTTAAAGGACCAGAGTTGTAATTACTTAAAAGTTAGGAGTTTTTATCTCGTAAATAAATATAGAATCTAAGGATGTGAATCGAATGTAGAATTATTGGTTCGATCAGATATTTCGATTATTGGGAAAATCGTAGTTAAAGTTTAAGTGGAATCCGGATACCTGGATCGAACTGGAAAATTATGAAATTTTGCCATATGATAGAGAAAGGTTATAAAAGTCATTTCCAAATGTTGGAAATATCTTTAGTTTGATTCAAGATGAATCTTACAGTTTATTTCTAAGTAAATGATTATTTATCAGTATATTGGATCGAATGGAAATTTTGAAGACTGATCCAAAAGACATGGAAAATTCATAAAATATTATTTTATAAATATTTTATTGTATTTGGTTGGATTCTAACTAGATTTAGTTAGAAATTTACAAAATGTCAATTTTGAAATAAACTAGTAAATAAAAACTAGTTGGAGAGCAAATTGGTCATTTTGCCCCAATGGAATTTTTGAAATATTTAAAAAGTTACAAGGGTATTTTTGGAAGAAGGAAATGGAAGATTTAATCTTGGCCCCTGATTGGTGATAAGATCAATCTCAACCATTGGATTAAAAAGGCATTTGAGTAATTTCACTATCTAAATGAATTTAAAATTCATTTATACAAGACAAGTGGCCAAATTGGATGAAAAAAAGATGAAGATCATTCTTCATCCTCAAATTTCGAATTATGAGGGGGAGAATGAAAAAAAATGGAGAAAATTTTTCTAAGTTCGATTCAAGCTCCGAAACTCGATTTTCAGATTCCGATATAAATCGAGGTTGTATCAGTAGAAAAGGAAAAGAAAAAGATCGGGAGTGATATTGAATAGTAAAGGCAACCTCATTACAAGGCTAAGGAATTGATTTTAAAGTTGCCCTTGGTAATATAGTATTGAGTTGGACAATATAGTGGTATACCATAAGAGTCACACTGTATCTGACACTTCATTGTGTCGACAATATGCGACGTCAATAGTTTGCAACACTTCATTGTGTTGATATGACAATACTTTATTGTGTTGATATGATTGCAACACTTCATTGTGTTGATATTTTCCGATACTTCATTGTGTCGATAGAAAAGATAGTACTAAAATGTACACGACTCATATATTAGTCACTTGATATTTACCTTGGGCTATATGATTTCACATGATAACTGTATAATTATATAGTACAGATAAATAACTTTACAGTACATGTATATGATTTTACAGTACAGAATTATTATAGGTACATGATTTTACAGTTCAGAAATTCCTGCATTACTGAATATGTAATTTAATGACTATCATGTTTTATAAATTATCATGCATCGGTGTATTATATGTCACTCATCTTATGCCTCACTGAGATATACTCAGCGTGTATTCATGTTATACACGCAGGTGATTGGGATTAGTAGATGACAACTTTTGCATCATCATTAAGTATAGAAGATAATCGACAGGTATTTCGATAATCATGACATCCATATTTTTTATATATGTTTAATAGTGGCATGTACTATATAAACTGGTCTATTTTATTAAAGTGCCTTAACTAGGTCATTAAATGTTTTATAAATCTTTTATAGACGGTAAGTATGCTTACAATTTAATTATTATATGACCTGATTTGGCATATCCTATATGAGGCTAGATCCGAATAATATTAAATAGAATCATTTTTAATAAAATGATTTGTCTTGATATGATTGTATTATTTATGTAAAAGTTTTATTATAGGATCTAGATTTAATATTTTATTTTTGAATTGATTAAAGTTAAGCGTGTTTGAGCTAAGGAAATTTCAAGGTGGGTGACCACTGGGAAATTTTCAAAAAATTTATAAATTACCCCGGTTTTTGATTAAAAGATTGTTTTAAAAGGTCGTGACATTTCTGACTCATGTTTTGTATACGGTCACGGGAAGAGGGTGTTACATTTATTGGTATCAGAACTATAGGTTTAGCCGATTCTAGAGTTAAACCGAGCTCGATAAAAGTGATAAAGTGTGTACATGCCTCTAGGATATCATATTTACTAAAAAGAAATACTTGTACAATTGATGCAATTGTTTATTAGTAAAAAAGGGGGTTGCTATAAGAATGAATGTGTGAACGAGAATGAATCTCGTCGTACAATTAAAAGAAAGAACATATTGAGGTCCCAAAAATGAGTAAGGAGGTTAACTAAGTTTAGTACCCGGTTTATACGGGGTAATAACAAATGGACTTATATAGTAATGAAAGCTGCTTAAAAATGTTAGATACCTCCTTACAAATGGTAACTGCATATAGAAATTGAACTTAGGGTCCCTATCAGTAAAGGATTTGCGAACTAATGGGTATACAAGAGACACAGATGATGATAAGATGTTGACAGATTGATGGTTAAGTGATAATGGTTGGAGTAAAGCTCCAAAATAATTGTTAAAAGAAATATTGAAATCAGTGTTGTAAACTCTATAAAGTCTTTACTATGAAAAGTTGATAAAGTATTGGGCACAGATAAATATCTTGCTCAAAATATTGCAATGAAGTGTCGCTTAAGGTGATTGGTTGAAAAAAAGCACGAGTGGTGTTTAGATCATTTTATCAAGTAAAAGGGATTTCAAAGTACTGAAGTAGTGACTTTAGTAATAAAAAGAAAAGACTGTTAAAGGTAGGGTTGAAGACTTAATTAGTCTTCGTAGTGAATATTAAGATGAATAATGAGAACATAAGAACAATTTCGACAACTCGATAATGATGTAATTCCCGGTAATGAACCGAGTATTTCAGCTGTATTTTGATCAGTTTATTGTAGTCTTCATTGATGATATTTTGGTATATTAGAAGACTAAAGAAGATCGTGATGCACATTTGAGGATAGTGTTACATATTTTGAAAGGAAATAAGTTATATGTGAGTTCTGGTTGTCTGAAGTGGCTTTCTTCGGTCACATTGTTTTAGCTGAAGGAATCAAAGTGGATTCTAAAAAGATGCAGTCTATTGTTGAATGGAAAATTCCCAAGAATGTTACCGAGGTTCGTAGTTTCTTGGGACTTGATGGATATTATCGGAGGTTTGTGAAAAACTTTTCGATGATAGTTTGATTACATAGAATGTTAATATCTATAGTATTGGATCGAAATCTAAAGTTTATATCAAGATTTTGGAATGCACTGCACAGAGCTTTGGGGACACAATTGAATTTCAGTACTGTATTTCGTCTTCAAAAAGATGGTCAGTCTGAAAGAATAATTCAAGTATTGGAAGATATGTTAAGAGCTAGCATAAACGAATTTGAAGGATCATGGGAAAAGTATTTACCGCTAGCAGAATTTGCTTACAACAACAGTTATCAAGCAAGTATACAGATGGCACCCTATGAAGCCCTCTATGGTCGAAAGTGCAGATCTCCATTAAATTGGTTTAAATTACATGATCGCAAGCTGATTAAGCCAAATATGTTACAAGAAATGAAGGAAAAAGTTAAGATTGTACAATAAAATCTTAAAAAGGCCGCTGATAGACAAAAGTCTTATGCAGACTTGAAAAGAAAGGACATTCAATTTGAAGTTGGAGAAAAAGTATTTTTGAAAGTCTATCCTTGGAAGAAAATAATGTGTTTCGGCCGTAAAGGAAAATTAAGTCCAGGTATATTGGACCGTACAAAATCTTAAGGAAAGTTGGGCATGTGGTATATCAATTAGCTCTTCCACCGGAGATGAGTAAAATTCATGATGTTTTCCATGTTTCAAAGCTCCGGAGATATAGATCAGATCCATCACATGTGATTGTCCCGGAGGAAATTGAGTTGTAATCAGATCTGCCATATGAAGAAGAACCAGTAAAGATATTAGCATATATTGTCAAAGAATTAAGGAACAAGCAAATACCATTGGTGAAAGTCCTGTGGAGCAATCGCGAAGTAAAAGAAGCAACATGGGAAGCTACGGATGCAATGGAAAAATAGTTTCTGCACCTTTTTAAAACAGGTATGTTTTGAAAATTTGAGGACGAATTTTCTTAAGGGGAGAGAATTGTAATACCCCAATATTTGCTTAGTGACTAAAATGGCAAAAATGCAAAAGTTAGGATTTTCTCAATTATGGACTATAGAAAATAAAATTCTGAGGTTTTAAGGTGTTATGTGATAGAGAGCGAGTAAAATAGAGTACTCACAAAATTTGGTAAAAATCCAAGAAAATTGGAATGGGAATTCAAGGTTAAAGTTTAGTGACCAAAAGGATAAGTTTTCAAAACTTGTATGGTACAAGTCAAAAAAAATGAAAAGTTAAATGACCAGAGTTGTAATTACTTAAAAGTTAGGAGTTTTTATCTCGTAAATAAATATAGAATCTAAGGATTTGAATCGAATGTGGAATTATTGGTTCGATCTGATATTTCGATTATTGGGAAATCGCAGTTAAAGTTTAAGTGGAATTCAAATACTTGAATCGAACTGGAAAATTATGAAATTTTTCCATATGATAGAGAAAGGTTATAAAAGTCATTTTCAAATGTTAGAAATATTTTTAGTTTGATTAAAGATGAATCCTACAGTTTATTTCTGAGTAAAAGATTATTTATCGGTATATTGGATCGATTGAAAATTTTGGAGACTGATCCAAAAGACATAGAAAATTCATAAAATATTATTTTATGAATATTTTGTTGTATTTGGTTGGATTCTAACTAGATTTAGTTAGAATTTTTCAACATGTCAAATTTGAAATAAACTAGTAAATAAAAACTAGTTGGAAGGCAAATTGGTTAATTTGCCCAAATGGCATTTTTGAAATATTTAAAAAGTTACAAGGGCATTTTTGGAAAAAGGAAATGGAAGATTTAATCTTGACCCTTGATTGATGATAAGATCAATCTCAACCATTAGATTAAAAGGGCATTTTAGTAATTTCACTATCTAAATGAATTTAAAATTCATTTATACAAGTGGCCAAATTGGATAAAAAACAAAAAGGTGAAGACCATTCTTCATCCTCAAATTTCGAATTGTGTGGGGGAGAAAGAAAGAAAAATGGAGAAAAATTTTCTAAGTTCGATTCAAGCCCCGAAACTCGATGTTCAGATTTTGATATAAATCGAGGTCGTATCAATAGAAAAGGAAAAGAAAAAGATATAAATCGATATAAATTTCGAATAGTAAAGGCAACCTCATTACAAGGCTAAGGAATTGATTTTAAAGTTGCCACTCGTAATATATTATTGAGTTGGACAATATAGTGGTATACCATAAGAGTCACACTGTATCTGACACTTCATTGTGTCGACAATATGCGACGTCGATAGTTTGCAACACTTCATTGTGTTGATAGTTTGCAAGACTTCATTGTGTTGATATGGCAACACTTTATTGTGTTGATATGATTGCAACACTTCATTTTGTTGATAGTTCACTATATTTCATTGTATCGATATAAATGATAGTACTAAAATGTACACGACTCGAACATTAGTCACTTGATATTTACCTTGGGCTATATGATTTCACATGATAACTGAATAATTATATAGTACAGTTATATGACTTTATAGTACATGTATATGATTTTACAGTACATAATTATTACAGTACAGGTACATGATTTTACAATACAGAAATTCCTGCACTACCGAATATGTAATTTAATGACTATCATGTTTTATAAATTATCATGCATTAGTGTATTATATGTCACTCATCTTATGCCTCACTGAGATATACTCAGCGTGTATTCATGTTATACACGCAGGTGATTGGGATTAGTAGATGACAACTTTTGCATCATCATTAAGTATAGAAGATAATCGACAGGTATTCTGGTAATCATGACATCCGTATTTTTTTATATATGTTTAATAGTGGCATGTACTGTATAAACCGGTATTAAAGTGCCTTAACTAGGTCAGTAAATATTTTATAAACGGTAAGTATGTTTACAATTTAATTATTATATGATCTAATTTGGCATATCCTATATAAAGCTAGATCCGTATAATATTAAATAGAATCATTTTTAATAAGATGATTTGTCTTAATATGATTGTATTATTTATGTAAAAAAGTTTTATTATAGGATCTAGAGTTAATATTTTATTTCTGAATTGATTAAAGTTAAGCGTGCTTGAGCTAAGGAAATTTCAAGATGCGTGACCACTGGGAAGTATTCAAAAAAAATTTAATTACCCCGGTTTTTTATTAAAACACTGTTTTAAAAGGTCGTGACATTTTTTACTCGTGTTTGGTATACGGTCACGTGAAGAAGGTGTTACATTTATTGGTATGAGAGCTACAAGTTTAGCTGATTTTGGAGTTAAACCGAGCTCGATAAAAGTGATAAAGTGTGTACATGCCTCTAGGATGTCATATTTACTGAAAAGAAATACTTGTATGATTGATGCAATTTTTATTAGTAAAAAAGGGTTGCTATAAGAATGAATGTCTGAACGAGAATGAATCTCGTCGGACAATTAAAAGAGAGAACATATTAAGGTCCCAAAAATGAGTAAGGAGATTAACTAAGTCTAGTACCCGGTTTATATGGGGTAATAACAAATGGACTTATATAGTAATGAAAGTCGTTTAAAAATGCCAGATACCTCCTTACAAATGGTAACTGCAGATAGAAATCGAATTTAGGGTCCCTATCAGTAAAGGATTTACGAACTAATGGGTATACAAGAGACACGGATGATGATAAAATGTCGAAAGATTGATGGTTAAGTGATAATGGTTGGAGTAAAGCTTCAAAATAATTGTTAAAAGAAATATTGAAATCAGTGTTGTGAAGTCTATAAAGTCTTTACTATGAAAAGTTGATAAAGTATTGGGCACAGATAAATATCTTGCTCAAAATATTGCAATGAAGTGTCGCTTAAGACAACTGGTTGAAAAGAAGCACGAGTGGTGTTTAGATCCTTTTATCAGGTAAAAGGGATTTCAAAGTACTGAAGTAGTGACTTTAGTAATAAAATGAAAAGACTGTTAAAGGTAGGGTTGAAGACTTAATTAGTCTTCGTAGTGAATATTAAGATGAATAATGAGAACATAAGTACAATTTCGACAACTCGTTATTGATGTAATTCCCGGTAATGAACCTAATATTTCAGCTGTATTTTGATCAGTTTATTGTAGTCTTCAATGATGATATTTTGGTATATTAGATAAAGAAGATTGTGATGCACATTTGAGGACAGTGTTACATATTTTGAAAGGAAAGAAGTTATATGTCAAACTCTCAAAATGTGAGTTCTGGTTGTCTGAAGTGGCTTTCTTGGGTCACATTGTTTCAGCTGAAGGAATCAAAGTGGATTCTAAAAAGATGCAGTCTATTGTTGAATGGAAAATTCCCAAGAATGTTATCGAGGTTCGTAGTTTCTTGGGACTTGATGGATATTATCGGAGTTTTGTGAAAAACTTTTCGATGATAGTTTGATTACATAGAGTGTTAATATCTATAGTATTGGATAGAAATCCAAAGTCTATATCAAGATTTTGGAATGCACTGCACAGAGCTTTTGGGACACAATTGAATTTCAGTAGTGTATTTCATCTTCAAACAGATGGTAAGTCTGAAAGAATAATTCAAGTACTAGAAGATATGTTAAGAGCTAGCATAATCGAATTTGAAGGATCATGGGAAAAGTATTTGCCGCTAGCAGAATTTGCTTACAACAACAGTTATCAAGCAAGTATACAGATGGCACCCTATGAAGCCCTCTATGGTCGAAAGTGCAGATCGCCATTAAATTGGTTTAAATTACATTATCGTAAGCTGATTAAGCCAAATATTTTACAAGAAATGAAGGAAAAATTTAAGATTGTACAATAAAATCTTAAAAAGGCCGCGGATAGACAAAAGTCTTATGCAGACTTGAAAAGAAAGAACATTCAATTTGAAGTTGGAGAAAAAAGTATTTTTGAAAGTCTCTCATTGGAAGAAAATAATGCGTTTCGGCCGTAAAGGAAAAATTAAGTCCCAGGTATATTGGACCATAAAAAATCTTAAAGAAAGTTGGGCCTGTGGCATATCAGTTAGCTTTTCCACCGGAGATGAGTAAAATTCATGATGTTTTCCATATTTCGATGCTCCGGAGATATAGATCATATCCATCACATGTGATTGTACCGAAGGAAATTGAGTTGCAATCAGATCTGACATATGAAGAAGAACCAGTAAAGATACTAGAATATATTGTCAAAGAATTAAGGAACAAGCAAATACCATTGGTGAAAGTCCTGTGGCACAATCGCAAAGTAAAAGAAGCAACATAGGAAGATACTAATGCAATGGAAAAACAGTTTCCGTACCTTTTTAAAACATGTACGTTTTAAAAATTTGAGGATGAATTTTCTTAAGGGGAGAGAATTTTAATACCCCAATATTTGTTTAGTGACTAAAATGGCAAAAATGCAAAACTTAGGATTTTCTCAATTATGGATTGTAGAAAAGAAAATTCTAAGGTTTTAAGGTGTTATGTGATAGAGAGCGAGTAAAATAGAGTACTCACAAAATTTGGTAAAAATCCAAGAAAATTGGAATGAGAATTCAAGGTTAAAGTTTAGTGACCAAAATGATAAGTTTTCAAAACTTGTATGGTACAAGTCAAAAAAATGAAAAGTTAAAGGACCAGAGTTGTAATTACTTAAAAGTTAGGAGTTTTTATCTCATAAATAAATATAGAATCTAAGGATGTGAATCGTATGTGGAATTATTGGTTCGATCTGATATTTCGATTATTGGGAAAATCGCAGTTAAAGTTTAAGTGGAATTCAGATACCTGAATCGAAATGGAAAATTATGAAATTTTTCCATATGATAGAGAAAGGTTATAAAAGTCATTTTCAAATGTTAGAAATATTTTTAGTTTGATTCAAGATGAATCCTACAGTTTATTTCTGAGTAAAAGATTATTTATCGGTATATTGGATCGATTGAAAATTTTCGAGACTGATCCAAAAGACATAGAAAATTCATAAAATATTATTTTATGAATATTTTATTGTATTTGGTTGAATTCTAACTAGATTTAGTTAGAATTTTTCAACATGTTAAATTTGAAATAAACTAGTAAATAAAAACTAGTTGGAAGGCAAATTGGTTATTTTGCCCAAATGACATTTTTGAAATATTTAAAAAGTTACAAGGGTATTTTTGGAAGAAGGAAATGGAAGATTTAATCTTGGCCCTTGATTGATGATAAGATCAATCTCAACCAATAGATTAAAAGGGCAATTTAGTAATTTCACTATCTAAATGAATTCAAAATTCATTTATACAAGTGGCCAAATTGGATAAAAAACAAAAAGGTGAAGACCATTCTTCATCCTCAAATTTTGAATTGTGTGGGGGAGAAAGAAAGAAAAATGGAGAAAAATTTTCTAAGTTCGATTCACGCCCCGAAACTCGATTTTTAGATTTCGATATAAATCAAGGTCGTATTAGTAGAAAAGGAAAAGAAAAAGATCATGAGTGATATTGAATAGTAAAGGCAACCTCATTACAAGGCTAATGAATTGATTTTAAAGTTGTCACTCTTAATATATTATTGAGTTGGACAATATAGTGGTATACCATAAGAGTCACATTGTATCTGACACTTCATTGTGTCGACAGTATGTGACGTCGATAGTTTGCAACACTTCATTGTGTTGATAGTTTGCAACACTTCATTGTGTTGATATGATTGCAACACATCATTGTGTTGATAGTTCCTGATACTTTATTGTATCGATATAAATGATAGTACTAAAATGTACACGACTCGCACATTAGTCACTTGATATTTACCTTGGGCTATATGATTTCACATGATAAATGTATAATTATATAGTACAGATATATGACTTTATAGTACATGTATATGATTTTACAAAGACAAAATTATTACAAGACATGTACATGATTTTACAATCTGAAATTTCTGCATTAAGAATATTTAATTTAATAACTATCATGTTTTATAAATTATCATGCATTAGTGTATTATATGTCACTCATCTTATGCCTCACTGAGATATACTCAGCGTGTATTCATGTTATACACGCAGGTGATTGGGATTAGTAGATGACAACTTTTGCATCATCATTAAGTATAGAAGATAATCGATGTATTTCGTAATCATTACATCCGTATTTTTTATATATGTTTAATAGTGGAATGTACTATATAAACCGGTCTATTTTATTAAAGTGTCTTAACTAGGTCAGTAAATATTTTATAAATCTTTTATAGACGGTAAGTATGTTTACAATTTAATTATTATATGATCCGATTTGACATATCCTATATAAAGCTAGATCCGAATAATATTAAATAGAATAATTTTTAATAAAATGATTTGTCTTAATATGATTGTATTATTTATGTAAAAAGTTTTATTATAGGATCTAGAATTAATGTTTTATTTCTGAATTGATGAAAGTTAAGCGTGCTTGAGCTAAGGAAATTTCAAGATGGGTGACCACCGGGAAGTATTCAAAAAAATTAAATTACCCCAGTTTTTATTAAAAGATTTTTTAAAAGGTGGTGACATTTTTTACTCGTGTTTGGTATACGGTCATGGGAAGAAGGTGTTACATTTATTGGTATCAAAGCTACAAGTTTAGCTGATTTTAGAGTTAAACCGAGCTCGATAAAAGTGATAAAGTGTGTACATGCCTCTAGGATGTCATATTTACTGAAAAGAAATACTTGTACAATTGATGCAATTGTTTATTAGTAAAAAAAGGGGTTGCTATAAGAATGAATGTGTGAACGAGAATGAATCTCGTCGGACAATTAAAAGAGAGAACATATTGAGGTCCCAAAAATAAGTAAGAAGATTAACTAAGTCTAGTACCCGGTTTATACGGGGTAATAGCAAATGGACTTATATAGTAATGAAAGCCGTTTAAAAGTGCCAAATACCTCCTTACAAATGGTAACTGCAGATAGAAATCGAATTTAGGGTCCCTATCAGTAAAGGATTTACGAACTAATGGGTATACAAGAGACACGGATGATGATAAGATGTCGAAAGATTGATGGTTAAGTGATAATGGTTGGAGTAAAGCTCCAAAATAATTGTTAAAAGAAATATTGAAATCAGTGTTGTGAAGTCTATAAAGTCTTTACTATGAAAAGTTGATAAAGTATTGGGCACAGATAAATATCCTGCTCAAAGGTGATTGGTTGAAAAGAAGCACGTGTGGTGTTTAGACCATTTTATCAAGTAAAAGGGATTTCAAAATCTTCAAGTAGTGACTTTAGAAATAAAATGAAAAATGATGTTAAAGGTAGGGTTGAAGACTTAATTAGTCTTCTTAGTGAATATTAAGATGAATAATGAGAACATAAGTACAATTTCGACAGCTCGTTATTGATGCAATTCCAGTAATGAACCTAGTATTTCAACTGTATTTTGATCATTTTATTGTAGTCTTCAATTATGATATTTTGGTATATTAGACTAAAGAAGATTGTGATGCACATTTGAGGATAGTGTTACATATTTTGAAAGGAAAGAAGTTATATGTCAAACTCTCAAAATGTGAGTTCAGTTGTCCAAGTGGCTTTCTTGGGTCACATTGTTTCAGCTGAAGGAATCAAAGATGATTCTAAAAAGATGCAGTCTATTGTTGAATGGAAAATTCCCAAGAATGTTATCGAGGTTCGTAGTTTCTTGGGACTTTATGGATATTATCAAGTTTTTTGAAAAACTTTTCGATGATAGTTTGATTACATAGAGTGTTAATATCTATAGTATTGGATAGAAATCCAAAGTTTATATCAAGATTTTGGAATGCATTGCACTGAGCTTTGGGGACACAATTGAATTTCAGTACTGTATTTCATCTTCAAACAGATGGTAAGTCTGAAAGAATAATTCAAGTACTAGAAGATATGTTAAGAGCTAGCATAATCGAATTTGAAGGATCATGGGAAAAGTATTTACCGCTAGCAGAATTTGCTTACAACAACAGTATCAAGCAAGTATACAGATGGCACCATATGAAGCCCTCTATGGTCGAAAGTGCAGATCGCCATTAAATTGGTTTAAATTACATGATCGTAAGCTGATTAAGCCAAATATTTTACAAGAAATGAAGGAAAAATTTAAGATTGAACAATAAAATCTTAAAAAGGTCATTTGATAGACAAAAGTCTTATGCAGACTTGAAAAGAAAGAACATTCAATTTGAAGTTGGAGAAAAAGTATTTTTGAAAGTCTCTCCTTGGAAGAAAATAATGCGTTTCGACCGTAAAGAAAAATTAAGTCCCAGGTATATTGGACCATACAAAATCTTAGGGAAAGTTGGGCCTGTGGCATATCAGTTAGCTTTTCCACCGGAGATGAGTAAAATTAATGATGTTTTCCATGTTTTGATGCTCGGAGATATAGATCATATCCATCACATGTGATTGTACCGAAGAAATTGAGTTGTAATCAGATCGACATATGAAGAAGAACCAAGAAAGATACTAGAATATATTGTCAAAGAATTAAGGAACAAGCAAAAACCATTGGTGAAAGTCCTGTGGCACAATCGCAAAGTAAAAGAAGCAACATGGGAAGATACTAATGCAATGGAAAAAATAGTTTCCGTACCTTTTTAAAATAGGTACATTTTAAAAATTTGAGGATGAATTTTCTTAAGGGGAGAGAATTTTAATACCCCAATATTTGTTTAGTGACTAAAATGACAAAAATGCAAAACTTAGGATTTTCCCAATTATGGATTGTAGAAAAGAAAATTTTAAGGTTTTAAGGTGTTATGTGATAGAGAGCGAGTAAAATAGAGTACTCACAAAATTTGGTAAAAATCCAAGAAAAATTGGAATGGAATTCAAGGTTAAAGTTTAGTGACCAAAATGATAAGTTTTTAAAACTTGTATGGTACAAGTCAAAAAAAATGAAAAGTTAAAGGACTAGAGTTGT
The DNA here is from genome assembly GCA_019671005.1 of Hibiscus mutabilis. Lineage (NCBI taxonomy): Eukaryota > Viridiplantae > Streptophyta > Magnoliopsida > Malvales > Malvaceae > Hibiscus > Hibiscus mutabilis. The sequence continues at coordinate 24,149,801 of CM033739.1, read as the reverse complement.
AATTACTTAAAAGTTAGGAGTTTTTATCTCATAAATAAATATAGAATCTAAGGATGTGAATTGAATGTGGAATTATTGGTTCGATATGATATTTCGATTATTGGGAAAATCAGTTAAAGTTTAAGTGGAATTCAGATACCTGAATCGAAATGGAAAATTATGAAATTTTTCCATATGATAGAGAAAGGTTATAAAAGTCATTTTCAAATGTTAGAAATATTTTTAGTTTGATTCAAGATGAATCCTACAGTTTATTTCTGAGTAAAAGATTATTTATCGGTATATTGGATCGATTGAAAATTTTCGAGACTGATCCAAAAGACATAGAAAATTCATAAAATATTATTTTATGAATATTTTATTGTATTTGGTTGAATTCTAACTAGATTTAGTTAGAATTTTTCAACATGTTAAATTTGAAATAAACTAGTAAATAAAAACTAGTTGGAAGGCAAATTGGTTATTTTGCCCAAATGACATTTTTGAAATATTTAAAAAGTTACAAGGGTATTTTTGGAAGAAGGAAATGGAAGATTTAATCTTGGCCCTTGATTGATGATAAGATCAATCTCAACCAATAGATTAAAATGGCATTTTAGTAATTTCACTATCTAAATGAATTTAAAATTCATTTATACAAGTGGCCAAATTGGATAAAAAACAAAAAGGTGAAGACCATTCTTCATCCTCAAATTTTGAATTGTGTGGGGAGAAAGAAAGAAAAAATGGAGAAAAATTTTCTAAGTTCGATTCAAGCCTGAAAACTCGATTTTTAGATTTTGATATAAATCAAGGTCATATTAGTAGAAAAGGAAAAGAAAAAGATCATGAGTGATATTGAATAGTAAAGGCAACCTCATTACAAGGCTAATGAATTGATTTTAAAGTTGTCACTCTTAATATATTATTGAGTTGGACAATATAGTGGTATACCATAAGAGTCACATTGTATCTGACACTTCAGTATGTGACGTCGATAGACAACACTTCATTGTGTTGATAGTTTGCAACACTTCATTGTGTTGATATGATTGCAACACATCATTGTGTTGATAGTTCCTGATACTTTATTGTATCGATATAAATGATAGTACTAAAATGTACACGACTCGCACATTAGTCACTTGATATTTACCTTGGGCTATATGATTTCACATGATAAATGTATAATTATATAGTACAGATATATGACTTTATAGTACAGGTATATGATTTTACAGTACAAAATTATTACAGTACATGTACATGATTTTACAATACAGAAATTCCTGCATTACCGAATATTTAATTTAATAACTATCATGTTTTATAAATTATCATGCATTAGTGTATTATATGTCACTCATCTTATGCCTCACTGAGATATACTCAGCGTGTATTCATGTTATACACGCAGGTGATTGGGATTAGTAGATGACAACTTTTGCATCATCATTAAGTATAGAAGATAATCGACAGGTATTCTGGTAATCATTACATCTGTATTTTTTATATATGTTTAATAGTGGAATGTACTATATAAACCGGTCTATTTTATTAAAGTGTCTTAACTAGGTCAGTAAATATTTTATAAATCTTTTATAGACGGTAAGTATGTTTACAATTTAATTATTATATGATCTGATTTGACATATCCTATATAAGGCTAGATCCGAATAATATTAAATAGAATAATTTTTAATAAAATGATTTGTCTTAATATGATTGTATTATTTATGTAAAAAGTTTTATTATAGGATCTAGAATTAATGTTTTATTTCTGAATTGATGAAAGTTAAGCGTGCTTGAGCTAAGGAAATTTCAAGATGGGTGACCACTGGGAAGTATTCAAAAAAAATTAAATTACCCCAGTTTTTTATTAAAAGACTGTTTTAAAAGGTGGTGACATTTTTTACTCGTGTTTGGTATACGGTCATGGGAAGAAGGTGTTACATTTATTGGTATCAAAGCTACAAGTTTAGCCGATTCTAGAGTTAAACCGAGCTCGATAAAAGTGATAAAGTGTGTACATGCCTCTAGGATGTCATATTTACTGAAAAGAAATACTTGTACAATTGATGCAATTGTTTATTAGTAAAAAAAGGGGTTGCTATAAGAATGAATGTGTGAACGAGAATGAATCTCGTCGGACAATTAAAAGAGAGAACATATTGAGGTCCCAAAAATAAGTAAGAAGATTAACTAAGTCTAGTACCCGGTTTATACGGGGTAATAGCAAATGGACTTATATAGTAATGAAAGCCGTTTAAAAGTGCCAAATACCTCCTTACAAATGGTAACTGCAGATAGAAATCGAATTTAGGGTCCCTATCAGTAAAGGATTTACGAACTAATGGGTATACAAGAGACACGGATGATGATAAGATGTCGAAAGATTGATGGTTAAGTGATAATGGTTGGAGTAAAGCTCCAAAATAATTGTTAAAAGAAATATTGAAATCAGTGTTGTGAAGTCTATAAAGTCTTTACTATGAAAAGTTGATAAAGTATTGGGCACAGATAAATATCCTGCTCAAAGGTGATTGGTTGAAAAGAAGCACGTGTGGTGTTTAGACCATTTTATCAAGTAAAAGGGATTTCAAAGTACTGAAGTAGTGACTTTAGAAATAAAATGAAATGACTGTTAAAGGTAGGGTTGAAGACTTAATTAGTCTTCTTAGTGAATATTAAGATGAATAATGAGAACATAAGTACAATTTCGATAGCTCGTTATTGATGCAATTCCCGGTAATGAACCTAGTATTTCAACTGTATTTTGATCATTTTATTGTAGTCTTCAATTATGATATTTTGGTATATTAGAAGACTAAAGAAGATTGTGATGCACATTTGAGGATAGTGTTACATATTTTGAAAGGAAAGAAGTTATATGTCAAACTCTCAAAATGTGAGTTCTGGTTGTCTGAAGTGGCTTTCTTGGGTCACATTGTTTCAGCTGAAGGAATCAAAGATGATTCTAAAAAGATGCAGTCTATTGTTGAATGGAAAATTCCCAAGAATGTTACCGAGGTTCGTAGTTTCTTGGGACTTTATGGATATTATCGAAGGTTTTTGAAAAACTTTTCGATGATAGTTTGATTACATAGAGTGTTAATATCTATAGTATTGGATCGAAATCCAAAGTTTATATCAAGATTTTGGAATGCATTGCACAGAGCTTTGGGGACACAATTGAATTTCAGTACTGTATTTCATCTTCAAACAGATGGTAAGTCTGAAAGAATAATTCAAGTACTAGAAGATATGTTAAGAGCTAGCATAATCGAATTTGAAGGATCATGGGAAAAGTATTTACCGCTAGCAGAATTTGCTTACAACAACAGTATCAAGCAAGTATACAGATGGCACCATATGAAGCCCTCTATGGTCGAAAGTGCAGATCGCCATTAAATTGGTTTAAATTACATGATCGCAAGCTGATTAAGCCAAATATGTTACAAGAAATGAAGGAAAAAGTTAAGATTGAACAATAAAATCTTAAAAAGGTCGCTGATAGAAAAAAGTCTTATGCAGACTTGAAAAGAAAGGACATTCAATTTGAAGTTGGAGAAAAAGTATTTTTGAAAGTCTCTCCTTGGAAGAAAATAATGCGTTTCGACCGTAAAGAAAAATTAAGTCCCAGGTATATTGGACCATACAAAATCTTAGGGAAAGTTGGGCCTGTGGCATATCAGTTAGCTCTTCTACCAGAGATGAGTAAAATTAATGATGTTTTCCATGTTTCGATGCTCCAGAGATATAGATCATATCCATCACATGTGATTGTACCGGAGGAAATTGAGTTGTAATCAGATCTGACATATGAAGAAGAACCAGTAAAGATACTAGCATATATTGTCAAAGAATTAAGGAACAAGCAAAAACCATTGGTGAAAGTCCTGTGGCGCAATCGCAAAGTAAAAGAAGCAACATGGGAAGCTACGGATGCAATGGAAAAATAGTTTCCGCACCTTTTTAAAATAGGTACATTTTGAAAATTTGAGGATGAATTTTCTTAAGGGGAGAGAATTGTAATACCCCAATATTTGCTTAGTGACTAAAATGACAAAATTGCAAAAGTTAGGATTTTCCCAATTATGGACTGTAGAAAAGAAAATTTTGAGGTTTTAAGGTGTTATGTGATAGAGAGCGAGTAAAATAGAGTACTCACAAAATTTGGTAAAAATCCAAGAAAAATTGGAATGGAATTCAAGGTTAAAGTTTAGTGACCAAAATGATAAGTTTTTAAAACTTGTATGGTACAAGTAAAAAAAATGAAAAGTTAAAGGACTAGAGTTGTGATTACTTAAAAGTTAGGAGTTTTTATCTCGTAAATAAATATAGAATCTAAGGATGTGAATTGAATGCGGAATTATTGGTTCGATATGATATTTCGATTATTGGGAAAATCGCGGTTAAAGTTTAAGTGGAATTCGGATACCTAAATCGAACTGGAAAATTATAAAATTTTTCCATATGATAGAGAAAGGTTATAAAAGTCATTTTCAAATGTTGGAAATATTTTTAGTTTGATTCAAGATGAATCCTACAGTTTATTTATGAGTAAGGATTATTTATCGGTATATTGGATCGATTGAAAATTTGGGAGACTGATCCAAAAGACATAGAAAATTCATAAAATATTATTTTATGAATATTTTATTGTATTTGGTTGGATTCTAACTAGATATAGTTAGAATTTTACAACATGTCAAATTTGAAATAAACTAGTAAATAAAAACTAGTTGGAAGGCAAATTGGTTATTTTGCCCCAATGACATTTTTGAAATATTTAAAAAGTTACAAGGGCATTTTTGGAAGAAGGAAATGGAAGATTTAATCTTGGCCCTTGATTGATGATAAGATCAATCTCAACCATTAGATTAAAATGGCATTTTTGTAATTTCGCTGTCTAAAGGAATTTAAAATTCATTTATACAAGTGGCCAAATTGGATAAAAAACAAAAAAGATGAAGACCATTCTTCATCCTCAAATTTCGAATTATGAGGGGGAGAAAGAAAGAAAAATGGAGAAATTTTTTTCAAGTTCGATTCAAGCCCCGAAACTCGATTTTCAGATTTTGATATAAATCGAGGTCATATCAGTAGAAAAGGAAAATAAAAAGATCATGAGTGATATTGAATAGTAAAGGCAACCTCATTACAAGGCTAAGGAATTGATTTTAAAGTTGCCATTCGTAATATATTATTGAGTTGGACAATATAGTGGTATACCATAAGAGTCACACTGTATTTGACACTTCATTGTGTCGACAATATGCGACGTCGATAGTTTGCAACACTTCATTGTGTTGATATGGCAACACTTCATTGTGTTGATAGTTCCCGATACTTCATTGTATCGATATAAAGGATAGTACTAAAATGTACACGACTCCATATTAGTCACTTGATATTTACCTTGGGCTATATGATTTCACATGATAACTGTATAATTATATAGTACAGATATATGACTTTACAGTACAGGTATATGATGTTACATTACATAATTATTACAGTACATGTACATGATTTTACAATATAGAAATTCCTGCATTACCGAATATGTAATTTAATGACTATCATGTTTTATAAATTACCATGCATTAGTGTATTATATGTCCCTCATCTTATGTCTCACTGAGATATACTCAGCGTGTATTCATGTTATGCACGCAGGTGATTGTGATTAGTAGATGACAACTTTTGCATCATCATTAAGTAGGTATTATGGTAATCATGACATCCGTGATTTTTATATATGTTTAATAGTGGCATGTACTGTATAAATCGGTCTATTTTATTAAAGTGCCTTAACTAGGTCAGTAAATATTTTATAAATCTTTTATAGACGGTAAGTATGTTTACAATTTAATTATTATATGACCTGATTTGGCATATCCTATATGAGGCTAGATCCGAATAATATTAAATAGAATCATTTTTAATAAAATGATTTGTCTTAATATGATTGTATTATTTATATAAAAAGTTTTATTATCGGATCTAGAGTTAATATTTTATTTCTGAATTGATTAAAGTTAAGCGTGTTTGAGCTAAGGAAATTTCAAGATGGGTGACCACTGAAAAGTAATGAAAATGATCGTACGGAGCTTTCAGAAAAAAGAATTAACTATAAAATAAGTAATTAAATTATATCTTTTTTTACAATAGGTTTTTAAAGTTTTTTAAAATGAAATAAGTACTTTAATGTTTTTGGCCAAAGTAAGTATATCGGTTGATTTTAAACAACAAAAAATAATATTTTCTGTTGAACAAGCAAAAAAATAAAATTTTATTCACTTATTTCAGCTAAAAATAAAACTCATGCACCTATTTCAATAAAAAAATACTTTAAGCACCTATTAAAAAACATAATTTAGATATTTATTTTATAATTAATCCAAAAAAATTAAAAATAAGCTACGTTAAATACTTGTAAAAAGCAAAAGATTAATTTTAAATTAATAGAAAAAAAACACACACAAAAAAGTGAATAGATATTGTATTTTATGGGTTTAAATTTCGTTAGACTTATTTTTTAATTCAAAAGTTACTTGTCTCCAATAGAATAAGTTAACGAACATTTAAATTCTTAAAATTGAGGACTTATTATAACAAATTACACAGACCCCTTAAATTATTGGATGGTCTTTAATCTTTGTTACCGTATTTTATTTATTTATTTATTGACAAATTGTTACCGTATTTTAAAGGTGCTTCTTACGTCCCTTGTTTCTAAATTCTTTTAGAGACTAAATAGGACCGAAGTCAACTATTTTATTTTGGCTTTCAAACCAAGGCAAAACAGCATTCTCACCTTAATATCAAATGACTTTCACTAAGCAATCTTTGATTTAGTTAAATTGCCTAGTTGGTTTAGTGAGGTTGAAATCCTGACTTTGTGAATGGAGCAAATTTGGTTGGAAAGATCGACCCTGTAATGGGCCTCTGTAGTCCTGAGTTCGGATTAGTCAACCAATGGGGTGGATACCGATGGTTAAACCAATAACAGGTAGAATGATATTTTTTGTTATTAAATTTTTTAGAAAAAAATATTTTAGTTTTCAAACTTTTTCATGTCTCTTTTGATCTTCAAATTCAGTGAGGCTTTTGAACATGTGCAAGTGGAGTGACCACGTAGGGGCCCTAAAAAGGAGGGTCTCAGAAATAAGGACTAAACATAAATTAAATACTTATAATTTTTATAAATTTTTATATTCAATAATTAACAACTTAAACACAAGATTTGATAACAAATAGAATTAACCTAAAGAACTTTCTTAATCTAAAATTATTTTTTTGAAAAAGGATGGGCCTCATTAAAATCTCGTCTAAAGCCAAAACTAAAACGAAGTTTAGATTTGGCACCTAAAGAAAAAAAGAATACCCAAAAGTTTTCATTAAGAGAAAATGGATGAAAGATCATAACATACAAGAGAGGTAATATTCTCGGGACAAACCGAGCCGAAAAATAAAGAGCTATTGGACCTAATGGCCCAAGATGCCAGCGAATGGGCTACATTATTGACAATACGTTGAACAAAACATAACCGGTAACCACTTTGTGCATGCAAAAGATGGCAAAAATGATCAAGATAGGGCGATAAAGCAGAGAGATCATCATTCTACCGATTCAGCCTGTAAACCACAATTGTCGAGTCTGATTCAATGATAACCCGAGGCTAACCTTTGCCTCGGGCAAGCTGAAGCCCTGCAGTGACAGCGTGAGCTTCGGCCAGGCCAGCATCGTTGCGGCAAGCATTGTGTTGAGCAAGTCCCCCAAGGATCGAGCCATGCTGGTCTCGGGCGATAACACCAATCGCAACAGCATTACAGTTGGGGTCATAGGCACCATCGATATTTACTTTGATGTATCCATTGCTTGGAACAGACCAAAGTGGTTCAACATTGGCCGGAGCTGCATAGTCTAATCCAACATGTTGATTTGCCATTGCTTCTAGGTAATCTCTGTGGAGCACTTGAGAGTTAGCAACAGTCACCCATGTAGGTTGCAGCTTGGACCCATCCATTGCGTCGAATAGTCGATTCCATAAATTCCAAAGCACCACCATGACATGAGCAAAAGAATTTACTAACTGCATGGGGATGCCTCTTCGAGCCACACGAGAGTGGATACAGCACAACTATCAGCAAGAACCTATGGCATACTAGCAATGAGAAGGGCTTCTTTCGAAGAGGAGCAGTCCCGTAGGGCAAGTAACACAATCTCAGACGCGTGGGCTTACAAGGGATAGATTCCAGGAGCCAGGTTAGCAGCCCCTAGACGCATAGTATTAAATTGCGGTTGCGGTCTCCGTCGCGGTTGCAGTTGCGGGCGCTGCGGACGTTACGCAACGCGTAACGGCTGATGCGGTAACGATTTGTTTCTAAAAATTCACAACTTTTTTAAAATATTATTTATATGTGCAACCATATTTTAATATTATAATATTAATACATTATTTTATGTGTTTTATTTAATTTTTAAAAACAAAATTCTAATTTACAGATAAAAAACTATTAAAAATACAAATTATATAAATATTATAACCGTAATTTTAATGAATAACATGTAAATAAAAGCATGCTAAAAAGCATATAAATACTAAATAGTGCCATATTTCAGCACTGCAATTTTAGTTTACATTAACTTAAAAAAATACATGCATAAAAATATAAAAACTCCACTTCTGATAATTCACCACCAAAATGAATGGCATGGAGGATCTAAAGCATCTCCAGTTTCGTTGCTGTCTTGATTTTGATCATTTTCCATTCCATATGAAAAAGGATCATATTGTGAGCATTATAAGATGCATCGGTAGGAGGAAATATCTGATACGGTAAATTGTAATCAGACAACCCGTAGTTTGGATTTTGTTCAAGGTAAGGTGGATAATATGCATTTGGTTGGTAGGAATGAGAACCTTGAGATATTCACTAATTTCATTATCATTTGTAGCTAGACTATGAGATGATGAACTTGCAAATCAATCATGAAAGTGTTCTCTCATCCTCCTATGAGTTCTACCACCACCCTCCCTTCTATTTTATAAACTAAAAGGTGTATTTTATTAAATTTAAGTACATTTGAGTATTTTATTTATAGAGATTTACATTTCAGATCATTTTTCGATGTTTATTGTGGTGATGCGGAGTTGCGGCACAATATATGACATGTTGCGGGGTTACGTAACGGTTACGGACCGTAAAAATCGTGATGCGGTTGCGTTGCGCTTATAATGCGTCGCGGTGACCTTGAAAAACGTTACGATGCGGCCGTTACACTGTGTTACGGCCGCAATTTAATACTATGCTTAGACGACTACCAATAGGTAAGGCCTTATGACCAATGCGCCAGCCAAATATGCGTATCTTGGAAAGAACAGATAACTTTGAAACAATCTTCCAAATGTGAGAAGGCTTGTCAATGGGAAAAGTAGGGCATTGTAATTATTGATATCCGGATTTTATCGTATAAATACCTGAGTCGTGATGTCAGTCGAGATAGGAACACGAAGAATTGATTCGGCATCAATCGAGAGAAAGATACTATGAAACTTTTCCTCGTTCCAACACGCCTGCCCATCAAGCTTAAAATCACGGCAGCGAATGTGCGATTCCTGGTTGTTCATATACGAATCCGAGAGGGTGATGGATGTCGAGCCTCCCCATGCACGCAGGTATTATTGTTTATCCCACGTTTCCAAAAGAAACCATCATACAGCTCCCTAATAGCGTGATGTAAACTTTTCCATACAAAAGAAGCTCTTTCGTTGAACGTGGCATTGAGGATGTCTTCAGATGGAAAGTATTTGACCCTAAAAACACGGGAAAGAAGATCGTCAGGTTCTATAATCAAACACCAATTTTTTTTATCGAGGAGGACGATGTTGAAGTTGCGCATGTGGCGGAATCCAACACCTCTAACGCTCTTTTCTGATGCAAACATTTCCCCAAGCGATAAAGGCAACCTCTTTTGTTGTTTCTGCCAGTCCATCAATAACTGTGCATAGATCTTGCCATATCGTCGATACGGCCTTAGGGAAGGAGATAACAAGATATCACGTACTGCAGTGAGACTTGAGCAACATCTTTTATAATGATCTCCCTCCCTCCGAAAGAAAGGAGGTTCTTAGTCCAACTTGCCACTCGAGAGCTCACTTTATCACGAACAAAACCAAGAGTGTTGGTTTTGTTTTTTATCAACCAAGAGGGGAATGCCAATATAAAAACACAGGTCGTCGAACTCGCGGATAGATAAAATGTTATGCATAAGCTGCTTATGATTCTGAGTGGTGCGAGGGCTAAAGAAGATAGTAGACTTGTTAAAATTTATGCGTTGTCGAGAGGAAGATTCACATATTAGGAGCACTTCCTTCAATCTTGGGGCTTCATCTATAGAATTGCTTAGAAAGATCATACTATTATCCGCGTAAAGAAGGTGATTAACCCATGGCCCATAACGACTAGCACTAATACCTTTAATATGACGGACACATTATTCAGCCAGAAGAGTCTCCGAGAGACCGTGCGTGTAAATGAGGAAGAGAAAGGGGAGAGAAGATTCTAAAAGTAGTCTGTCACCACCTGTATAGTGTCTTCGAGTATCTCTTGCCAGTGACCATGTGTTTGATATAATTCTTTTTTCCCCGAAGCCCTAGCACAGAAATAAGAAGTATTCTGATCTCCCTGAGATAACTAAGTGTCATACCCGTATTTTGTCCGGAGAATTCGAATATATTAAACATAAGGCCAAATATATAAATAAATAATAAATAAACAAATAGCCCAAATAAATGTCCAAATGTCCATTTACATGCCCAAAATCTGTTTTACAAGTCAAAAGCCCAAATATAAATTCAAAGGCCCAATTTATATTTGTTTCCCGCCCCATTACAGCTGGTTACAACCCATTTCGGGTATATACAACCAAACAAACACAATTTGTTCCAAAAGCCCGTTTTCCTGCCCAAAACCAGTCAACGTGTCAGCTCCCAATTTGTCCAAGCCCACTTCACACGGATTGTGTGTTTCCTCATCACCAGTTGGCTCCGCTTACGTCAGCAAGTCTGACACCTATAAATAGAGAGAGAGAAAAGTCAGAGAATGATTAGCAATTAAATAAAATTATTAAATAATAATAATAATAAGTAATAATTGAGAAGATAGGGGCTTACCTCGGAAGCCAAACCGTCATGGAAGCCGTTCCGTCGCCGGAAGATCATCGAACACCGGAGTTACAACGGCCGCCGTCACAGAGGTATAACTCTCTTCATCTTTTAATCCCTGCGGAAAAAACAAATATTAGATCGAGATATAAAAAAATAGATTTAAAAATAAAAAGAAACCATAAATCATTTTTGTGGTTCGAATTTATGGCTGGGGTAGTTTTCTGAGGGTAACGTCGGAGTTGAAAGGGGTTTACGGGTAACCTAGGTCGGGGAAGAAGGGGATCCTGTCGGATCTCGTTAGATTTAGGGCTTTGGGGTTGGAAATCGAAATTTTTGGGATTTTTAGGGTTTTGGTGTGGCGGTCGGCAGTGGCCGAAAATCGCCTTACGACGGCTGGTCAAAATAAGACGGTAGCCGGAATTTAGGCACGGTGGTCGGTGAACGGCTTAGGGTGATCAGAGGGTGGCCGGTGAGAATCTGGTAGAGGTTGGCACGACGGTTTGTGGCCGGAGTAGATGATGTTCATCCGGTTTTTGAAGAACACGGATGAACTTCATCCAAAATAGATGTATTTTGATCCGTTTGAGTTCACATTTATGGGTTTGGGGTGTTATGATTCAGAGAATTTTGGGGAGAGAGAAAAGCATGAGAGAGAGTGGGAGGACGGAAATGAAGGCTAAGCCTTGAAACAAGGCTTTTGTAGCTTAACCAAAACGCTGTCGTTTTGGCAGCGAGTAGGGGAAGATCCGCGTACATGAACTCGGGTCGGACCAGGATCCACGCCCCACATATGGATACCATTTGGTTTTTTTCCCAAATTTTTTACATTCTTTCGATTTGGTCCTTAATTGCTTTAAATTGAGCCACAAACTTTGTAATTCTCTCAATTTAGTCCTTGAACCCTATGATTTGTGCTCCTTAGGTTTATGTAATTTCAATTGGGTCACTATGATTTGTAATTGGGCATTTAGATTTTGTAATTGTTTCAATTAGGTCCCTATATTAATAAAAATCAGTTTTAATGTTCATTTTGTTCTATTTTATTTATTTAATTGTCTTATTAAATGCAATTAATTTATATGTTTGAGTGCATTTTTAAAATTTAGTGTATAGTATCTTTTGTTAGTAATTAATATACTTAGATTTAATTAATTAAGATAGAGCCTTAGTTAGGTTTTCTTAATTAGGATTCAATAATTAAATAGGATAGGTAATTGTAGTAACTACAAATATATTAAATATAAACTTTAGAATCCCAATTTGAATGGTGTTCCATTGTTTAGAATGAGGCGTTATCTCAATATGGATTTTAATGAATATATTTAATATTTTTACACTTATAATTGAATATTAACTTAGCCTTTAATTGAAATTAAATAATTAATTGGAATACATTGTAGTTAATTAAATGTATATTGAATAGAATCTTTAAGGTTCAAACTTGGATGGTGTTCCATTGTTTACAATGGGGTGTTATCTCAACATTGGTCATAAATGTGTATATTCGATATAAATTTTCACCTATAATTGAATAATAAATTGTTGGAGCCTTAATTAGGACTAGAACTTTAATTAATTAGAAAGATTAATTAATTAGGAATATGATTAATTTAAGGGCTTTAAATACATGGAAGGTGTTCAAGCAATTGACATTTTCTCATAAAAGTCATTAAATTAATTAATATTCATAGTTTTAAATAACTAATTAATTAGAGTTTTTTTAGGATTAATACTTAAAATAAACAAGACAATAAAAGGACATTCATTAAAAACCTTTTATGTTGGAAATTCATTTTTAGATATGAATAGGGGTGCCACCTAACGGGGTGCTTTTAATATCATATTTGAACAAAATGAATTTCCCTATAAAAGGATATCTGCATTCGGAATTTAAATTTAATTAATAATTATGGAATAAATTAAATTCAAATAATTATTCAAAATGCCACGTAAAATTAAAGGTACCGATAATGGGCGTTTGTAGGGGGTGCTAATCCTTCCCTACACGTAACCGACTTCCGAATCAAATTTTTTAAGTGATGAATGTCAAGGGTAGTTGAAGATTGTAGTTTGTGCAAGAGGAGCAGAATACAAATGCGAGACAAAAAGCTGAAGAGTTCAATCAAAAAAGGGAATTAATTATTCTTGTCCAATGTAATGTTCAGATTTGGGGCTCTACCCTATCCAAAATCACTTTCTAATAATGGCCCCACTGAAGTTTTTTTGATCTCATTAGGGTTGGGTATTTAAGAAGCCCAGTTCAATCAAAGACTATCATTTGCTACAACAGTTGAGATAAGAGCAAAATGACAGAAGTTATAATAAACTTTTGTGAATAACTCGCTGCTGTCTGGGTTTGTTAGAGTCAGAGATGTAATATCCCAAATTTTGGCTAGTGACCAAAATGTAAATTTAGAAAGTTTTGGGGTTAAAGTATAAACTTTGGAAAAGTTTGGGGACTAAAGTATAAATTTCCCCAATAAGTAATTTTATTCAGTATAAGAGTGAATCGGATCTAAATAAGTACCTTGATATCGGTTTTAAGAATTAAGATACAATAGAAGGTACCAAATTTGGATCGAATAAAATTGTTAAGCGTTCTCAAGCCAGAGAATTACAAGGATAGGTGACCTTCGGGAAGGTCTCATAAAAGTGTGTCTGATCGATATTTTGGACTCAGTAAGAGTAAAGAATATTCGAATGGATTTACGATAAAGGATTTCAAGGAGATTTTATTTTATGAAGGTTTTCGATAATTATTGGAATAATAGACTGAGTTAGAAAAATTCAGTCTAAGTCTTTGGAATTTTTGGAATAAATCTGATAGCTCGGTATAGGTAAAATCGTAGTAGGAGTATTTAATGAATATCGAAAAATCAGAAAATATGAGATTTTTGGATTAGATTCGATAGTTTGATCAATGGAAGATCGTATTAGGTGATTATCAGATAATTGGATCGAATACAAATTTTATGATTTTCTTTGGAAGTTGCTGGTTGTGAAGGAACCAAATTTGTTCAAATTTAATGGAGCAAAAATTTTAAAGAAGACTTGTAAATATGAGCTTGGTTGGAGGACAAATTAGTACATTTGATTAAAATGAATTTAATATTCATTTTAATATGGACAAGTGGTCAAATTAGATAAAATTAAGATATTATTAAGATAAAAATTGAACAAAAATTTGTTCATTTTATCCAACATTGCCGTGAGTTAGAGAAAAAGGAGAGAAAGAAGAAAACTCATTTTTTCAAGCTTGATTTGGAAGGATTAAGTTAGAATCAAGGTATATTCTTTTAGAATAATTGTTCTATGCTCGATTCTTTACATTTTGGTAGTAATATTGCATGGTAACATGAAGGATAACTCATGTTATTGAAGAGTGAGAAGTTGGAATTTCATGAAACATGTTAGGGTTAAGGATGGATTTGTGTAAATTTGATGTTGTAGACATGAAAACAAGCTTGACTTGGAATTTATTTTATGTTCAAGAACATAAACCCTAACCCTAAGTTTTGGGAATTTGGTTAGGAAATTGAATTAAGGATGAAAATGAATGGTGAAGTTATACATCTTGTTTTGATGTTAGAATGGTTAAATTCTCTTTGTTATTCCAAGTGATCAGTTCGGTTAGAATTGAAAATATAAGGGAATTATGTGAAATTTATTCTAGCATTAGAATTGATGAGATTATGATCAAATTTGATTATTTTGGTATTTTAGTATCAAATGAACATATTTGGAATGTGAGGGACTATTTTGGATTGGTAAAGAAAAAGAGGAAAAGAAGAGAAGTTAAGTTAGTATAAATTAGAAGTTATTATGGAAGGCTATGTAGAAGATTGAATTTTGGCAGTGGCTTCGAAAAATCACCATAAATTCTACAAAATGGTTAGATGATGAATTTTATACCGTTGTAATGTTGTGTTGGTCTAGTTTCGTTTCCAACAAACGGAAACTGATTTCGAGTTCCAAGTTAAAAGATATGAATTTTTAATCGAATGAATGTTAGAAAATTTACAGAATAGTTTTCTGCGTGGACAGTCTGTGACGGGAGTTTGGAGATTTTTCATAATTTTTGTAGATTTTATTAATTTATGTGGCTTATACCGCTAGAACCGTTATCGAATCTAGTTTCTCCAGTATAAAGGAAATTAATATTCCAGTATAATGGAATTTGAAACATTTTATGTTTAAATGTTAGTTAGTAAGCACGAAAGAATTATTGGAAGTTTAAATTGGTCACTAGGGACCATAATGAGTTTTTGAACAATACAAGGAAGAAAGGAAAAATATTTGGAGATTTTATATTCGAATGATTATATTAGACAACATGGTTAAATTATTGTTAGATTTGAATCTAACAAGTATCTTATCTTATTCATGAGATTAATGAAGTCAAGTTCGAATCAAGGAAATTCTCTGTTGCGGTTGCAGTTGCGGTGTTGCGGGCGCTGCGGACGTTACGCTAACGCGTAACGGCTGATGCAGTCACGATTTGTTTCTAAAAATTCACAACTTTTTTAAAATATTATTTATATGTGCAACCATATTTTAATATTCTAATATTAATACATTATTTTATGTGTTTTATTTAATTTTTAAAAACAAAATTCTAATTTATAGATAAAAAACTATTAAAAATACAAATTATATAAATATTATAACCGTAATTTTAATGAATAACATGTAAATAAAAGCATGCTAAAAAACATATAAATACTAAATAGTGCCATATTTCAGCACTGCAATTTTAGTTTACATTAACTTAAAAAAATACATGCATACAAATATAAAAACTCCACTTCTGATAATTCACCACCAAAATGAATGGCGTGGAGGATCTAAAGCATCTCCAGTTTCGTTGCTGTCTTGATTTTGATCATTTTCCATTCCATATGAAAAAGGATCATATTGTGAGCATTATAAGATGCATCGGTAGGAGGAAATATCTGATACGGTAAATTGTAATCAGACAACCCGTAGTTTGGATTTTGTTCAAGGTAAGGTGGATAATATGCATTTGGTTGGTAGGAATGAGAACCTTAAGATATTCACTAATTTCATTATCATTTGTAGCTAGACTATGAGATGATGAACTTGCAAATGAATCATGAAAGTGTTCTCTCATCCTCCTATGAGTTCTACCACCACCCTCCCTTCTATTTTATAAACTAAAAGGTGTATTTTATTAAATTTAAGTACATTTGAGTATTTTATTTATCGAGATTTACATTTCAGATCATTTTTCGATGTTTATTGTGGTGATGCGGCGTTGCGGCACAATATATGACATGTTGCGGGGTTACGTAACGGTTACGGACCGTAAAAATCGTGATGCGGTTGCGTTGCGCTTATAATGCGTCGCGGTGACCTTGAAAAACGTTACGATGCGGCCATTACACTGCGTTACGGCCGCAATTTAATACTATGCTTAGACGACTACCAATAGGTAAGGCCTTATGACCAATGCGCCAGCCAAATATGCGTATCTTGGAAAGAACAGATAACTTTGAAACAATCTTCCAAATGTGAGAAGGCTTGTCAATGGGAAAAGTAGGGCATTGTAATTATTGATATCCGGATTTTATCGTATAAATACCGGAGTCGTGATGTCAGTCGAGATAGGAACACGAAGAATTGATTCGGCATCAATCGAGAGAAAGATACTATGAAACTTTTCCTCGTTCCAACACGCCTGCCCATCAAGCTTAAAATCACGGCAGCGAATGTGCGATTCCTGGTTGTTCATATACGAATCCGAGAGGGTGATGGATGTCGAGCCTCCCCATGCACGCAGGTATTATTGTTTATCCCACGTTTCCAAAAGAAACCATCATACAGCTCCCTAATAGCGTGATGTAAACTTTTCCATACAAAAGAAGCTCTTTCGTTGAACGTGGCATTGAGGATGTCTTCAGATGGAAAGTATTTGACCCTAAAAACACGGGAAAGAAGATCGTCAGGTTCTATAATCAAACACCAAATTTTTTTATCGAGGAGGACGATGTTGAAGTTGCGCATGTGGCGGAATCCAACACCTCTAACGCTCTTTTCTGATGCAAACATTTCCCCAAGCGATGAAAGGCAACCTCTTTTGTTGTTTCTGCCAGTCCATCAATAACTGTGCATAGATCTTGCCATATCGTCGATACGGCCTTAGGGAAGGAGAAAACAAGATATCACGTACTGCAGTGAGACTTGAGCAACATCTTTTATAATGATCTCCCTCCCTCCGAAAGAAAGGAGGTTCTTAGTCCAACTTGCCACTCGAGAGCTCACTTTATCACGAACAAAACCAAGAGTGTTGGTTTTGTTTTTTATCAACCAAGAGGGGAATGCCAATATAAAAACACAGGTCGTCGAACTCGCGGATAGATAAAATGTTATGCATAAGCTGCTTATGATTCTGAGTGGTGCGAGGGCTAAAGAAGATAGTAGACTTGTTAAAATTTATGCGTTGTCGAGAGGAACATTCACATATTAGGAGCACCTCCTTCAATCTTGGGGCTTCATCTATAGAATTGCTTAGAAAGATCATACTATTATCCGCGTAAAGAAGGTGATTAACCCATGGCCCATAACGACTAGCACTAATACCTTTAATATGACGGACACATTATTCAGCCAGAAGAGTCTCCGAGAGACCGTGCGTGTAAATGAGGAAGAGAAAGGGGAGAGAAGATCCCATTGCCTCAAGCCTCGTTGTGGAAGAACTCAGTAGTTAACGAACCATTGACACGAGCCGTGAATGTTATTGTTGCGATACAATTCATAATAGTGTTTACCCATGTAAAATTGAAACCCAGCTTGAGCATGACTTTGCGAAGAAAAGGTCATTTAACCCTGTCGAAAGGTTTCTCCATATCAAGTTTATAAGGGAGTAAAGGAAATGCACTAATTCATGGGCAAAAAGAATATTGTCAGAGATCGTACGACCTTTGATAAAAGTCGTCTGATTTTCACTGATGTAGAAGGAGAGAATAGGCTTTATCCGATTGACAAGAACCTTAGCCACAATTTTGTATATCACAGTGCATAAGCTAATGGGGGGTAACTAGTTCATGTTTGTAGGCTAGGCAATCTTGGGGATGACAATAATTTTACCATTAAGAAGATCTATGCACAGGTTGAGAACGTCTAAACCGACAGTGTCCCAATATTTTTTTGAAGAAACTGCTATGTAAGCCATCTATGCCTGGATCTTTCTTAGGATTTATGTCCTGAAAAGCACAATAAATTTCATCAGTAGTAAAAGGCTTTGTGAGAGAGGCATTCATACCTAAAGTGACGAAGGGGATGATATTATCAAGATATTGGTGGTCAGTGATAGAGTTGGAGGATGCAAAAAGATTCTAAAAGTAGTCTGTCACCACCTGTATAGTGTCTTCGAGTATCTCTTGCCAGTGACCATGGTGGTCGAATAAGTGTTTGATATAATTCTTTTTTCCCCGAAGCCCTAGCACAGAAATAAGAAGTATTCTGATCTCCCTGAGATAACTAAGTGTCATACCTGTATTTTGTCCGGAGAATTCGAATATATTAAACATAAGGCCAAATATATAAATAAATAATAAATAAATAAATAGCCCAAATAAATGTCCAAATGTCCATTTACATGCCCAAAATCTGTTTTACAAGTCAAAAGCCCAAATATAAATCCAAAGGCCCAATTTATATTTGTTTCCCGCCCCATTACAGCTGGTTACAACCCATTTTCGGGTATATACAACCAAACAAACACAATTTGTTCCAAAAGCCCGTTTTCCTGCCCAAATCCAGTCAACGTGTCAGCTCCCAATTTGTCCAAGCCCACTTCACACGGATTGTGTGTTTCCTCATCACCAGCTGGCTCCGCTTACGTCAGCAAGTCTGACACCTATAAATAGAGAGAGAGAAAAGTCAGAGAATGATTAGTAATTAAATAAAATTATTAAATAATAATAATAATAAGTAATAATTGAGAAGATAGGGGCTTACCTCGGAAGCCAAACCGTCATGGAAGCCGTTCCGTCGCCGGAAGATCATCGAACACCGGAGTTACAACGGCCGCCGTCACAGAGGTATAACTCTCTTCATCTTTTAATCCTTGCGAAAAAAACAAATATTAGATCGAGGTATAAAAAATAGATTTAAAAATAAAAAGAAACCAGAAATCATTTTTGTGGTTCGAATTTATAGCTGGGGTAGTTTTCTGAGGGTAACGTCGGAGTTGAAAGGGGTTTATGGGTAGCCTAGGTCGGGGAAGGAGGGGATCCTGTCGGATCTCGTAAGATTTAGGGCTTTGGGGTTGGAAATCAAAATTTTTGGGATTTTTAGGGTTTCGGTGCGGCGATCTGTAGTGGCCGGAAATCGCCTTGCGGCGGCCGGCCGAAATTTAGGCACGGTGGTCGGTGAACGGCTTAGGGTGATCGGAGAGTGGCCAGTGAGAATTTGGTGGAGATTGGCACAACGGTTTGTGGCCGGAGTAGATGATGTTCATCCGGTTCTTGAAGAACACGGATGAACTTCATCCAAAATTGATGTATTTTGATCCGTTTGAGTTCACATTTCTGGGTTTGGGGTGTTATGATTCAGAGAATTTTGGGGAGAGAGAGAAGCATGAGAGAGAGTGGGGAGGACGAAAATGAAGGCTAAGCCTTGAAACACGGCTTTTGTAGCTTAACCAAAATGCTGTCGTTTTGGCAGCGGGTAGGGGAAGATCCGCGTACATGAACTCGGGTCAGACCAGGATCCGCGCCCCACATATGGATACCATTTTGTTTTTTTCCCAAAATTTTTACATTCTTTCGATTTGGTCCTTAATTGCTTTAAATTGAGCCACAAACTTTGTAATTCTCTTAATTTATTCTCTGAACCCTATGATTTGTGCCCTTTAGGTTTATGTAATTTCAACTGGGTCACTATGATTTGTAATTGGGCATTTAGATTTTGTAATTGTTTCAATTAGGTCCCTATATTAATAAAAATCAGTTTTAATGTTCATTCTGTTCTATTTTATTTATTTAATTGTCTTATTAAATGCAATTAATTTATATTTTTGAGTGCATTTTTAAAATTTAGCATATAGTATCTTTTGTTAGTAATTAATATACTTAGATTTAATTAATTAAGATAGAGCCTTAGTTAGGTTTTCTTAATTAGGATTCAATAATTAAATAGGATAGGTAATTGTAGTAACTACAAATATATTAAATATAAACTTTAGAATCCCAATTTGGATGGTGTTCCATTGTTTACAATGGGGGTGTTATCTCAATATGGATTTTAATGAATATATTTAATATATTTACACTTATAATTGAATATTAACTTAGCCTTTAATTGAAATTAAATAATTAATTAGAATACATTGTAATTAATTAAATGTATATCGAATAGAATCTTTAAGGCTCAAACTTGGATGGTGTTCCATTGTTTACAATGGGGTGCTATCTCAACATTGGTCATAAAGGTGTATATTCGATATAAATTTTCACCTATAACTGAATAATTTAGATCCTTAATTAGGACTAGAACTTTAATTAATTAGAAAGATTAATTAATTAGGAATATGATTAATTTAAGGGCTTTAAATACATGGAAGGTGTTCAAGCAATTGAGATTTTCTCATAAAAGCTATTAAATTAATTAATATTCATAGTTTTAAATAACTAATTGATTAGAGCCTTTTTAGGATTAATACTTAAAATAAACAAGACAATAAAAGGACATTCATTAAAAACCTTTTATGTTGGAAATTCATTTTTAGATATGAATAGGGGTGCCACCTAACGGGGTGCTTTTAATCTCATATTCGAACAAAATGAATTTTCCTATAAAAGGATATCTGCATTCGGAATTTAAATTTAATTAATAATTATTAAATAAATTAAATTCAAATAATTATTCAAAATGCCACATAAAATTAAAGGCACCGATAATGGGCGTTTGTAGAGGGTGCTAATCCTTCCCTACACGTAACCGACTTCCGAACCCAATTTTTTAAGACATAATTATTCTTGTCCAATGTAATGTTCAGATTTACGGCTCTACCCTATCCAAAATCACTTTCTAATAATGGCCCCACTGAAGTTTTTTTGATCTCATTAGGGTTGGGTATTTAAGGAGCCTAGTTCAATCAAAGACTATCATTTGCTACAACAGTTGAGATAAAAGCAAAATGACAGAAGTTATAACAAACTTTTGTGAATAACTCGCTGCTGTCTGGGTTTGTTAGAGTCAGAGATGTAATATCCCAAATTTTGGCTAGTGACCAAAATGTAAATTTAGAAAGTTTTGGGGTTAAAGTATAAACTTTGAAAAAGTTTGGGGACTAAAGTGTAAATTTCCATAATAAGTAATTTTATTCAGTATAAGAGTGAATCGGATCTAAATAAGTACCTTGATATTGGTTTTAAGAATTAAGATACAATAGAAGGTACCAAATTTGGATCGAATGAAATTGTTAAGCGTGCTCAAGCCAGAGAATTACAAGGATGGGTGACCTTCAGGAAGGTCTCATAAAAGTGTCTGATCGATATTTTGGACTCAGTAAGAGTAAAGAATATTCGAATGGATTTACGATAAAGGATTTCAAGGAGAAATTTTATTTTATGAAGGTTTTCGATAATTATTGGAATAATAGACTGAGTTAGAAAAATTCAGTATAAGTCTTTAGAATTTTTGGAATAAATCTGATAGCTCGGTATAGGTAAAATCGCAGTAGGAGTATTTAATGAATATAGGGAAATCAGATCGAATCGAAATTTCAATTTCAGAGACTGTTCCATAAGCCATGGAAAATCATAAAATGATATTTATGGAATTGAAAAAATATGAGATTATTGGATTAGATTCGATAGTTTGATCAATGGAAGATCGTATTCGGTGATTATCGGAGAATTGGATCGAATACAAATTTTATGATTTTCTTTGGAAGTGGCCGGTTGTGAAGGAACCGAATTTGTTCAAATTTAATGGAACGGAAATTTTAAAGAAGACTTGTAAATATGAGCTTGGTTGGAGGAAAAATTAGTACATTTGATTAAAATGAATTTAATATTCATTTTAATATGGACAAGTGGTCAAACTAGATAAAATTAAGATATTATTAAGATAAAAATTGAACAAAATTTGTTCATTTTATCCAACATTGTCGTGAGTTAGAGAAAAAGGAGAGAAAGAAGAAAACTCAAATTTTCAAGCTTGATTTGGAAGGATTAAGTTAGAATCAAGGTATGTTCTTTTAGAATAATTGTTCTATGCTCCATTCTTTACATTTTGGTAGTAATATTGCATGGTAACATGAAGAATAACTCATGTTCTTGAAGAGAGAGAAGTTGGAATTTCATGAAACATGTTAGGGTTAAGGATGAATTTGTGTAAATTTGATGTTGTAGACATGAAAACAAGCTTGACTTGGAATTTATTTTATGTTCAATAACATAAACCCTAACCCTAAGTTTTGGGAATTTGGTTAGGAAATTGAATTAAGGATGAAAATGAATGGTGAATTTATAAGTCTTGTTTTGATGTTAGAATGGTTAAATTCTCTTTGTTATTCCAAGTGATCAGTTCGGTTAGAATTGAAAATATAAGGGAATTATTGTGAAATTTATTCTAGCATTAGAATTGATGAGATTATGATCAAATTAGATTATTTTGGTATTTTAGTACCAAATGAACATATTTGGAATGTGAGGGACTATTTTGGATGGTAAAGAAAAAGAGGAAAAGAAGAGAAGTTAAGTTAGTATAAATTAGAAGTTATTATTTTGGCTATGTAGAAGATTGAATTTTGGCAGTGGCTTCGAAAAATCACCATAAATTATACAAAATGGTTAGATGATGAATTTTATACCGTTGTAATGTTGTGTTGGTCTAGTTTCGTTTCCAACAAACGGAAACTGATTTCGAGTTTCAAGTTAAAAGATATGAATTTTTAATCGAATGAAGGTCAGAAAATTTACAGAATAGTTTTCTGCCTGGACAGTCTGTGACGGGAGTTTAGGGAATTTTCATAATTTTTTTAGATTTTATTAATTTATGTGGCTTATACCTCTAGAACCGTTATCGAATATAGTTTCTCCAGTATAAAGGAAATTAATATCCGATATGTATTCTGCCCGGTATAAGTGAATCTTTGAAGGTAGCACAAGCAGTCAGAAAATGGAATTTGAAAGATTTTGTGTTTAAATGTTAGTTAGTAAGCACGGAAGAATTATTGGAAGTTTAAATTGGTCACTAGAGACCATAATGAGTTTTTGAACAATACAAGGAAGAAAGACAAAATATTTGGAGATTTTATATTCGAATGATTATATTAGACAACATGGTTAAAGTATTGTTAGATTTGAATCTAACAAGTATCTTATCTTATTCACGAGATTAATGAAGTCAAGTTCGAATCAAGGAAGGTTCGAGGTTCTATAAAGGAAAGGAATCAAGTAGAATTTAGGGAGGCGAGCTAATAAATGGTCCAGGTGAGTGCATACATATTTTTGCATTATATATTATTTTACTGATTTTTTTAGATTATACCATGAAAAGTTGATGTACATATTGGAGTATGAACTGCTCCACTATGAAGATATTTTGCATGATGTGAAATGCATATGTGGTATTTTTTACTTGTTGAAAGTTGCCTTGAAAGTATAATATTGAGAATGACAATTACGATGCTTTATAGTGTCGAAATCCAACCTTTTGAGTTGTCAGTTATGACGATACCTTATGGTGTCGAAATCCAACCTATGAGTTGGCAGTTACGATGCTTTATAGTGTCGAAATCCAACCTTTTGAGTTGGCAGTTATGACGGTACCTTATGGTGTCGAAATCCAACCTATGAGTTGGTAGTTACGATGCTTTATAGTGTCGAAATCCAACCTTTTGAGTTGGCAGTTATGATGATACCTTATGGTGTCGAAATTCAACCTATGAGTTGGCAGTTATGATGCTTTATATTGCCGAAATCTAACCTTTTGAGTTGGCAGTTATGACGATACCTTATGGTGTCAAAATCCAACCTATGAGTTGGCAGTTACGATGCTTTATAGTGTCGAAATCCAACCTTTTGAGTTGACAGTTATGACGATACCTTATGGTGTCGAGATCCAACCTTTTGAGTTGGCAGTTACGATGCTCATAATGAAGAATAGTACTTTTATAGTACAAAATTATTATAGTATAGTTACATGACTTACAGTACAGAAATTTCTGTTTTACCGAATATGTAATTTAATGACTATCATGTTTTATAAATTATCATGCATTAGACCATGTATTATATGTTCTCATCTTATGCCTCACTAAGTTTCATACTTAGCGTGTGTTTGATTCACACGTAGGTTAAGGTGGAGTATTTGAAGAGGAGTCGAGCTTGCTGATCAAGCTTCAATCTGCAAAACGTTAGTAAGAATTCTAGCTTATGATAATTTGTAGTGGGCATGTAAATATTTATCTGCTAGTAGAGTATGATGCATGAAATTAAACTAAACGATAGAGAATTAATCAGTTTTTATGATGAAACGTATATGGACAAAACAAGATAAGTCATTAGCAATGTGACATCTCTGACTCGTATTCATTACGAAAAAAGGGGTGTTACATTTATTGGTATCAGAGCAAAGTTTAGCCGGTTCTGGATGTTAAACCAAGTTTGATATGGAGTTTTCAGTAAATATATGCCCCTAGGATATCATATTACTGATGTGCTGATTGTATAACTTGATGTTGCTCCTCATTAGTATAGGATGGAATGAGATTAGATTAAGGAAATTAAACAATGATGGATTTCGTCAATTGACGAATCTTGGAGTTCAAGAAATGACCCAT
Organism: Hibiscus mutabilis; assembly: GCA_019671005.1. NCBI lineage: Eukaryota > Viridiplantae > Streptophyta > Magnoliopsida > Malvales > Malvaceae > Hibiscus > Hibiscus mutabilis. The sequence continues at coordinate 24,124,826 of CM033739.1, read as the reverse complement.
AACGGATATGATATAGTGAAATAAGCATGGAAGTTAGCTCCTGCTAAGGATTGAAGTTATGATGAAAATAACTCAGTAGTATCTCATTATAAGATGTTTGTACTGTTAGTACATATAAGGGGAGAATTGGAAAGTCAAGTAGTGATACTACTGAGATGGTTAGAAAAGAAGATAAGAAAGAATTGATCTGTTAAGAGATTATATTTGAAGCTCTGAGGAGGAATCACAAGATTAAAAAGTCACTTAGGAAATTGAAAGAAATTGAGGGAGTAATATCTGCAAATGTTTGAAACTGGTACGTGTTGAAAATTCGAGGACGAATTTTCTTAAAGGGGGAAGAATTGTAATATCCCAAATTTTAGCTAGTGACCAAAATGTAAATTTAGGAAGTTTTGGGGTTAAAGTATAAACTTTGGAAAAGTTTGGGGACTATAGTGTAAATTCCCCCAATAAGTAATTTTATTCCGTATAAGAGTGAATCGAATCGAAATAAGTACCTTGATATCGATTTTAAGAATTAAGATGTAGTAGAAGGTACCAAATTTGGATCGAATGAAATTGTTAAGCGTGCTCAAGCTAGAGAATTACAAGGATGGGTGACCTTCGGGAATGTCTCATAAAAGTGTGCCTGATCTTTATTTTGTACTCAGTAAGAGTAAAGAATATTCGAATGGATTTACGATAAAGGATTTCAAGGAGAAATTTTATTTTATAAAGGTTTTCGATAATTATCGAAAAAATAGACTGAGTTAGAAAAATTCAGTCTAAGTCCTTGGGAAAGGAAGTTTTTATGGGATGATAGTGTTTATTTCCCGAATATAGAAATATGGATTTTTTGGAATAAATCTGATAGCTCGGTAAAGGTAAAATCGCAGTAGGAGTATATAATGAATATCGGGAAATCATATCGAATCGAAATTTCAATTTCAGAGACTGTTCCATAAGCCATGGAAAATCATAAAATGATATTTATGGAATTGAGAAAATATGGGATTTTTGGATTATATTCGATAGCTCGATCAATGGAAGATCGTATAAGGTGATTATCAGATAATTGGATCGAATACAAATTTTATGATTTTCTTTGGAAGTGGCCGGTTGTGAAGGAACCAAATTGGTTCAAATTTAATAGAGTGACAATTTTAAAGAAGACTTGTAAATATGAGCTTGGTTGGAGGACAAATTAGTACATTTGATTAAAATGAATTTAATATTCATTTTAATATGGACAAGTGGTCAAATTAGATAAATTTAAGATATTATTAAGATAAAAATTGAACAAAAATTTGTTCATTTTATCCAAAATTGCCGTGAGTTAGAGAAAAAGAAGAAAACTCAATTTTTCAAGCTTGATTTGGAAGGATTAAGTTAGAATCAAGGTATGCTCTTTTAGAATAAATTGTTCTATACTCAATTCTTTACATTTTGGTAGTAATATTGCATGGTAACATGAAGAATAACTCATGTTCTTAAAGAGAGAGAAGTTGGAATTTCATGAAACATGTTAGGGTTAAGGATGGATTTGTGTAAATTTGATGTTGTAGACATGCAAACAAGCTTGACTTGGAATTTATTTTATGTTCAATAACATAAACCCTAACCCTAAGTTTTGGGAATTTGGTTAGGGAATTGAATTAAGGATGAAAATGAATGAATGGTGAAGTTATAAGTCTTGTTTTGATGTTAGAATGATTAAATTATCTTTGTTATTCCAAGTGATCAATTCGGTTAGAATTGAAAATATAAGGGAATTATTGTGAAATTTATTATAGCATTAGAATTGATGAGATTATGATCAAATTTGATAATTTTGGTATTTTAGTACCAAAATGAACATATTTGGAATGTGAGGGACTGTTTTGGATTGATAAAGAAAAAGAGGAAAAGAAGAGAAGCTAAGTTAGTATAAATTAGAAGTTATTATGGAAGGCTATGTAGAAGATTGAATTCTGGCGGTGGCTTTGAAAAATCACCATAAATTCTAAAAAAATGGTTAGATGATTAAATTTATACTGTTGTAAAGATGTGTTCGTCTAGTTTCGTTTCCAACAAACGGAAACTAATTTCGAGTTCCGAGTTAAAAGATATGAATTTTTATCGAATGAAGGTCAAAAAATTTATAGAGGAGTTTTCTGCCTGGACAGTCTGTGACGGGAGTTTGGAGAATTTTCATAATTTTTGTAGATTTTATTAATTTATGTGGCTTATACCGTTATAACCGTTATCGAATTTAGTTTCTCCAGTATAAAGGAAATTAAAATCCGGTATGTATTCTGCCCGGTATAAGTGAATCTTTGAAGGTAGGACAAGCAGTCCGAAAATGGAATTTGAAACATTTTGTGTTTAAATGTTAGTTAGTAAGCACGGAAGAATTATTGGAAGTTTAAATTGGTCACTAGGGGACCATAATGAGTTTTTGAACAATACAAGGAAGAAAGGGAAAATATTTGGAGATTTTATATTCGAATGATTATATTAGACATCATGGTTAAAGTATTGTTAGATTTGAATCTAACAAGTATCTTATCTTATTCATGTGATTAATGAAGTCAAGTCAGAATCAAGGAAGGTTCGAGGTTCTATAAAGGAAAGTAATCGAGTAGAATTTAGCAAGGCAAGCTAATAAATGACCCATGTGAGTGCATACATGTTTTTGCATGATATATTATTTTACTGATTGTTTTTTAGATTATGGTATAATTTTATGTTTACAAATTTTTTATACCATGAAAAGTTGATGTACATATTGGAGTATGAACTGCTCCACTATGAAGATATTTTACATGATGTGAAATACATATGTGGTATTTGTTACTTGTCATATTGCAAGAATTGTTTTAAAGTTGCCTTGAAAGTATAATATTGAGAATGACAGTTACGATGCTTTATAGTGTCGAAATCCAACCTTTTGAGTTGGCAGTTATGACGATACCTTATGGTGTCGAAATCCAACCTATGAGTTGGCAGTTACGATGCTTTATAGTGTCGAAATCCAACCTTTTGAGTTGGCAGTTATGATGATACCTTATAGTGTCAAAATCCAACCTATGAGTTGGTAGTTACGATGCTTTATAGTGTCAAAATCCAACCTTTTGAGTTGGCAGTTACGACGATACCTTATGGTGTCAAAATCCAACCTATGAGTTGGCAGTTACGATGCTTTATAGTGTCGAAATCTAACATTTTGAGTTGACAGTTATGACGATACCTTATGAAGTCGAAATCCAACCTATGAGTTGGCAGTTACGATGCTTTATAGTGTCGAAATCCAACCTTTTGAGTTGGCAGTTATGACGATACCTTATGGTGTCGAGATCTAACCTATGAGTTGGTAGTTACGATGCTTTATAGTGTCGAAATCCAACCTTTTGAGTTGGCAGTTCTGACGATACCTTATGGTGTCGAGATCCAACCTTTTGAGTTGGCAGTTACGATGCTCATAATGAAGAATAGTTCTTTTATAGTACATAATTATTATAGTATAGTTACATGACTTACAATACAGATATTCTTGTATTACCGAATATGTAATTTAATGACTATCATGTTTTATAAATTATCATGCATTAGACCGTGTATTATATGTTCTCATCTTATGCCTCACTAAGTTTCATACTTAGCTTGTGTTTGATTCACACGTAGGTTAAGGTGGAGTATTTGAAGAGGAGTCGAGCTTGCTGATCAAGCTTCAATCTGCAAAACACCAGTAAGATATTCTAGCTTATGATAATTTCTTGTGGGCATGTAATTATTTATCTGCTAGTAGAGTATGATGCATGAAATTAAACTAAACGATAGAGAATTAATCAGTTTTGATGATGAAATGTATATGGACAAAACAAGATAAGGCATTAGTAATGTGACATCTCTGACTCGTATTCAGTACGGAAAAAAAGGGTGTTACAAGAGCAATTATATTGCTCAGAAAGAGAGTGCTGAAAATGTCAAGTGAAAAGAGAGAAATAAGTGAATGAATATAATGATCGGACTCCCTGGGGTCATAAGAGAAAGAGGTCAGCTAACTCACCATGTCTGTAATGGAAGATTCCTCGGAAAAATAAAAATTTTGATATATTTGAAATGCCCATTTCAGACTTATCAAAGGTCAATATCTTTCCCCTAGGCCGGTGAAAAAGATGTCAAGCCCATCTGCCCATAGATATGATTCCGATAATATTTGCAAGTTTCACATGGGAAACCATGATGTGCTACCAAGAAGTATAGGCCCTTAATGGATGAAACCAAGATGTTGTTTAGCTAGAGATCCAGAATGAATGCCTTCAAGATTGTCCGGAGTTTCAAAGTCTGTTTCGTTCACGCCTATGCATCAAGGGGGCATAGTTTGCAAGAATTATCTCTGAAGTAGTGTATGAAATCAACTCTGTTATTTCAAGCCCAAAGATTCTCTTGTATTGCTTTAGAGACGATTTCAAAATATAAGGCCATGGTTGCAAATGTTTGACCATTGATAGGAAGGATATGACTGAGTATGGGGCAATCATCTTTAGTTGATATATCAGCCAGTTTAGGGGCTTAGCACATTTTGCCACGGAGTTCTGTAAAATTAAAGATGAACTTGATGAATGTTCAGGATTTGAAATGTCCAAAGACTTGGAGCATTTGCTCGCCCTAAATAATAAAGGTGGAGTAAACTTAATATGGCAAAAGACCAGTGGAGCGTCATTGAGGAATTCGATCACTAAAGAGTTAAAAAATCTGTTCAGAAAGAATGCAAGCATCAGAGATGAACAAAAATGGGCATGTCTTTGTAATGGTGAAGAAAAAATAAAGAATTGACGATAGAAGCTGAGTGACCAAAATTAACTCAGGACTGTATTGATTAATGGTCAACAGTGAACCACGGGAGATCTATGTACAATTCTAGGACTGTTGCGGAGTAATACCCTAAATTATCCCAATCGCTTTTGCCTGCGAGCATTGGGGGTCTTTTGTAAGAGAGGCTATTTCAATTTATTTATTTATGATGCTTGTTTCGTATATATTTTTTTCTCAAATGGTGAACATCTTGCATTCTTTAATTCGTTAATATTCCATTCATTCTTTGTTATGGGTTAGTTTTTGTTCTCCCATACGTATATGTATATATCTTCGCTAACATTTTTTTAGGTCGCTAGATATTAATTGCAAGAGTGGCTTTGAATCAAATTCAGAGATTTACTTCAAAATGTGACTCTCTTCGACTTTATTTAGGCCAATCGGAAGACATTAATGAGTGTTTAGGAATCACAAGAAAATCCCAAATACAAATTTTGAGTGAATTGCCTCTCAAGCATTGTTGGCTAAGGTCTTTGAATGAAGTGATAACCCAAAACATCTTCCACTTGAAGATGACTTTTCTTCGAAGATATCCAAGTATGTGAGGATATTTGGCATTCCTTCATCTCCCTTCACAAAGAAAAAAAAAGAAAAATATCATTTGTTGTCCCCTTTGAGCCTGAAGATTTTCTTTGGATTCAACCCAAACCAAGGATCACCCCTACACTAGGGGAAAAAAGGATGAAAGTTTGTTTACAAAAGAAAAGTGTTCGGTTTTGATCATACCATGATAATAATGCCTTGTGAATCAGGGGCAAAGGAAACAAAAGTGAATATATCAAGCACAATAGTCAGAAAGGCAGGATGAATGAAAATGAATGCTCTGAATTCAGTAAAAAAAGAAGAAGAAGCAGAAAAAAAGAAAGAAAAAGAAATAATGGGAGTTTATGTTTGGAAAGTCAACTGAATCAAGTTGCAGCAAAGAAAGCACTAAAGTTGAAAAGTGCAAAAGAAAAGAAATACATGTATGTGAGATCTTCCATTCAAGCAAGTCTCTATCCAAATGAGTAGTGAAAGATTGATTTCAAGGAAAAGAAATGAACTCTAGGGTGAAAACTCAGAAATGGGCGGTCTAGAGCGATCCATAAATGAATACTTTACCCCCAAGAGTGACTTTTTCGTGTTACCCGAATTTTTCGTACGGAGTTTGAATTAATGGCTATAATGCAATAAAGTTCAGAAAAATATTCGGATAATCAGATCGAATCGAATATCTAGGATATTTTGAAGGATGATAAGACAAGGTTGATTATGTCATTTTACATGTCTAAGATATTTTCTTTGTGTTGGAAGAATATGAACCCTTGGATTTAAGTTGATTTTCCATGCTAAATATGAGCCGTTGGATGAAAAATGGCAAGATCGTAATTTTGGAAAATTCACAAGGGAAAAGTTGGTAAACTACTAACTCAAGATTAATCTAGGTCATTGGATGAAGGATGATGATATGAGGAAAATTATGGAAATATAGAATTTTCAGAATAGACCCGATAGCTCGGTAAAGGTGAAATCGTAGTAAAAGTATTTTGTGAATATCGGGAAATCAGATTGAATTGAATTTCAGAGTCTATTTCATAAGCCATGGAAAATCATAAAATGATATTTATGGAATAGTGGCTGGTTGGAGGACAAATTAGTCATTTGGTAGGGATGGCAATTTTGAAATATTTGAAGTTACAAAGGCCATTTTTGGAAGAATAAAATTAAAGATTAAATCTTGGCCCTTGATTGATGATAAAATCAATCTCAACCATTGGATAAAAGGGTACTTTTGTAATTTTCCTATTTGAATGAATTTAAAATTAATTTATATAATACAAGTGGCTTAATTGGAGAGATTTAAAACTAAAAGGCCAAAAGATGAAGCCTTCTTATCTTTAACATTTTCGAAAATATGGGGAAAAAGGGAGAAAATTTTCCAAGCTTGATTCAAGCCCTAAAACTCAAGTTTCAATTAATCTTTCGAACTGCAAAGTTATTCTACTCTTAAAGTTCTATCTTTTGATGTACTTAATTCATGGAATACATGCTTGATTGATGAAAATTTTACATGAGAAGGAAATTAGGTTTTATGAACAAAATTGGGGCTTTTGAGATTTTATGATTCCATGGTTAAATTTAAGTTGGAATCAAGCTTATATGATGTTAAAATCATGTTATTGAGTTAGTATTTAAACCCTACATATTTTGGTTTGTATGGAGAAGATTAGTGTTTATGGATTTAAGTCTAACTTAGGGTTTGAGATGTTGGATAATGATCTAGTAAGCTTGATTTGTTGATTGGAAGAAAAACCCTAAGTTAAATATATATATATATAGACCAATTCGGCAAGCTTCAAATTTAAGGGACTAAATCTAAACTTTATGAATTTGGAGTGTATTTATGTAATTAATGATGTTGGAGATGTGAAATTGATGTTAGAATGCTAAACCGATGTTGAATTGAATTAGGGACCATTTTGACAATTTGTCAAAATCAAGTGACCAAATAGGAAATGAATTCTTGCACGGGGATTAAATCTGATTTTTAGTTAAAATGATAGAATTAAGGTAATAATGTTGATTTGATGACTAAATTGCAAAGTTAAGAAGTCTGAATCTTTACCTTTGCATTTTAGTGACTATTTTGGCAAAGAAAGAAAATTAGAGGGAATTATTTTGAATAATTATTTGATGAAGAAGATGATGAATTGGTGGTTTAAAGCAAGTGATGGGATTGATAAGTAGAAAAATAAGAAGAAGTTAGTATAAATTAGAAATTATTATGGAAAGCTATGAAGAAGATTGAATTTTGGCAGTGACTTCGAAATTCACCATAAATTCTAAAAAAATGGTTAGATGATGAATTTTATACCATTGTAAATATTTGTTCGTCTAGTTTCATTTCCAACAAACGGAAACTGATTTCGAGTTTCGAGTTAAAAGATATGAATTTTTAATCGAATGAATGTCAGAAAATTTACAGAGCAGTTTCTTCAAAACAGCACTGTGATGGGAGTTTGAAAAAATTTCATAATTTTGTATATTTTATTAATTTATGTGGCTTATACCGTTATAACTGTTATCGAATCTAGTTTCTCCAGTATAAAGGAAATTAAGATCTGGTGTGTATTCTGCCCTGTACAAGTAAATCTTGGAAGGTAGCGCAAGCTGTCAGAAAATGGAATTTGAAACATTTTGTATTTAAATGTTAGTTAGCAAGCTCAGAAGAGTTAATAGAAGTTCAAATTGGTCACTAAGGACCATAATGAGTTTCTGAACAGTACAAGGAAGAAAGGAAAAATATTTGGAAATTTTATATTCGAATGATTATATTAGATAGCATGTTTAAGGTATTGTTAGATTTAAATCTAACAAATATTTGATCTTATTCATGTGATTAATGAATTCAAGTCTGAATCAAAGAAGGTTCGAGGTTCTATAAAGGAAATGATCGAGTAGAATTTAGTGAGGCATGCTAATAAATGGCCCAGGTGAGTGCAATGCATACATAACATGATACATGGATGTTTTATACATCATTGGGAAGACTTGTGATAAGTCTACATGGTTTATATATTGGCATGATATTTATGTCATTGATCATATGATTGACATATTTTAAATATGTCAAAGATTGAATATAAATGCATGGATAACTAGTTATATATGATGTTATTCTATGAATGTTATTTCGGGTATGAACTGCTAATGATAAATTATATTGATATACATTGTCATGGATGGAATAAATACAGAAATTATGCCCAAATAAGTCATTGAGGGACAAGGTATAGTTGGCATGCCATAGAGACCAACAACAAACTATATATTCAGATATCCGAGATAATACTATAGTGCATATAAAGAACACTTAGAGCATGGTTAGCATGGCCTTATAAACGTGCGAAAATGAGGAGGTTAGCACAGCCTCATAAGTGTGAGGATGGTGGGCACGACCTTATGTGTATTAGCACTTCGGTGCATATTTGACTCGCGTACCCAAAATCCTCAAGGTTTAGTTTGGGCTATAAATAAATGGATAATAAATGGTAAACAGGTTAGGGAGTATGTGAACTCTCGGAACATATGGCAAATATATTGGTAAGAAATTTATATCCAGTTTATATTATGTTGATATATGATTAATATGAAGGTATACGTATCTAGTGATCATGATGCATTTATGCATATAAGGCATGTTATGACAAATAGACAAGCATGAAAATCTTATGACATTGGCATATAGTAAATAATTACTAATGCAATGTGAAAGGTGATGCATTGGCATATATCATGCTATATAAATATAGCCATGAATTTGAATAAAGTTTAAATTATTGTTATTAATTTCCTTTATTGCCTCACTAAGTTTGTACTTAGCGTGTGTTTGATTTTACACACGTAGGTAAATCAAGATGAGAGTGAGAAAAACATTGCATCAATATTGGAAATCTCAACAGGTAATCACAATAATGACATCCTAATTGAGGTTTGATTATTATTATTATAGTGGCATGTATACTTGGTAAACCTATTTGAGTTTTGACTGGCCTTTAAAGTTCCTTATGGTTTCAAGATAACTGGCGTTTCTGGAAAGATTAAAGGTTAAGAAAAACTTTTGGTGATGAGTTGCATGCTAAGATATTTGATTTATGGTTGGAACTCGAATAAATAATTTATGTCGGTTTTAAATAAAGTTAAGCGTGCTTGGGCTAGAGAAATTTAAAGATGGGTGACTATTGAGAAGTTTACTGAAAATTTTAAATTACCTTGCTTTTTATTAAATGAGTCGTAACATTTCTGACTCGTACCCGGTGTATGGATACGGGAAAGGGGTGTTACATTTATTGGTATCAGAGCTATAGGTTTAGTCGGTTCTGGAGTTAAACGAAGTATGGTAAAGGTCAAAGTGTATACATGCCACTAGGATGTCAGAATTACTGAGGATTTTACTTGTTTGAATGGATGCAATTGCTTACTTCATTATGATAATAATGTTAAATTTTAATGTGTGAGGGTAAAAGAATCGTGTTAGGCGTTTAGACGAGTGGATCAATAAGAGATTTATAAGCATGATAAGGTTAATGATAATATTCTACCCTCAGATTAGTATGGTGCAGAGGCATCAGAGTAACATGATATGCATGTTCTGGATTAAGAGCTTTTCTTCCAAACATTAGATGCGATCATGAATCAGCCTGCTTAGGCACCGATTGCAAAAGAATTGAGAGTTCTGACACACTAGATATTCAGGGAGACATTGATGGAGATCCTATAATTGTTAATCTATGGTTTAAGGATATAAAGGTTAGGTTGAAGGAACTCTGCATTGATGATTAGAGGAGACTAAAAATAAAGTAGTATTTCATCTGAACGGATTAGACCCATATTTGATAAAGTAATGTTACGGTACATACTCAAAAGTCTATTAGCTAGAAGTTCTTTCTTTGAGGGTTCCGTAACACAATTTATCTTAGAGATATAACAGAGTTCTTGCATCTTAATTTGGGCAATTGGATTATTACGGATATGAGTGCAAGTTTAATAAACTGAACTGTTTTGCTTCTAAATTGCTTTCTACAGACAGAAAAAGAGAGCCTGTTATGAGAGCTCATAGAGGGCTGGAAGTCAGGTACAATGAAGTACTGACTGCCGTATGTATTTCAAAATTTCATGAAGTAATAAATTATTCTGAATGCAATGGAAAGGGTTCAAAATGAGAAAATATCTAAATAGAGGTCATAGCTAGTTAAGAGGAATAGTGAATCATTATGTATTTCACCACTTCTAAAAAGTGGTGAGGATTCCCGACAAAGATATCAAGCTAAATTTATTACATAGTTTCGCTAAGAGATCGGGACAAGGAAAATTAAGAATTCCCTGACATTTATAATTAATTTTGGAGATTCAATAAAACCCAAAAACCAATCATGTGAGTGGGGTGATAATTGGCATGCATGAGCATGCAGAGTTTTTATTGGAATTTGTTACCAATGTGAAAATGATTTAACTTATGTTATGAATACCGAGCATCAAGGGTAATCTGGGAAAGTATTCCTATTGTTTGTAAGTTTTAAATGGGTTTCTCAAGATGAGCTATCAGGTTTGATGCTCGATCGAGAGGCTAAGTTTAGGAATGGATTTAATCCAATATTGGACCTATATTTATTATACTCTACAGAATGACTCTTACTAGGTTGAGAAAGCTAAAGACCTAGTTGCAAGGGTCATTGGATTGAGGTTTTATACGACTCTGTATATCATGCTGGGAAGCTCCAGCGAGGTTAGTCAAAAAAGCACTAATATTCCTCTAAGATTAAATTACGATTATATTATTACCAGTAAAAGAAGATTTGATAGTAGCACTAGTATTAGTGCAGTGTGAATCTAGTAAGGATTCTGCCTTATTCAATAATACGTCCCATAACATGTTGGGATGTGTATTGATGTAATTAGGTTAATATAGTAGTTGGTGTACTTAGCCAAAAGTCATTCTTTGACTTATAAGCATTAAATGCCCAATTACCTTTGGAAGAAAATAGTATATTGATTACATAGCTTCAGCTCAAATCTACTTTGACAAATCGGATCAATGATTTACAGATGAAAGATAAGATATGTTTGGAAGGAATTTAGTGAGGTAAAAAGGGAAAAATAAAGGCATCGATGTTTAGTCTAAAGAATTTTCATATTATCAAAGGGCAATTTATATCCCCAACGATAATAAGTTAGAAAGAGAACTAAGAGGTGACTGAATCTGATTTGATTCAGTTCAGGATATGGAGAATAAAGTAAGAATAGTTCGAAGCAATCTAGAATTGCTTTAGAATGATGGATATTATCTACTGATCTTGAAAGAAAAGATATTTATATAAAGTTAAGGATAAAGTATTCCGTAAAAGTTTCACCTTAGAAGAAGATGTTATGGTTTGGACAAAAAGGGAAGTTGAGTCCGAGATTTGTTGGGCCTTATAAGATTGTGAAAATAGTTGATCTGGTGGTTTATTAGTTAGCCTTACCTCCGGAAATGGACAAGATTCACAATATATTTCATGTATCGATGCTCAAGAAATATCGATAAGATCTTTTACATATCATTATCCGAAAGTAATAGAGATTCAACCGGATTTGATTTACGAGGAAGAATAGGTAAAGATTCTGGCATATGGGTCAAAGAACTAAGGAATAAGATGATCTCGCTTGTTAAAGTTCTTTGGCGAAATCATGAAGTCAAAAAAAGCGATCTGGGAAAGAGAAAAAGATATGAGAAAACAGTTTCTCATTGTTTTTGAACCATGTATGTGTTGAAAATTTGAGGAAAAATTTTATTAAGGGGAGAATTTTAATATCCCAATTTTTGGCTAGTGACCAAAATAAATTTTTGAAAGTTTTGTGGTCAAAGTGTAAACTTTGGAAAAGTTTAGGGACCAAAGTGTAATTTTCAAAAGTTATGTATTTTAACCCTATAAATGAATAGCTTACCCCTAAGAGGGACATTTTTGTGTTACCCAGATTTTTCGTACGTAGTTTGTATTAATGGCTATAAAGCGATAAAGTTCAGAAAAATATTCGGATAATCAGATCGAATCGAATATCCAGGATATTTTGAAGGATGATAAGCCAAGGTTCATTATGTCATTTTACATGTCTAAGATATTTTCTTTTTGTTGGAAGAATATGAACCCTTGGATTTAAGTTGATTTTCCATGCTAAATATGAGCCGTTGGATGAAAAATAGCAATATCGTAATTTTGGAAAATTCACAAGGGAAAAGTTGGTAAACTACTAACTCAAGGTTAAACCTAGGTCATTGGATGAAGGATGATGATATGAGGAAAATTATGGAAATATAGAATTTTCGGAATAGATCTGATAGCTCGGTAAAGGTAAAATCATAGTAGAAGTATTTTGTGAATATCGGGAAATCAGATTGAATTGAATTTCAGAGGCTATTTCATAAGCCATGGAAAATCATAAAATGATATTTATGGAATAGTGGCCGGTTGAGAAGGAACTAATTTAGTTAGATTATAATGGAATGGCAATTTTGAAACAAACTAGTAAATAAAGACTAGTTGGAGGGTAAATTAGTCATTTAGCAGGGATGGAAATTTTGAAATATTTGAAGTTATAAAGGTCATTTTTGGAATAATAAAATTAAAGATTAAATCTTGGCCCTTGAATAAAAGGGCACTTTTGTAATTTCCCTAGTTGAATGAATTTAAAATTCATTTATATAATACAGGTGGCATAATTGGAGAGATTTAAAATTAAAAGGCCAAAGATGAAGCCTTCTTCATCTTTCACATTTTTGAAATATGGGGAAAAAGGGAGAAAATTTTCCAAGCTTTATTCAAGCCCCGAAACTCGATTTTCAGGTAATCTTTCAAACTGCAAAGTTATTCTACTTTCAAGTTCTATCTTTTGATGTACTTAATTCATGAAATACATGCTTGATTGATGAAAATTTTACATGAGAAGGAAATTAGGGTTTATGAACAAAATTGGGGCTTTTGAGATTTTATGATTCCATAGTTGAATTTAAGTTCGAATCAAGCTTATAAGATGTTAAATCATGTTATTGAGTTAGGATTTAAACCCTACATATTTTGGTTTGTATGGAGAAGATTAGGGTTTATGGATTTAAGTCTAACTTAGGGTTTGTGATGTTGGATTAATGATCTAGTAAGCTTGATTTGTTGATTGGAAGCAAAACCTTAAGTTAAATATATATAGGGACCAATTCGGCAAGCTTCAAAGTTAAGGGACTGCGTCTGAATTTTATGAATTTGGAGTGTATTTATGTAATTAATGATGTTGGAGATGTGAAATTGATGTTAGAATGCTAAACCGATGTTGAATTGAATTAGGGACCATTTTGACTATTTGTCAAAATCAAGTGTCCAAATAGGAAATAATTATTGCATGGGGATTAAATCTGATTTTTAGTTAAAATGATAGAATTAAGGTAGTAATGTTGCTTTGAGGACTAAATTGCAAAGTTAAGAAGTTTGAATCTTTACCTTTGCATTTTAGTGACTATTTTGGCAAAGAAAGAAAATTAGAGGGGATTATTTTGAATAATTATTTGATGAAGATGATGATGAATTGGTGGTTTGAAGCAAGTGTGGGACTAAATTGATAAGTAGAAAAATAGGATGAAGTTAGTATAAATTAGAAGTTATTATGGAAAGCTATGAAGAAGATTGAATTTTGGCAATGACTTAAAAATTCACCATAAATTCTAAAAAAATGGTTAAATGATGAATTTAATTCCGTTGTAAAGATTTGTTCGTCTAGTTTCGTTTCCAACAAACAAAAACTGATTTCGAGTTAAAAGATATGAATTTTTAATCGAATAAAGGTCAGAAAATTTCCAGATCAGTTTCTGTCAAAATAACACTGTGATGGGAGTTTGAAGAATTTTCCTAATTTTTGTATATTTTATTAATTTATGTGGCTTATACCGTTAGAACTGTTATCGAATCTAGTTTCTCCAGTATAAAGGAAATTAAGATTCGGTGTATATTCTGCCCTGTACAAGTAAATCTTGGAAGGTAGCGCAAGCTGTCAGAAAATGGAATTTGAAACATTTTGTATTTAAATGTTAGTTAGCAAGCTCAGAAGAGTTAATAGAAGTTCAAATTGGTCACTAAGGACCATAATGAGTTTCTGAACAGTACAAGGAAGAAAGGAAAAATATTTGGAAATTTTATATTCAAATGATTATATTAGACTGCATGTTTAAGGTATTGTTAGATTTGAATCTAACAAATATTTTATCTTATTCATGTGATTAATGAATTCAAGTCTGAATCAAAGAAGGTTCGAGGTTCTATAAAGGAAATGATCGAGTAGAATTTAGTGAGGCATGATAATAAATGGCCCAAGTGAGTGCAATGCATACATAACATGATACATGGATGTTTTATACATCATTGGGAAGACTTGTGATAAGTCTACATGGTTTATATATTGGCATGATATTTATGTCATTGATCATATGATTGACATATTTTAAATATGTCAAAGATTGAATATAAATGCATGGATAACTAGTTATATATGATGTTATTCTATGAATGTTATTTCGGGTATGAACTGCTAATGATAAAATATATTGATATACATTGTCATGGATGGAATAAATACAGAAATTATGCCCAAATAAGTCATTGAGGGACAAGGTATAGTTGGCATGCCATAGAGACCAACAACAAACTATATATTCAGATATCCGAGATAATACTATAGTGCATATAAAGAACACTTAGAGCATGGTTAGCATGGCCTTATAAACGTGCGAAAATGAGGAGGTTAGCACAGCCTCATAAGTGTGAGGATGGTGGGCACGACCTTATGTGCATTAGCACTTTGGTGCATATTTGACTCGCGTACACAGGGTCCTCAAGCTTTAGTTTGGGCTATAAATAAATGGATAATAAATGGTAAACAGGTTAGGGAGTATGTGAACTCCCGGAACATATGGCAAGTATATCGGTAAGAAATTTATACCGGTAAGAAATTTATATCCGGTTTATATGTTGATATATGATTAATATGGAGGTATATTTATCTAGTGATCGTGATGCATTTATAAGACATGTTATGACAAACGGACAAGCATGAAAATCTTATGACATTGGCATATAGTAAATAATTACTAATGCAATGTGAAAGTTAATGCATTGGCATATATCATGCTATATAAATATAGCCATGAAGTTGAATAAAGTTTAAATTATTGTTATTAATTTCCTTTATTGCCTCACTAAGTTCGTACTTAGCGTGTGTTTGATTTTACACACGTAGGTAAATCAAGATGAGAGTGAGAAAAGCATTGCATCAATATTGGATAGCTCAACAGGTAATCACAGCAATGACATCTTAATTGAGGTTTGATTATTATTATAGTGGCATGTATACTTGCTAAACCTATTTGAGTTGTGATTGGCCTTTAAAGTTCGTTATGGTTTCAAGATAATTAGCGTTTCTGGAAAGATTCAAGTTTAAGAAAAAGTTTTGGTGATGAGTTGCATGCTAAGATATTTGATTTATGATTGGAACTCGAATAAATAATTTATGTCGGTTTTAAATAAAGTTAAGCATGCTTGGGCTAAAGAAATTTGAGGATGGGTGACCATTGAGAAGTTTACTGAAAAATTTAAATTACCCTGATTTTTTATTAAAGAAGTCGTAACATTTCTGACTCATACCAGTGTACAGATACAAGAAAGGGGTATTACAAGAGTTATCTCTATTGATTTTGTAAAATCAAATGATAACGTTATGAATCCGCTAAACAAAGGGTTAAATCGAGATCAAGTTGAGAAAACATTGAAAGGAATGGGACTAAAGCCCAAGAAAATTTAAGGTGCTATGTGAAGGAAAATCCTACATAGTTGATTGGAGAACCCAAGATCTAGGTTCTGTAACCCCCTTAACCCGGTCTAGCTGAAACTGAGCTAAAAGGGTCACATTAGGTTTGACGAAGCAAACCCGAGCTAATAACCTAAATTGGGTCCATTTTTCCTTTTTTTCTTATATAAATGCATCAATTTAGATCCTAAGGTGAACATGCAACAACGGATACGTTACAATGCGAACAGATCGCAAAACAGGATTCAATTGCTCAAACATGCACTTCTGGGGCCAAAATGTAATTTCCACAAATTATAGGGACTTAATTAAAATTCAAGTTATCAATCCTTAACTAATCTAATTTCATGTGGATATGTTAAATTACAGCTCAAAACAACTATCCGAGCTCATTTAATTACATACTTAACATTCAGGGACCAAACTGCATAATTTTCAAACCTCAGCAGACAAAAGCATAAAATTATACTCTGTGTACCGATACGAGCTAGCCTATAACGATACGACTTAACAAACTTAATATATTCTTGTACCGATACACGTTGA
Organism: Hibiscus mutabilis; assembly: GCA_019671005.1. Taxonomy (NCBI): domain Eukaryota; kingdom Viridiplantae; phylum Streptophyta; class Magnoliopsida; order Malvales; family Malvaceae; genus Hibiscus; species Hibiscus mutabilis. Next base: position 24,108,083 of record CM033739.1, on the reverse strand, counting down.
TCCGTATCAATACAGTGTGCTGAGCAAACTTGTAACGGTATGGTGATAACCCGTACCGATCCTTTAGGAAAATATTTCGTAATCCAAATTCTAGTAGCTAAGATGCGTACCGGTATGGGAGCCCGTGTATTGAAACTAGTATAAAATTTCCTCAAGGTGTACCAATACGGTGGCTAGGCATACCAATACCCTTTATAAATTTTTGATGCACAAAGCCTCTCCAGACCCCGTGTACCGACACCAGGGGACTCGTACCGATACGCAAAGGTATATAATGACCTCTAGGTCCAACATATGACATTTTGGCTCATTCTAAACACCAGCAACACATACCTGAACATCATACATCATCATAGGCATACTTGATGAAATCATAAAAGCATTTTCAATAGATCAAACGAGCATAGATCAAATGTCTATAATATTTATAGGCATGCTTCCAAATCAACATTTGAAACATAAATCCAAGCACTCGTCAAGCATTTTAAGCCTCATACAAGTCCAAAACAACATTTGAAACTTGAACAAACAGGGATTTTAGCAACCAACCCTCCAAATCAACAATTAACCACATTGCATTTATTACTACAAGTCTAAATCGAAACCATACTTTCGTAAACACAAGTCTTTGGAATTCCTTCACTTGCTTATTGCCTCCAACCTTTAATTCTCTACATTGATGGAAAAAGATAGGGTAAGCACACTAGTCTTAGTGAGGAGTGCTCCAAAACAAACCACTATCAATGCATTTAAAACCATTTAACAATCCACTTTGAAAACCACTTTGTAAACACATTTCAAATCATCTTCACATTATCATGCCTTGTAAAAACATGCACTTAACATTTCCAAAACATGCATATTAAACCATATGAAACATGTATCATGGATTAACAAGAAAGTCCTATTTGCTACACTCAATTTAAGCTTTCCCATGCATAACCACCAAATGCAAAGCTTAAAGAGTAAAACATGTATAAACTAACATCATACAACAAAATCCATCCCATGATACATCATCAATTATATTGGCTTACAAGTGATCATCAACCAAGTTCCACTTTCCAAAATACAACATCGGATACATGGATTCAACAAGTGTTCCCTCAACACTTCTCATATCTCAAATGAAAACCATTTAAAGGTCCATCAACGGAAGTTTTCGGTACCCATAAACCCCTCTACCATTATGGTACCCGTGGTGGAGTTTTCAGTACACATAAACCCCTCAACACCACTCATCGGTTAGATGTACTATCCACTAATGAGAGTATTTGGTACAATATAACCCCTTAACCGTTAGGGTACTTGGATGGAGTATTCGGTACACATAAATCCCTCAACATCCAAGGCAAATTTTAAAGTGCACTATCAATCCTATGTCCAGCCAACTATATCCAATAACACTTTTAAACCATATCACTTGCCAATATAATTCATTCCATTAACATTAACTCATTGTTTTCATATGCACCAAATCAAAACCATTTATCCAATGCATTAAACCATGCATTAACCAATGTTCAACAACATTATTAAAACATGCAATACTTACAAATGCATCATCATCACTATATGATCATTTTCTAGCATTAAACCATGCTCAAATCATGCATATAACAGTGAGTAATCAAATCATTAACACAAGTGCATCAAAACCATTTGCCAAACAGACAATGAGAGAGAAATTATCCTTTACTTACTTCCGAGCTTAGATCATCGTTTCAAGCTCAATATAAACTCCCAAACACAAATTTCAAACCTTTGAAAAGTTGTAAACACATTCCCACTCATCGACACGCAAAACTTTGATCGCTGATGCGAACCCAAGCCTCCGTGGCTTCCGATACCTCACCTCAAGCTTGAGGATCAACTTTCCCTGCTTTATGTAGCGACCTAAATTTTTCGATCGCTAGAAAAAAGTCAAATACTTTGAAAATTTCCTTTGAAAAGTGGGGGCTTTAATAAATCTCGGCGTTTTTTAAAAACAAAAAGACTTGGAGTCACCACCGACCACTAGGGTAGGCCGGACACCATAAAAAACCTGAGATTCAGTCAAAAGACGTGTTCGAGAGTTGGTTACGTGTGGGGAAGGATTAACACCCCCATCACGCCTGAAAATCAGTACCAAAATATATGTTGCCTTTAACTGATGGAAATTATCAAAATTTAAATTGACTTTAATTAAATGGTTCATGACTGGATATAAACTTTAATTAGATGGGCTTTTATCAAATTGGTGAATTCGAACTAATTAAACATTTAATTAATAAGGGTGACGATACCTCGGACCATAAATTAAACCGACATCGAATAAGCTCGACTGCCGTGTTAATTTATGGTTCGAACTTCATTCATCACCTTTATGCATGTTGTAGGCAGTTAAGAATGATGTCATGACTTGTCAAAATTTTATCTCAAATTACATTTACCTTTAGACGGTAAGAATTAATTCAAATATTTGGTCAACATCCAATAAGCCAGGACTGTTGCGACACAAATATCAAAATTAATAAATACCTCTTTTTATAATTTAATTTAATTAACCATGTCCATATCCATTAAAATATTGAATTTGTATGAATGACAATTAAAATGTATGGCATAGAAAGACATTAAAATAAAACCTAGACCCACTAAAGTCTTAACCTAAAAAGGCTCAAATTATGAAAATTCAATTAGTAATCTAATTATTAACTAGGCTAATCTAATATTATCCCTAAATTAATTAAATCCTAAAAACTAGAAAATCCTAACATTTTTTTGGATTATCTTGAATCACAATAATTAATTTGCTCGATTTTAAACTAGTATCCCAATAAGCCAAGGATTCCATTTAAAACGAATCAAATTAATTAATCATGATTTAAATTAGGTGATCTAGGTCAAATATGAATTTTATCCTAAAGGGAAGTTAAGAGATGTTCAAGCAATTTAATGACTTTAACATTTATCTCAATGAGCCAAGGATAAATTTAAATTAATTAAATTGATTCGAACCTTAAATCTAACTACGATTATGAAAAGATCTAATCCTAAATTTAATTTAATTAATTTAAAGATTGTGCCCCAATAAGCCTAGCGCACAATTTAAATTAGTTAAATTAAATTATCCTAAACTAACTTAAAAGGCTTAACCTAATAAACTGCTAAAAGGGGAATACAAAGAAACGAGTACAAACAAGCGTTAGCAAAAATAAAAGCACCTAAATAAATAAAAGACATAAATTAAATAGACAAAATAAACATGCAATGCAAGGACTCCATTTAATAAAAACAAAAAAATAGAGGGACTAAAAGATGGTTTTACCACTAGAAAATGGGCCAAATTAAAAAGATTTAAAAAACAACAGGGGCCTAACATGGTATTATCCCATTTAAAAGCTAAATTATGTGAAGCAGGGACCGCATTAAAAACCAATAGAAAAGGGGAGGGACTGAGGAGATAAATAAAAAAAGTTGAATGGCTTGAAGAGGTTATTTTGAAATCACGGAGGGACTAAAACAGAATAAAACCAAATTTTAAAAGATAGCTGATTTCAATTGGGGACGAGATTGCAACTTTGGAAAACTGATGATGGACCGGGGTGATATTTAAAAGTGAAAACAGCTCTCGTGCGTAATTAAAAGACGCGGAGGGATTTATTTTGTAATAAATCCTTTTAAAAAAAAGGAGGGGATATATACGCTATTTCAGGGAAAAAATTAGCCTAAACCATTTTTAAAAAAAAAACTTTACCGTTTCTAGAAAAAACCTCTGAGCTGACGATGAACGACGTCGTGGTGTTCGTCATTAACCCAGAAACCGATGGTGCTCCGCCGCACCTCCCACCATCAACCGCCGTACACCAACGCCGAAAAACTTAAAACCATCACCAAAAAAACCTCCCTTCTTTACTCCAAACCTGAAACCGACCTTAGTTTTACCCAAAAACCCTATTTTAGTCTAGATCCAAAAAAATTGAACAAAAAAACACTCGAAAGGAAAGACCTTTCGTTTGCCAGCTCAACCCTTTTAAACCGAAGGTAGTGGGTTTATCACCGAAAAATAAAGATATACCTCAAACCCTAGATCTGACTTCTCTTTTTTGTTTATGCATGCAAACTGGAAAATAAAGATGTACCTCAAACTTTTTTTTCTCTATTGCTTTTCAAATCTCGTGGAGAAGTCCCTTTTACAAATGATTCGGCTTTCTTTTTATAGCCGGTTGATGTTACATAGAATTTTTTAAAGAAAATAAGATCTTAATATTGCTATTGGTTGCCGTTGTGTTTTGGCTGGATTCACGTCCGCCCCTGGCCTTGTCGGCTCTGATGACTCTGATTTGTTGTCGATTGTTTATCTTTGTCGACTTTGACATGTATTTTTTTTGTTTTACATGTGATATTTGGCCGAGCGTGGAAGGAGAGGAGGCAACATGGTCATCGAATAAAATGAGGGGACCAACACGCTCGTGTGAGGGAGCGGGAGCGACAAATGAGTGGAAGTTGATAGGTCGTGTGTGAATCTCACACGTGCATGAGGGGTGCTGGTGAGTCGCACGTGGGCGCATGAGGGCTCTAGAACTTTCCACCTTCGCATTTGAGTCGTCTGTGTGCCCCATGATTCGACGGTCGAGATGGATGCAGCGCTGTGCTGATGATAATCCCTAATTAGGGTTTCCTTTTGAAGGCCTATGGACCGTCAGATCTAGATCTAGATCTGACGGCTGTGGATGGGCTGCGCAACACACAAAGATAATTGGGGTTTTATTACTCGGACCCTTAATGGGCCATACTTGTAAAATTAATTTGGGTTTTTGTGTAATATGGACTTTATAAAATAAACATTCGACCTTTTATTTATTGTAATTTAATTTTCCTTTTTTGTTGTTTTTTTTCAATTTTGTTTGATAGTAATAATAATAATATAATATAATAATATTATAGTAACATAATAATGACATATAAAGACGAAAATAACGATAGTAATAATAAAAAGAAACTGAAATAATAATAATAATAATATGATAATAATATAATAATATTAATATGATAATAATGTTTTTGTATTTTTAAATGATAGCACATAAAAAATATTAATAATAATTATGATAGTAATATAATATTTAGGATTTTTAAAATATATAAAAAGTAGTAATAGCCCAAAGTCCATTATTCTAAATACTAACATAAATGTAAAAGTAGGCTAACACCCCGGATAAAATTGGTGATTACAATTGCCCCTCTTTGCTTATCCTTGTAGAACAAGAATAAAGCAAAGACCATAAGCACTAATTTTATTCGTCTTCCCTGTTCGAAGATTCCGAGCTGCTAGTCCCCTTACATAGAATAGTTCGCCCTTCTTTTTCCTAAATTTTTTGCTTTGAGACTCTCGAAAGATGATATCCCGATTTTTGGTCGCCTTACCATCGAATGATATCTCGCCTTGAGATTACTGGAATGCCCTCGATCTTTATCGCCTTGGCATAGGGTGGTACCTCGCCTTGAGGATCTCAATCGATGATGTCCCGATTTCTGGTCACCTTGACACCAAATGATATCTCGCCTTGAGACTACTAGAATGCCCTCGATCTTTATCGCCTTGGCATGAGGTGGTACCTCTCCTTGAGAATCCCGACTGATGATGTCCCAATTTCTGGTCGCATTGACACCGAATGATGTCTCGCCTTGAGACTACTGGAATGCCCTCGATCTTTATCTCCTTGGTATGAGATGGTACCTCGCCTTGAGGATCCCGACTGATGACGTCCCGACTTCTGGTCACCTTGACACCTAATGATATCTCGCCTTGAGACTACTGGAATGCCCTCGATATTTATCACCTTGGCATGGGATGTTCGTCATTCCCAAACAGTAAAAAATTCTTGACTCTTTGTTGGTATCTACTTTTTCTTTTCTAGAACATAAGATCTGCTTCCTGTTGTTTTTCAAATACCTAAAAGAAACAGATACAATGATTCGATGATGCTAGTTAGCATGCTCCTACCTTAGGGATGCCTAACTATTTATGATGCATGATAAAATTTAGTCAATGCTCGGGTGCCTTCTTTCTTGGCTTCCCGTTTTGGCTTTTTTCACTTTTCCCTTCATCCTTGCATATTTTTCGTCTCTCCTTGTGTCAGGACTCAGTCCCCATTCGACCCTCATATTCTCTAAAATTTTGTTCTAAAGCGCCCTTTCGGGTTTTCACCTTGAATTCTATTATTATTTTTCTTTTCTTTTTTCTCTATTTTTTCTTCTTTTTTCTTTTTTCTTTTATTCTTTTTCTTCTTCTTTTCTTGGGGCTCCCTTCCGGTTTTTGCCTTTGGCTCTTCTGTCTTGGATTTCAACACGGAGGGCATCCGTCATTTTTGCATGCAATGTCCTTTAGCCTCGACTTTGGCAGATTTCTTTTGACGGAATTGATTTCTATCTTGGAACAACTTGCGTTTAATGGGTTAAATCATAGTAATACCAAAAAATCATTTGTCTTTTAATAATCTACGTCAATTTATTTACAAGATGCTCGTGTAATATACAAAGGAAGGGAGAGAATAAAAATTTCATTAATATAAGAGATGTTGGAATAATTTGAAAGTCATGGCAAACATGAGAAAATGAAAATGAAATAAATATTATAGGGTGCAACATCCCCGAGCATCGACTGTATGAATGATGCGAGAGCCCATCGACCGTGGTAGATCTCTCATTCGCCATCCTTGACTAAAATTTTCGATATCCAAAAGGTATTCCACCATGAATCGAGGTAGGGCCCCTCAACTAGAACATAGCCTATCAATCAGATGCCCAACCTCAAAATTTATCTGAACCGTATTTTTTGGATTTTTGATTCAGATCCTCTTTCGGTTTGAAGTCACCCGTTTCTGAGTTTCCATCTTGAACCCTTCTTTTTTATACCTAAGATGCCTTTTCAGATTTTCACCGTATGTATTTTTATTTTGCGAACTGCCCTTTGCGGGTTTTCACTCTGTTTTTTTCCTCTTTTTTCCAAGAGTAGTACTTCTTAACGAAGTTTGAATTTATAAGATTTCTCAATTCTCTCCCATCCATCTCCGCCAGGATTAAAGCTCTCCTAGATAAGGCATTTTTAACAACACACGACTCTTCCCAATTAGGCATCCACTTCCCTCAGAAGTCTTTCTGAATTGGCAAGATCTTCTTAAGCATTAGATCCCCCTCTTAAAACTCTCTTGGACGAACTTTTTTGTTATAAGCTTGCATCATCCTCTTTTGATACATTTGGCCATGACAGATGGCCCTCAATCTTTTCTCTTTAATGAGGTTCAACTTACCAATTCTTGCTTGTATCCACTCGGCATCATCCAACTTCGCTTCATTCAAAATTTGAAGTGATGGAATCTCCACCTCAATAGGTAATATTGCTTTTGTGCCATGACCAAAGAGTACGGCGTTGCTCCCGTGGATGTCCTCACAGGTGTCCGGTAAGCGAACAAGGCAAAAGGTAGTTTCTCATGCCAATCCTTGAAGGTGTCGTTAGTCTTTGCTATGATCTTCTTGATATTCTTGTTTGCCGCTTCTACTGCCCCGTTCATCTTGGGACGGTAAGTAGTAGAATTGTGGTGCATAATCTTAAACTGTTCACACACTTCAATAATCATTTTGTTGTTCAATTTGGAAGCATTGTCGGTAATGATTCTTTATGGAAAACCATAGCGACAGATAATTTCTTTCTTTAAGAACTTACATACTATTTCTCTTGTGACGTTAGCATAAGAAGCTGCTTCTACCCACTTGGTGAAATAATCGATAGATACTAGGATGAAGCGGTGCCCATTAGAAGTTTTCGGGTGTATCTGACCAATGACGTACATGCCTCAAGCAGCAAAAGGCCATGGTGAATTCATGGTGTGAAGTGACACTGGTGGAGAATGTATCTTGTCGGCATAGATCTGACACTTATGACATTTCTTTGCATATTTGATGCAATCTCCTTCCATGGTAGACCAGAAATACCCATACCGCATGATCTTCCTGGCCATTGAGAAAGCATTGGTATGGGTTCCGCACAAACCATCATGTACCTCAACCAAAATAGTTTCAACCTCCTGAGCAATGACACATCTCAATAATATATGATCCTTACTTCTCTTGTACAAAACTTCTCCATCAAGGAAATAACCCGACACCAACCTCCTAATTGTTCTTTTATCCTTATTGTTGGCGTCCTTCAGGTAAACCTGGAACTTGATGTACTAGAGGATATCATAGTATCATGTATTGCCATCCTCCACCTCTTCCAAATTATAACAATGCTAGTACCTAAAAAATCTGCATCTCAATTGGCTTCATTTCGGCCTTCGGGCTTGCTTCAAACATGGTGGCCAAAGTTGCTAAAGCGTCAGCTATCTGATTATCTTCTCTTGGTAAATAGACGAAAATGATTTCTTCAAAAAATTTAACCAACTATTGGATCAAATCGTAGTACTTGACTAACTTCTAATCTCTTATCTCCTATTCTTTCTGGAGCTGGTAGATCACCAAAGATGAATCCCCAAAGACCTGAAGCACATTGATCTTTTTTTCAATGGCCGTGCGGAGTCCCATAACACAAGCCTCATACTCGGCTATATTGTTGGTGCAGAAGGATTCCAACCTACTTGTAAAGGGGTAGTAGACCTCTTCGGGAGAAATTAACACGACCCCTATTTCATGGCCTAGGGCATTGAATGCACTGTCAAAATAAAGCTTCCAAGCCTCATTCTCCAAAATAGACTCTTCCTCAAACAAAGCACTAATCAGGTCTTCATTCGGAAAATTGAAATCCAATGGCTCGTAGTCATCTGAGGCGCGGCTTGCCAAAAAACTGCCACCACACTTCCCTTTACCACTTTTTGGCTCACATAAACGATATCAAATTTTGATAACGGTATTGGCCAACGGGCCAATTTTTCGGTTAGTGTTGGTGCTTCTATCAGAAATTTCAATGGATCCATTCGAGAAATCAAACAAGTAGTATGGTGCAGCATGTATTGCATGAGTCTCTTAGTAGCCCACACTAGGGCACAACACATCTTTTGGATTAGCGGGTACCGTGCTTCACACTCGTGAACTTCTTGCTCAAGTAACAAATGGCCCTTTCTTTCTTGCCATACTCGTCATGTTGTCTTAACACACAACCCATTGAGTTCTCAAAAACTGTTAGGTACAGAATTAATGGCCTATCCGGCATTAGCGCCACTAATATTGAGGCATTGGTCAAATACTTCTTAATCTTTTCTAGGGCTTCTTGGCAATCTTTATCTTATTTTTCTGGGTTATTCTTTCAGAGTAGTCTGAAGACAAGATCACACTTATCGGTCAATTGGGAGATGAAATGAGAGATGTAATTTAACCTTCCCAAGAATCCTAGAACTTCTTTTTGAGTTTGAGGTGGCGAGAGATCCTGTATTGCTTTTACCTTATAGTGGTCAATCTCAATTCCCCTCCGGCTAACAATAAAACCTAAGAGTTTTTCAGAAGTGACAGCAAAGGTACATTTGGCCAGGTTGAGTTTCAACTAGTACTTTCTTAACCTTTGGAAAAGCTTCCACAGATTTCGAATGTGCTCCTCCTCGGTCTGAGATTTGGCTATCATATCATCCATGAACACTTCAACCTCTTTATGCATCATGTCATGGAACATGGTTACCATGGCTGTTTGATAGGTTGCCCCGACGTTCTTCAATCCGAAAGGCATTATCTTTGGGACTCGCCTTGTTGAGGTCCCTATAATCTACACACATACGCACTTTTAATCTGGTTGTATCTCGAAAAGCTATCCATGAATGAGAACCACGAATGCCCCGTAGTGTTGTCAACTAGAGTGTAGATGTGAGGTAAAGGAAATTATCTTTGGGACTCGCCTTGTTGAGGTCCCTATAATCTACACACATACGCACTTTTCTATCCTTTTTGGGCACTAGGACTATATTGGCCACCCACTCCGGATACTTGGTGACTTTTAAAAATCTAGCCTCGAATTGTTTCTTTGCTTCTTCTCTAACCATTAGTAACATTTTGGGTCTCATTCTTCGCAGTTTTTGCTGAACGGGCTTACATTCTGGCTTTATAGGAAGCTTGTACACCACAATGTCTGTATTTAAACCTGGCATATCTTGGTATTTCCATGCAAATACATCTTTGAATTCTAAGAGCAGCTCTACCAAATCCCGTCTAACTTTTGATGATAAAGTAGTACCAATCTCCACCTCTTTCTTTTCTTCGTTGGTTCCCAAATTCCAGACTTCTAACTCTTCTTGATGTGGCAGAATCTGTTTCTCCTCACTTTGCATTAGTCTTAATAATTCATTTGAGACCTGATACTCTACTTTATCATATTCATCAATTTCTGTCGAGCACATTGGTTGTTCAAAATCTACCCCAAAATTAGATTCAGGATCATTCATACAATTAATGTTAAGGGGCATGCACAAGTTTTGAAAATATGTATTAGAAATAGAAATGAATAATTTACATAATAAATTAATAATGAATAGATAATGAATGTTATATTTGCCATTTGAGAAAAAGATATGGAAAGTATCATTTTTCATTAAAAGCAAATAAAAGTTGACTTAGCTATCATTTTACAAAGGATCACTATTACTCTCGGGCAAAAGCAACGGGGTGGTTCTAAGCATTATTTTGATTTGGACCTAAAAACTACAAGCATGTCCACATTGGTCCAATTGTCAAGCTGTTCTCCCGGGAAGCATGGACGGATCTTGGCCAAAGACTGGACACTCTTGTCACCCTCAGAGATCACATTGACATCCATCACTTCCAGAGCTTTACTGATTAACTCTTTGTTGAGGATCTTCTTATTCTCTCAATTGGCTTCTTGGACCTTCAGCTCAGGATTCATCATTCTACCAAATACGAAAATATTATTGAGATCTGCATAAGTGATGGGAGCCCACGAAATATCTTCTCCTCTGAGCCTGGCCTTCGGTTGTTCTCCTATTTTCTTCCACTTTTGTTTCTTTTACAAAAAATTAGGCTTATAACTAAGCCCAAAATGATCATTCTTGTGGATAACACTCATAGGTCGGCAGTCGTCCTTGGAGATTCCTTCCCAAGCCTCTCCCCTTCTTCGCTCCTCTCCCTAGAGTTTCTGACACCACCATCTTGTTATAGTTTGACAACCTCGAGCATAGAATTTGGTTTCTTCAGCTACAAAAGTAGCATTAACGAACTCCAAGGCCCTAAAGCAACACTCCATTGCCTCTTCATTGGTCGGGATGTATGGCGCATCAGAAGTCACTGAGGCTACAATGTATTGCTCGGTGTTGACTGTTACTAACTTTCCTTCCATAACAAACTTCAACTTTTAGTGTGGAGAAGATGGGACGGCACCGGCTGAATGTATCCAAGGCCTTCCAATAGACAATTGTAGGAGGGTAGGATGTCCATTACCATGAAATCAATAGTATACTTGCTCGAACCAATAAACAGGGGTACTTCAATTTTTCTGACCAGTTCTCGTTGAGTCCCATTAAATGCTCGTATGGTATTCTGACAAGGCTTTATGTGAGAGCTGTTAATGGGTAGACGTTGCAAGGTAGCTAAAGGCATGACATTTAAGGTAGAGCCATTGTCGATAAGCACTCCCGGCAGCACATGGACCTTACAGTGGGTGGTGATGTTCAGAGCCTTGGTGGACCCTATGCCCCCATCCGAAATCTTATCGTCACTGAACGTAATATAATTATCGATAGTGATATAGCCAATTATTCAGTCTAGCTTGCCAACCAAGATGTTACTTTCAACGAAAGTCTAGTTTAAAACCTTCAACATTGTTTCTCGGTTTTTTCCGAGTTTAATAGGAGGTCAAGCACTGAAATCCTGGCTGGCTGTTTTTTGAGCTGCTCTACCACACTGTACTTACTATGCTTCAAAAACTTCAGAAATTCTTGAGCCTGAGCCTCAGTTACTGTCTCATTGAATTTCGGAGGCAGCTCTTCTCCAAATATCTTCACGGGTTTAGAGTCGGTTTCCTTGCCTTTACCCCTCAGCTCTTCCATTGCCTTCGAAGCTTCTGGAGCATAACACCAACCACTCCTCGTGAAATACCCCACATCTTTATCCCTTCGGGGTTTGGTTTCATTGGCTCCCCTTTCGCGGGCTTTGTTTCCACAACTGACTTCTCACCTTCTTGTGAACTTGAACACCCCAAAATTGAAACATCGACAGTGTAATTCAATGGAACCATCCAGGTAACCTTAAAGGGAAAAAGGTAAAAGACATACCATCATGTTCCTTTCTAGGCCCTTTATCTTCCCTTTTACTAAAATTTTAGGAATTTTGGGTCGTGGTTTGGGGCTGGGATATGGGGAAGTTCTTGACAACCTCATAGGTGTTTGTTTTGTTAATCTCGCGATCCTTCTTCTTGAACTGTTTGCGTGACGGTTCCCCTCCATCAATACTTCCACTTTTAATGGCTACTTCAATACGCTCGTCGGTCATTACCATGTCAATAAAATTGCTAATAGGATTACTGATCAAACAATCATAGAGTGTTCCTTTTAGTGTGTCCACGAACATAGGAGAGATCTCGTTTTCATGAACAGGCGGCTGGACTTGCGCCGCTACATCATGCCACCTTTGGGCATACTCACGGAGGCTCTCTTTATGTCTTTGCTCCATTCCTTGCAATTGTTGCGCGTATTGAGTGCTACGCAAACGGTACAAGTATACACGTTGCAAGTAATAAAGTGATATGATAAGTATCGAGTATCGTCTCCATAGGGATTGGTTTGGGCCACTTTGCTTAAGTTACTGCGTTGGAAAAGAAAAACACAAGTAGGTGATTGTATGAATTATAACTAATGAGTAAACTAAGAGCAATAAACTAAAAGAATAGATGAAATCAAAAGAGAGGGAATAGGCCAGGTTATCGTGAGTTGAGGAGTGATAGCCAATTGGATCGTATTGGTAAAAGAGTGCAAGGGCAACTCAGTTGCCATGGCAACTTGCGCAGCTGGGTTGCCTTGGCAACTAATCGAACGGTTGTCTGGGCAACTGGCTGTGCAATTGTTTGCGTGGCTGGGCAGTAACTTTAAGGTTCGGCAGAACGTTCTTCAATGGTTTCTTCTTATCCCTAAGTTGAAACTCTAGCTAATTGTGCATACCTTGACAATACATCCCTGCGTGAATCAAGGGTGAACAACAACCAATCTTGCGCTCCTCTTAGCCATTGAAATCCTTAACTTATTTCTAAGCCAGATTAATCTTCACCATCAATAGATTGAATAAATACCATACTCATTCGTTTCTTGAATCTAACTCTTCTGATATTAGATAAATAGATAGAATTATGAGATCCTCTCCCAATTCACTCGCAAACAAGAATAAAAACCAAGAATGAGTAAACCTTGAATTGAAAGTGCAAACTCTTATTACCTAAACAAAATCCAATTGTTTCTCACAACCACAAAACACAATAACCCAAGCCAATTCACATCAATTCATGCCCGGGTTTCGAAAGGTATACAAATAATAATCCCCAAACATGAATCGAATAGAATAAAAAAGAAGAAGAAGAAATTGATCAGCCTTCTTGAATTCTCTCCCAATTGAACCCCCTCCAAACTTGTTGAAATAGGCGGCCAGGGGTTCTTTATATAGGAGATGGTTAGGTCAAAGTCTTTCTTGAGGAGGAAGTTAAGTTGGAATTAAATACTTTAAAAGAATATAATTCTTTATTATATTTATTTCCTTCTAGATCTTCTCCCATCTTCTTTGGGATTTAATCTCTCTTTGAATCTCCAATTCTTCTAGGATTTATCTTCTTCCACGTCATATTAGGCTTTATCATCTAGTCATCAATTCGAGTGCCACATCATCTTATCCCTTATCGATAATTGCCCTGGCAACTAGCTCGGCATAACCTTCATGCACTGCCCTGACAACTACGTCGACATCTCCTTCATGCACTACCCTGGCAACTGTGTCGGCATCTCCTTCTTGTATTGCCCTGGCAACTGGTTTCAGCCTTGCTTTGGCAACTGATTCTGCACACACAAAAACACACCAAAGCAGTATCTTTTTCCACAAAATTAAGCAAAATATGAAATCAAGCTTGTCCACCAAGGAAACAATGTAAACATGCATGAATGGCTAATAATGCAACTAATATGAGCCTAAGTCTAACAATAATATGAGTAAAAAGGGTAATAAAAATAGTACTTTTGAACACTTAACACACCCCTAACTCAAACTATTGCTTGTCCTCAAGCAATGCAAAACTAAAAATTACCTGCCAAGACTTTAATCATCAAAGACATGCTTCAAACTTGAATTCAAACCTCAGAACCGTGGCAAAAGTATGATCACCATTTAATTTTTCTGATAGCACAAAAATTACCCAGAATCAAACTATAATGCTCGTGACATTGTGTGTGCGTAGTTGTGTACAAGTTGATTTTCAAGATTCTATGTGAACAATAGGCTTTTATCAATTTAATTATTGGGGCATTTATTTTTATTTTCACTAGAGCCAATTTCGGGCACGTCTAGCAAAGTAAGTAATTTCTCATTTTATTTTAGTCGACTAGAGCCAATTTTGGGCACCTCTAGCGATTCTTTAATGTGCATTAACTACTAGAGCCAGTTTCGGGCACCTCTAGCAAGAATTTAACTTTAAATTTTCAATTTTAAATTTACCCAAATTTTAAGCAACCTAAGTTCACTAAGTTTCTTTCAATCAACAAGCCACAACTGTGTAAAAAAAATTTAGCATCATAGTAAAATTCTAAGTTCTTTTCAGCAATCCTAAAATTTAAAGGTTCTTTCAATTAAGTGCAGTGGTAAAAAATCATCATTGGATATTCAACAAGTCTTAAGCAATTAAATCCAATCAAAGGCATGGCAACTAACATATGCAACCTATATGTGATTGCTAAAGATGAATGCAACTAAACATGAAACTAACTAGAAACCAACACCCCCCAAACTCGAGAGAAGCATTGTCATCAATGCATGTAAAAGTGGAACAAAATTTAAAAGAAACTAAATGAAATAAGTTAGTCAGAGAGGTCGTCACCTCGAGTGATAAGTTTTCTTCGTGCCGTTTGCTTGATTCATTTTCCAGTCGGTGGTTGAATGCTTGTGGCTGGTACCGCGTGAATAGCATTGCTTTGATTTGATCCATGTTTGTCGAGGCAGGTTCACTTGCCTGGGCAACAGTAGTTGCTGAAGCCATTGTTGTTGCCTGGGCATCGCCAGTTTCTGTTGCCGTGGCAACTGCTGAGGTAGTTGCCGGGGCGATTACCGGGGCATCCTCTATTGCGGTTGCCGTGGCAAGTAGTCGGCAGGGAATTTCCTTAGCATGGTGGTTGTGAGTCTTGTTGTGGAAAAGAAAAGAAAACAAAGAAAACCTAAAAACTAAAGATAATGAAGACAAATAAAATATCTCCTAAAAATTCCAAAAATAAATAAAGAAAAAAATAACCGAAAATAAAATAAAGTTCCAAAAAATTTAAAACAAAAATTAAAGATTCTTAGAAAGAGCATTTTTCATGCATCTTCTAATGTTACTGCATATCTGAGAAAACTTGAGGAGGGTCATTTTCGATACTTCTTATAGTCCATATGCACCCTCCATCGGGTGACAATATTTCCCAAAAAGAGTTTGGTCAATGTGCTTGCCACTACTCCCTTTTGTGTTACCATGGTGGAGGTGCCTTTCTTTCGTCTTCCCTTGTAGTCCATGCACATCTTCCACCTTGCTATTGTTCCTGAAGGCATGAATATATTATTAGGAAAAATTATATCAACATTCAACCATTTAATTACCTCAATCTCATCGTCCTCCATCATGGTTGGATGTAGCTTTCGTTGTCGTGGCAATTGCTGCTTAAGCCAATTGTCGTGGTAAACAGTTGCCAAAATTCGTTGTAAGTCAAGGGAAAAACCAATTGTCTGAAAAGCTTTACGAATCCAAACACCGTTTTCTTTTGGCCTCTCAAACATCTCCATCAGTAGAGATTTTGATGGCTTCAAATCTACCAACATCGGTTCCTCAAGACATACCTGCAATGGATGAGGTGAGTTTTTAAAGAATTTAAAAGGTTCAACCATTACCTGCTCATATTCCATTGGCAAAGTATTATCATCTCGTTGATCTTGCATGTGGTCGTGCAATTGTCGTGGCAATTGTAGATGAGAGCAATCTACAGATTCCTGCTTCAACATCAACGTTGTAACCTCCTGGGCATCAGGTTCCTTAGAATTTGCTGTAGTATTGTTGTTCTCAGCTTCACTGAGTGTTGTCGTGGCATTGCTCTGTTCAGGCTCCTCAATCATTGCCGAGGTAATTTGTTGCTCAGGCTCATCATGTGTTGGGCAGTCTCTCTCATTGGCATCCTCTTGACTTGGAGGTTCTAGTTGTTCCCCACACATCAAGGACCTCTCTTCACATTGCTCCTTATCCTCTTGCCTTGGGACGTCGGTATCCCCAGGAATGAAATGTTGGTGCATGTTATCCAAGGCATATGTGTATCTCCTCAATTGATCTTCTGAATCCCCTAAGGTTGCATCCCATTGAGCTATCCTCGCATCCATTTTCTTTGATAGCTCTCGAATCTCTTCAATTGATCTCTCAAGTCTAGCGAAGGAAGCTAGCAACGTTTCTTCCAAGGAATTGGAATGTTCTTGAAAAGGACTACATTGCCATGGCATATCTATTGCCGTGACACTAGGCTGCTGATAAGGACTACATTGTTGAGGCATGTCTGTTGCTGCAGCAAAATTGTTATGGTAAAAAACATTTTGAGCTTTTTGATCATACCATGAAGGATTTTGCTGTTGGTTCCATCTATGGTTCTCCATGTAGTCATATGCACCGAAAATGTGAGGGCAATTTTCAAACACATGATGTTCTCCACAACAAGTGCACGAGTTTTCCACGGTATATGTTTTTCTCGGTTGGTATAGGTAATCATCGAAGAGTGCAAGAAACTCTTGTTTGGATTGATTCCTATCTTCCCACATCAACTCTAGAATAGATCGGCTTCTATTTCCTGACATGTTGATGTCCCTTAACTTGTAGCGCACCTGAATTTTTTTGATAGAACAAACAAAAAGAAAAGTTAGTAAAACTAATAAGAAAAATGCAATAACAAAAACAACTAACACCAATTACCAATCCCCGGCAACGGCGCCAAAAACTTGTTGCGCGTTTTGAGTGCTACGCAAACGGTGCAAGTATACACGTCGCAAGTAATAAACTAATATGATAAGTATCGAGTATCGTCTCCACTGGGATTGGTTTGGGCCAATTTACTTAAGTTACTGCGTTGGAAAAGAAAAACACAAGTAGGTGATCGTAGGAATTATAACTAATGAGTAAACTAAGAGCAATATACTAAAAGAATAGATTAAATCAAAAGATAGGGAATAGGCCAGGTTATCGTGAGTTGAGGAGTGATAGCCAATTGGATCGTCTTGGTAAAAGAGTGCAAGGGCAACTTAGTTGCCGTGGCAACTTGAACAGCTGGGTTGCCTTGGCAACTAATCGAACGGTTGCCTGGGCAACTGTTTGGGTGGCTGGGCAGCAACTTCAAGGTTCGGCAGAGCGTTCTTCAATGGTTTCTTCTTATCCCTAAATCAAAACTCTAGCTAATTGTGCATGCCTTGACAATACATCCCTGCGTGAATCAAGGGTGAACAACAACCAATCTTGCGCTCCTCTTAGCCGTTGAAATCCTTAACTTATTCCTAAGCCAGATAAATCTTCACCATCAATAGATTGAATAACGACCATACTCATTCATTTCTTGAATCTAACTCTCCCGATATTATATAAATAGATAGAATTACGAGGTTCTCTCCCAATTCACTCGCAAACAAGAATAAAAACCAAGAATGAACCTTGAATTGAAAGTGCAAACTCTTATTATCTAAACAAAATCCAATTGTTTCTCACAACCACAAAACACAATAACCCAAGCCAATTCACATCAATTCATGGTCGGGTTCCGAAAGGTATACAAAGAATAATCCCCAAACATGAATCGAATAGAATAAAAAGAAGAAAAAATCAAACAGCCCTCTTGAATTCTCTCTCAATCGAACCCCCTCCAAACTTGTTGAAATAGGTGGCTAGGGATTCTTTATATAGGAGATTGTTAGGTCAAAGTCTTTCTTGAGGAGAAAGTTAAGTTGGAATTAGATACTTTAAAAGAATATAATTCTTTATTATATTTAAATTTCTTCTAGGTCTTCTCCTATCTTCTTTGGGATTTAATCTCTCTTTCAATCTCTAATTCTTCTAGGATTTATCTTCTTCCGCGTCATATTAGGCTTTATCTAGTCATCAATTTGAGTGCCACATCATCTTACCCATTATCGACAATTGCCCTGGCAACTAGCTCGGCATAACCTTCATGCACTGCCCTGGCAATTGTGTTGGCATCTCCTTCATGCACTACCCTGGCAACTATGTCGGCATCTCATTCTTGTATTGCCCTGGCAACTGGTTCCAGCCTTGCTTTGGCAACTGATTCTGCACACACAAAAACACACCAAAGCAGTATCTTTTTCCACAAAATTAAGCAAAATATGAAATCAAGCTTGTCCACCAAGGAAACAATGCAAACATGCATGAATTGCTAATAATGCAACTAATATAAGCCCAAGTCTAACAATAATATTAGTAAAAAGGGTAATAAAAATAGTACTTTTGAACACTTAACAGCAATAAAAGCCAGTTAGGAACCATGTCGGCTATGTACTTATATTGGTCAGTGAAAGCCTTGGCCAGATCTTTCCATGACTTAATCTGAGCTTCGGTCAACTAGTTATACCACCTCATGGCAGGTCCCACCAGACTGTCTTAGAAATAGTGTATTAACAACATCTCGTTGTCCGTAAACTCGGCCATCTGCGGCAGAACATAGTCACATGAGCAGTGGGGCAAGTCATCCCATCAAACTTCTCAAACTCTGGTGTCTTGAACTTGTATGGGATTTCTACATGAGGGACTAAACTGAGATCCCTAGCGTTTAGCCCATAAGAACCATCCTCGTCCTCCCTTAACCGAAATTTCTCTTCAAGGTCCTTTCTTGTTTCTTCCAACTATTTTGAGAATTCTGCCTTCACTTGGTTTAACTTTTTCAACTCGTCAAAGTCCGGGATGCTATCTCTGACATTTTTAGTGTTTGCAAAGGTTACACCCAGTTGAGCTGGGGCAGAAGTGCCGACCTAGTGTGAAGAAGATACCCCTTGCTGAGTCTAGGTGTAGGGTTGATGAAGAGATGGTTTTTGAAGATTGGAGAAAATGAAGGGTCTCCCGAGTTCTGAGTGAGATTTTCAACGAAACTTTTCCCTCTCGGGTCCTCTCCCCGACTGAGCTGTAGCATCTTAGATTTTTTTCATCATATCATGTTGGGACTTGATGATTGTATTCTTTAGTTCTTGTTGTGTTCGTTCTAACTGGCCCCTAAGATCAGCCTCCAACTTAGCAAAGCTCTCTTCTATTTTTCTAGCTTGTAGAAGAGTGCAGTACGGATGTGAAATGATTGCAATTTAAGAAGTCTTTTGATTAATTATAAGTAATTTAACAAGGTATGCAAATAAATGTGTCATGCATGAATGCAAATAACAACACTGATTCTGGCAAATATCATCATTAAATGACTAGCATCGATGGAAATATTGTTTTGTTACAATAATCAAAGAAAAATTGCTACACATATGGTCATAAGATAGCTCCTATATCAACAATCTCCCTCAAGACCCAAACAATCCTTTCTTCATCCTCGAATTCATCGTCCACGCATTCTTGAAGCTTGGTAGCATCCTCCGCCAAGAACTATAGCTTTCGGGCGACCCTTTGCATCTGAGTCATCAAGTGTGCCAATTCTTGCTCTTGCCTCCAAATATTATAAGTAGCAAATTGAAGTCGCTCCATTGTTGGCATCTGATACACCTAAATTGCTCCCCCAAAGCTTGCCACTTGATCTTTGGGTTGTTGAATCTCAGTCTCTAACTCTCTGATCCGAACCTTCAAAGCATGTTTCTCTAAGCTACTAGCTTCTAAATTCTGGGTGGAACCTCTATGCTTGAGAAGAGACTTTTCCAATTGTTTTACTTGAGCCTTCAATGCTTCGTTCTGGCGTCGTTCATTATTAAGCTTCTCCGAGTGAGAGGTCCTTAGGTTCTCCATCTGTTGTGTCATAGTAAGCACTTGGTCCTTGTGCTCGTAATACTTTCTCTTGTAAGTCTCGGTTCTTACCTTCTCCTCCTTGAGCCTGAGCTCTAATCCTTCGCTTGGCCCGTCACGTGCGGCCCTCTTATTCTTGTTTAGCCTTTGTAACTTTTGAATCTCCTCATTTTCTGACTTGATCTCAAGATCTAACTTATCGTTCCTTTTTTGCAAAGCCTTGATGTCTACTTCGAGTTTTATCTTATCCAACTCAAAGTTGAACCGGTCCTGATTGTCCTTTGCTTTGAGCTGAAGAAATTTCTTTTGTTCCTCTTCGAGCTCCTTTCTCATTAAATCAGCTTCGGTGGGGAGCATAGCCAACCTTTCCACCGCAAACCTTATCCCATTAAGATTCACCTTAGGAATGTTGCCGTTGACACGATTGAACAACCATACTTCGTATTCGGGAGTCATCATGTATGGAGCACTCAAAATCTTGACTCGTATAATGTTGTTCCATGTAGAAGAAGCGTTATACACCTTCCCTTTGTAGCCTTTTTCTGTCATGTAGTCTATGTTAAACTCATTCAATCCACTTGTGGACGACAAAAATTGCTTAGAGCCATACTGTCTCAAAACCAAAAGGGGTGCATAAGCCGTATGCCCCAAAGACCAAGTAGCGGTACCCACGAATGCTCCCCACATCTATAAAGAATATTCCTCGCTGGTAGCCACATAGCTTTCCAAACTATATCCTCCTCCTTTAGGTTTTGTAAGACATTCATCTATACTTCTTCAGATCTTTCCGTTGGCCAATCTCTTTTTTGTAAAAACTCTTCTAATGGTTAGAATTTGCCATCGAAAGTAGGCCTCGAGAAGTGGACGTCAGACCAAAGATGACTGTAAAACCAAACTGTCAAAAGCTGAGGGGATCCTCGAAACTGACCTCTACCATGTCTTCTATAGAACCTCAAAGACTGGAAAGTTTCTACCAAAATTACGGGCACCGGGTTAATCTTCCTGCCCAAGCAGTTAAACAAATCTAATACTGACGGGTCGATAAGCCCCAATGCTTTCGGAAACAAAACTAATTTATAAATTAACAGTGCAAAGAGGTCTTGCTGGACTCGGCCCACCGGATGTACTGAAGCTAAAGCTAAGATCCCTTCCCATGTGAGATACTCCTTGTTCCAAGTTGTAACTTGATTTTCAACCCAAGAAGGCAGAGTTTCTAAAAACCTACTTAGCTTAGCTCGGAAAGACTTGTTCTTGGGTGGTTTGGAGTAAACACGATTCTCATCAATCTTTTTGCAATTTACAAGGGCTAGATATTCATTGATTTTCGGGGTCAAATCAATGTTGCCAACCGTGAAACAACTGTAAGCCGAATTCCAAAATCTCACCAAGGCTTGGAGTAGTGACTGATCAACTGGGACATCTAACAAGCATGATATGTCGCCATATTTGCTTTTGAAATCAATTTTTTCTTCAAAATCCCAACTATGCCATACTGATCTTAATCCCGGCACATCATTGTATTCTGTGTTTATGAAAGTTTCGGCTGACATCGCTAACCTATACCCGATAGAAATATTGTCTCTATCGTGAAGTTGTTCACTTTTTGACCATACTTGTACCTCATAATTCTTTTCATCACTGCTACGGACCAAGTCTCCTATTGATCGAGTCTTTAACTTCAAACTATTTTTGAATCAGTGTTTTCTTCATGATATGATAAAATATGCAAAACAAAATCTAAAAGGGAAAAGAATAAAAAACAAAAAGAAACATGTTAGTAATGAAATAAATAAACAAATAACCAATCCGAAATTGAAAGACAAAGAATACATAAATTAGGGAGAAACAGACAAAAAGACACGAAATAGAAAACCCTAACCACATGAATTCTAGCTTACTATGCATGTCTGCATGGCTCTAATCGGGGTAGGATTCCTAAATTCTCATGTATGGGTTTGGTTCTAAAAGGGGTACTCGAACCTATCTTATTGCCTACTAAGACAACAAGAGCCCCAAATTCTGGCCCATTATAGGCTTGCGAATTGTATTCGGTTCGAGGGAAAGCACGACCTAGTGACATGGAGGGCTACTCACGTGTTAAAAGCCTGGATCCCAGAATTGAATTACCGATCTGTGGAGGGCTACTCACGTGGGTATGTGGCGTTTTACTCCCACTCAAGAGACAGAGCTCGGGTATAGAGCTTGATGATCGTGATGCAACACACGTCGGTGATTCCTTAGAAATTAAATGAGCAATTAATTCGAAACACCAATTATCAAAGGCCGTGTAATTAGAGTTATATCTTCAAGAAAGAACAACCTGATTAAAGTTAATTTAAAATTTCCACCATTAAAAGCAACATATATTTTCTTGGCTTAACTCCCTTTTTGTTTTGTAAAAAAACAAAAATTGGTCCCCAATGGAGTCGCCAGCTGTAGCGACCTAAATTTTCCGATAGCTAGAAAAAAAGTCAAATACTTTGAAAATTTCCTTTGAAAAGTGGGGGCTTTAGAAAATCTCGGCATTTTTGAAAACAAAAAGACTTGGAGTCGCCACTAACCACTAGGGTGGGCCGGACACCATAAAAAACCAGAGATTCGTTCAAAAGACGGGTTCGAGAGTTGGTTACGTGTGGGTAAGGATTAGCACCCCAATCATGCCCGGAAATTGGTACAAAAATATATGTTGCCTTTAATTGATGGAAATTATCAAAATTTATATTGACTTTAATTAAATGGTTCGTAACTGAATATAAACTTTAATTAGACGGGCTTTTATCAAATTGGTGAATTCGAACTAATTGAACATTTAATTAATAAGGGTGACAATACCTCGGACCATAGATTAAACTAAAAACATTGAATAAGCCCGACTGTCGTATTAATTTATGGCTCAAAGTTCTTTCATCACCTTTATGCATGATGCAGGCAGTTAAGAATGATGTCATGACTTGTCAAAATTTTATCTCAAATTACATTTACCTTTAGACAGTAAGAATTAATTCGAATATTAGGTCAACATCCAATGAGCCAGGACTGTTATGACATAAATATCGGAATTAATAAATACCTTCTTTTTATAATTTAAATTAATTAACATGACCATATCCATTAAAATATTGAAGTTGTATGAATGATAATTAAAATGTATGACATAGAAAGACATTAAAATAAAACCTAGACCCACTAAAGTCTTAACCTAAAAAGGCTAAAATTATGAAAATTCAATTAGTAATCTAATTATTAACTAGGCTAGTCTAATATTATCCCTAAATTAATTAAATCATAAAAACTAGAAAATCCTAACATTTTATGGATTATCTTGAATCACAATAATTAATTTGCTCGATTTTTAACTAGTATCCCAATAAGCCAAGGATTCTATTTAAAATGAATCGAATTAATTAATCATGATTTAAATTAGATGTTCTAGGTCAAATATCAATTTTATCCTAAAGGGCAGTTAAGAGATATTCAAGCAATTTAATGACTTTAACATTTATCCCAATAAGACAAGGATAAATTTAAATTAATTAAATTGATTTGAACCTTAAATCTAACTACGGTTCTGAAAAGATATAATCCTAAATTTAATTTAAGTAATTTAAAGATTGTGCCTCAATAAGCCGAGCGCACAATTTAAATTAGTTAAATTAAATTATCCTAAACTAACTTAAAAGGCTTAACCTAAGAAAATGCTAAAAGGGGAATACAAAGAAACGAGTACAAACAAGCGTTAGTAAAAATAAAAGCACATAAATAAATAAAAGACATAAATTAAATACACAAAATAAACATGCAATGCAAGGACTCCATTTAATAAAAACAAAAAACAGAGGGATTAAAAGATGGTTTTACCACTAGAAAAGGGGCCAAATTAAAAAGATTTTAAAAAATAGGGGTCTAAAAGGGTATTATCCCCTTTAAAAGCTAAATTATGGGAAACAGGGACCGAATTAAAAACCAATAGAAAATGGGAGGGACTGAGAAGATAAATAAAAAAGCAGAATAGCTTGAAGAGGTTATTTTGAAATCACTAAGGGACTAAAACAGAATAAAACCAATTTTTAAAAGAGAGCCGATTTCATTTAGGGACGATATTGCAACTTTGGAAAACTAATGAGGGACTCAGGGAGATATTTAAAAAAGCGGAAACCCCTCTCGCGCGTAATTAAAAGACGCAGAGGGATTTATTATGTAATAAATCCTTTTAAAAAGAGAGGGTATATATACGCTATTTCAGGGGGAAAATCGACATAAACCATTTTTAAAAAAAACCATTTACCATTTCTGGAAAAAGCCTCTGAGATGAGGATGAACGTCTTCGTGGTGTTCATCCTCAACCCAGAAACCGATGGTGCTCCGCCGCACCTCCCACCACTGGCCGTTGTACACCGGTGCCGAAAAACTTAAAACTGTCATCGAAAAACCTCCCTTCTTTACTCTTAACCTGAAACCGACCTTAGTTTTACCCAAAAAACCCTATTTTAGTCTAGATCCAAAAGAACCAAACCAAAAAAACACTCGAAAGGAAATACCTTTCGTTTGTCGGCTCAACCTTTTTAACCCAAAAGAAGTGGGTTTATCATCGGTGGACATCGTAGACAGCCGACAGAACAACAAACCTGAGGTGAAAAAAACTCAAACCCTAGATATTACTTCTCTTTTTTGTTTATGCATGCGAACTGAAAAATAAAGATATACCTCAAACGTTTTTTGCTCTATTGCTTTTCAAATCCCGAGGAGAAGTCCCCTTTTCAAACACTTCGACTTCCTTTTTATGGCCAGTTGATATTACATAGAATTTTTTAAACAAAGTAAGATCCTAATAATGCTATTGGTTGCCGTTTTGTTTTGGCCAGATTCACGTCCGCCCCTGGCCTTGTCGGCTCTGATGACTCTGATTTGTTGTCTACTGTTTATCTTTGTCGGCTCTAACTTGTGTTTTTTGTGTGTTACATGTGATATTTGGCCGAGCTTGGAAGAAGGGGAGGCAACGTGGTCATTGGATGAAGTGAGGGGACCAGTGGTGGAATCCACGCGCGCGTGAGGGGGCAGGAGCGGCAAATGAGTGGAAGTTGATAGGTCGTGTGTGAATCTCACGCGCTCGTGAAGGGTGCCGGTGAGCGCGCTTGGGTGCGTGAGGGCTTTGGAACTTTCAACCTTTGAATCTAAGCCGTCGGCATACCCCATGATCCGACGGTCGAGATGGATGCGGCGATGGGCTGATGATAATCCCGAATTAGGGTTTCCCTTCGAAGGCCTCTTTATTTATTACTTGGGCCATACTTGTAAAATTAATTTGGGTTTTTGTGTAATATGGACTTTATAAAATAAACATTGGAACTTTTATTTATTGTAAATTAATTTTCCTTTTTTGTTTTTTTTTATTTTTTCAATTTTGTTTGATAGTAGTAATAATAATATAATATAATATAGTAATATTATAGTAATATAATAATGACATATAAAGACGAAAATAGCGATAGTATTAATAAAAGGAAGTTGAAATAATAATAATAATATGATAATAATATAATAATATTAATATGATAATAATGTTTTTGTATTTTTAAATGATAGAACATAATAAAATATTAATAATTATTATGATAGTAATATAATATTTAGGATTTTTAATATATATATATATATATATAAAAAGTAGTAATAGCTCAAAGTCCATTATTCTAAATACTAACATAAATGTAAAAGTGGGCTAACACCCCGGATAAAATCGGTGATTACACTTTAACCACACAAAAATAGAGGATTCAATTCATCAAAATGCATTCAACAGCCCAACAACATCAATTCACACAAATCCTCATCAAATTCTACTCAATTTCACTCCACAACAACCGAAAACAACATCAAATGCCTTCCAAACTTAACCCAGCCAAAACCTGATGTTTTAATCCATCAATTAACATCCAAAAACACATTAACATCATCCTTATACCTCCAGCATTCATTAAACTTCCACAACTCCCAAAAAAACTCATAACGAACAGCCTAGAAAATTAGAGATTCACCTAGTTTCGGGATTCTAATGTTAAAATCAACTTATTAACATTATAAAACATCAAAATCATGTTCTAATCAAGTCAAGAACCCAGAAAAATAGATCCATAACGAAGATCAATCAAATACGTCAATTAAACCTTGATTTAACCATTTCCCATAATTAAATCATTAAAAATCATTAGAAACCATATATAAATGATCAATAACTTGGGAATTTCAGTAAAGAACCTTATATTAGATGATAAGAATGAAGCTCGCCTCTAACCTTGGCTTTCCCTTTAATTGGATGAGTTTTCTTGAGCAAACAAGATCAAATCAAATAGGTTTTGTTAGGAAATCACTAAGAATTCATTTGGAAATAAAAGAAAGTTGAAATAAAGTAATTACTTGAGAAAATTAAAGTAGAAAAGAGTGTTTGGCTAGAGAGAATTTGGGAGAAATTTTTTTAGAGAAAAGTTAGTTACGTAAAGTTTACTTTTGCAAAATTAATTATAAAACTAATTCTCCAAGTCTATTTATATCATTTTAAAACCTTTTAAAATATCCAATTAAAGAGAAAAGTCTGATATTAGACTTTGGCCAAATAGCTCCTTAAAGATACTAAGTTTTAACCCTTTTACAAAACAGTCACTAAAAATAGTTTTAAAACTTTACATTTTGGTCACTTCCCCAAAATGTCACTTTTTGAAACTTCTTTTTGTAAAATTGATTTTACCATAATCATCTACATGTTAAATAATGATTTTAGGATATTTTTCCATATTTTATCTCACTCAAAAATATTTATTCTGAATTAATCCCGAAACTGACTTGATCCTCTAATTCAGTCCTCTGGACCGTCTAATCAACCTAGAAAACTCCTAGGCCCAAAACCAGGGCGTTATAGGTTCAAAGGGGCAATTGATAAGTGTTCAAAAGTACTATTTTTCTTACCCTTTTTACTCATATTATTGTTAGACTTAGGCTCATATTAGTTGCATAATTAACCATTCATGCATTAACCCATGTTTCCTTCCATCGTTGAGCTTGATTACATAACTTGGTAGTTTTTGTGGAAAAAGATGCTGCTTTGGTGTGTTTTGTGTGTATGTGTAGGATCACTTGCCAAAGCAAGGCTAGAGCTAGTTGCCAGGGCAATGCATGAAGGAGACGCCGAGCTAGTTGCCAGGGCAATGCATGAAGGAGACGCCGAGCCAGTTGCCATGGCAATTGTCGACAAGAGCAAAGGTGATATGGTAGTCGAAATTGATGAGTATACAAGCCCAAGATGACGTGGAGCAAAGCCCAAACCCAAAGGAATTTGATTTCCATGCAGAGATTAAAGAAGAATTAAATTCCAAGAAGATAGGAGAAGTTCTAGTAGGAATACAATTATAATAAAGAATTATATTCTTTAAAGATAATTTAATTCCAACTTAAACTCCTCCTCAAAGAAGGACTTTGGTCTAGCCCTATAAATAAGATGGAGATTTTGACAAGAGATAGAGAGAAAGAGAGGGGAATTTCGACAAGTCCAAGTAGGGCAAGAGAAGAGAATTTTCAACAAGCATCTAGGGCAAGGAGGATTTCGACAAGCCTCCTTCTTCATCTTTTTCTTTCTTGTTCGATTGGGTTCATGCTAGGGATTATTTATCTTGTGTTTCTTTGGAACCTAGCTATGAACTAAATCTACTTGGCTACGGTTATTGTGTTTTGTGGTTGTGAGAAACTATTGGTTTTTGTTTAGGTAATACGAGTTTGCACTTTTCTATTTCAATGTTTATTCATTCTTGGTTCTTATTCTTGTTTGCGAGTGAATTGGGAGAGGATATCGTGATTTCATCTATTTATCTAATATCGGGAGAGTTAGATTCAAGAAACGAATGAATATGATCTTTATTCAATCTATTGATGGTGAAGATTAATTCGGCTTAGGAATAAGTTAAGGATTTCAACGGCTAAGAGGAGCGCAAGATTGGTTGTTGTTCACCCTTGATTCACGCAGGGATGTATTATCAAGGCATGCACAAGTAGCTAGAGTTTCGACTTAGGGATAAGAAGAAACCATTGAAGAACGCTCTGCCGAACCTTGAAGGTTGTTGCCCAGACGCCCAAGTAGTTGCCCAGGCAACCATCGATTAGTTGCCACGGCAACTGAGTTGCCCGTGCACTCTTTAACCAAAACGATCCAATCGGCTATCACACCTCAACTCACGATAACCTGGCCTATCTCTCTCAATTGATCTCATCTATTCATTTACTTTATTGCTTTCTAGATTAGTTATTAGTTAAACTCCTATAATCCTTTATTTGTGTTTTTACTTTTTACAGTGCAAGAGACTAGATTCTTGAACTGGCACCAATCCCTGTGGAGACGATATCTTTTATACTATAACTTGCGACGTGTATACTTGCACATTTGCGTAGCACTTATTACGCGCAACAAGTTTTTGGTTGCCAAGGCAACCCCGTTGGGCAACTTGCCACGGCAACTGAGTTGCCCGTGCACTCTTTTACCAAAACGATCCAATCGGCTATCACACATCAACTCACGATAACTTGGCCTATCTCTCTCAATTGATCTCATCTATTCATTTACTTTATTGCTTTCTAGATTAGTTATTAGTTAAACTCCTATAATCCTTTATTTGTGTTTTTACTTTTTACAGTGCAAGAGACTAGATTCTTGAAGTGGCACCAATCCCTGTGGAGACGATATCTTTTATATTATAACTTGCGACGTGTATACTTGCACATTTGCGTAGCACTTATTACGCGCAACAGTAATCTAATTGCATAGACCTATGCGATCACTATAGGGGTTCTTCTCCTAAGTCTATTCCTATGATGTAAACAGTGATCAAAAGTGTTATATGCTAAGCAAAGCTTTTAATGACCATTGTGTGCTTCGGTGAGCCAAGAAACATAAGTCACCTATGTGAGAGTGGAGTGGGGCTGGTTTAAGGAGACTACTGGGCATAGTTCTCTCAGACTCTTGTAGAACCAGGCGATGTCCACGGCCATATGGACATAACCATGAGAACTAAAACTCTTGTCAGAGAGATAGTTGTGTGAAGTATATCATCATTTACACAAACGGCTGAACAGTTCAAGGACATCACATCTACTGGTTAGCTAGTAAAGTAAATACACTTTCACAAGGGAAGGTTCAAAAGAGGAAACCTACCTATCCTATGCAGCTATCGAGCGTAGAACCTATCACCACATCGAGTCAAAATGTTTTTGATAAAATCATCAATTTCATTCATGTGGGGTATTGTTAGTAAAATGTGAGGAAAATGGTAACTTTGAGCCATATTTCGAATGGGTAAAGATAGAGATTCGAATAATGATTTTATTGGATCTAATTCTACTACATGAGACCTTTATAACGGTATCTCATATGCTCAACGACCTAGTGATAAATGAGAAATTAATGCTCAAAGTAGGGTAGTTGTGAATTGAATAAGGAAGTGAAAACCCCCTATCCCACATTGATGGGATAAATTGAATGGGAAATGTTTATATACACTTACCCACTTGGTGGTCATTAAATGACTTGAATGAAAATTGTGCCTCGTTCGTAGGCGTAGAGGGTGCGGATCGAAGCTCGTCAAACCCATTTGGGTTGCGGCACACTCGCACGACGTGGCTGACGCGAATGTTCAAACCGGTTGGGCCCTATATGGATATGTGGATATTTTACCTACTTCGAATTAATTTTTCCTTATTATTGGCCTATCTTTTTGAATATTCCTAATGTAAAAGGATAATTTATGATTTCCTTGAATTCGAATATTAAATAGGTAACAACTGTAATTCACGGAAATATATCTGATTAAATATGGTATTAATTAAAGGTTTTCGAATTAAATCAGATGGAGAATTAATGGCCATAATTTCGAAATATTTGTTTCCCAAATTTAACCTAGCTCACTCCCCTATAAATAGAATGCAATTCCTTTGGTTTCAACACAACTAAAATACCACAGAAAATTTTTATTGTTTTACTTTGTGGATCTTACTAAGTAGTTTTCGGTGGTAGGCGAAGGCAAGGATCAGTTCGTGATATTCACAATAGTGCAACTGTGGCTGATCATCTGTTGTTGTATCCTGGGAGACAAACGACCAACGAGCTCGAGCACCATAGGAGTGGCCGAAAATCTATCTTAAGGAAACTGCATTCGTGCAGGCCTCAACACGTTTCCTTTCAGTTTTCGTTTCCAATCGGTTTGATTTACATATTGTTGTATTGTCTTTAATTTTGTACTGTTCAATTTAATATTTCAATTAAAATCTATATTTTATTGATTTATTATTTTCTTGAATTAATGCGGATATTTCTAACAAAACTCACTTTGTAATCAGGGTAGAGAGAAAATCATTCACTGTTGGCAACATATATGTCAAGACGCTCGTAGACGGAGAAGCTTTGAGACCGGATTTGGTCCAAGTGAACCAACTCTTCGCAGGTTTGTAGTTAAACAACTTGTTACGATTCAGACAATCTTTAAAACTGTCAATGTCGCTGCAGGCTTTGAGACGGCCTCCTTGTCTCTCATTATTGGAGATGATCTCATTGAAGTCTCCTCCAACAAGCTAAGGCAATGAGGAAGAGCCGTGAAGCCGCTCAATCATATCCCAAGTCTTATATTTGAGGCTTGGTTCGGAACTTCCATGACTACCAGATAAATAAGGACTCTCAGAATCAAAGTGGATGACAACGTCAATGTGACTTCATTATTCCATAAAAGCATATATTTTAATAAGTCAAAAATTAATTTACATGTGTTTCTAGTGACTTAATTGATAAGGAATACATGCTAAGAATCTTTAAGGATCTATTATACCATGTGATTTTTTTTATTAAATTTTAATTGGGTTTTTAATAAAAATTTATTTAAGTTCCCTTCTCACTTCTCCGACTACAATACTTGCTGCAACTCTTCGCCCAAATCTACGGGGGTGAACCGCCTCAAACCGCCACATCTATATTGATCCTCATCTCCACCTCCTATGTACGACGCCCACAGACTTTGTCCATCAACAAAAACCTAACCAATTTCAATCATTTGTAGTATACTTTTCCTTTTTCCTTTTAGTCCATGTAATAAATATGGTTTCAATATAACATATATATGATAAGAAATTGGGAATTGGAGGAGCTGGAGGTGTTAGATTTTAGGATACAATGACTGTAGGGATAATTACATCCTATTGAATTAAAATATATTTAATTTTAGTGTTTTAATAGGACAGAGGAGTACAAATCTATCGCGGTTCCGTTCAATGTCAAATATTCTACGGCATTTGTAGCCATAAACACCACTAAATTTTAGACATTCAACAACTTTTATGAAGAAAAGCTTGTTAAATGTCAGATATTTCGCAGCGTTTGTTGAGTGAAATGTGGCCTAATGTCCGACATTCTACAGTTGTACAGTATTTATGTATACATTGTGGATGTGTACATAAAATAGCCTTGATGTTATTATTGCATCTACTTCACTAAACTCTGTGTATTACAGAAAGAGTATTATTAGATCCTATAATTTCGCAGCCAGACACAGAGAAAGGAAGGGTAAAGTGAAAGAAGTTTAGCAAAGAGAAAGGTATGGCTGAAGGCTCAAATTCTTTGGTAGATGATCCATATCTTTCCCCATCGTCTGAGAAGGCTCGTGGAGGATGGAGGGCTGTCAAATACATTCTTGGTTGATTCTTATTTTTAATGCCATTTCCTTTGTTTTTTTACCCTTTCAATGCGTGTTCTTCGTGTTTACGTTTCGTTTTTCCCATCTATAGTGAACGAGACCTTTGAGAAACTTGCATCAATGAGCTTGATTGCCAACATGACTGTTTATTTGAAAACCAAATACAACATGGATGGGATACTTGTGGTTAACGTCATCAATATTTGGTCCGGCAGCTCCAGTTTCACGTCGATAGGCGGCGCTATGGTTTCCGATACGTTTCTTGGACGGTATCTTACACTCCTCTTCGGCTCACTCTCCTCCTTACTGGTAAATTGATGGTCTTTTCCTACTTCCACAACATTATAATTTTGAATCTTGGATTGTAAACAAATTGATTTTTCAATTTTGGACCTCTGGATGAAATCAGGGGATGGTGATTTTGACCCTCACTGCAGCAGTGCCTAAATTAAGGCCTCCAACATGCATTGGCCAAATCAATTGCATAGACCCTAAGTTATGGCAGTTGAGCATCCTTTATGTCGGTCTGACATTTATGGCCATCGGAGCTGGAGGCATTAGACCCTGCAACATCGCATTTGGGGCTGATCAGTTCGACACCAGAACGAAGAAAGGAAGAATGCAACTCGAGAGCTTCTTCAACTGGTGGTACTTCTCATTTACGTTTGCCCTCCTGATAGCACTAACGGGGGTCGTCTATATTCAGACCACTATGAGTTGGATCATCGGTTTTGCCATTCCAACTGCTTGCCTTTCGGTGTCCATTGTGATTTTCGTAATCGGTCACCATGCCTACATAATAACAAAGCCTCAAGGGTGTGTTTTCGTGGACTTGATCAAAGTGATCTCGGCCGCCACTAGGAAATGCCATTTAGATCTTTCGAAGCAATTGTTTTATGATCCGGAGGTCCATTTGCGCACAAAGCGGTTCCGCTGCCTTGAAAAGGCTGCTATAATTGCCGATCAAAGTGAGTTGGACGAGAGAGGGAAACCGAAGAATGGTTGGAGATTATGCAGTATTCAACAAGTGGAAAATCTCAAACTATTGCTTGGGATGATGCCTGTTTGGGTAACGGGAATAGGTTCTTTCATGGCAATGGACCAACAAAGTACAGTAGGGATTCTTCAAGCAATTCAGACAAATAAAACTCTCGGATCAAGTTTCAAGGTTCCGCCGGGGTGGATGGGACTGTCATCCATGATTGCCCTCGCATTTTGGATATTCATTTATGAGATAATTTGGGTGCTTCAAACAAAGAGAATAACAGGGAAAACTAAAAGACTGTCAATGACACAAAGGATTAACATTGGCCTTGTGTTTGCAATGGCTTGCTCCATAGTCGCTGCCTTGGTTGAGAAGAAACGCCGAATGACAGCTTTGCAACGCGGTTCCTTTGAGTCTCCGATGAGCATTGTTATGCTGCTGCCACAGTTTGCCTTATCAGGTTTAATAGAAGCATTTGTAGCAGTGGCTTTAATGGAGTATCTCACAACTCAATTGCCAGAGCCCATGAGAACCGGTGCTGGTGCTATCTTCTTTGTCAGCTTATCGCTCGGAAGCTACTTAAACACGATTCTCATCAACATCGTCTACAAAGTGACGAGCAGGGGTGGGAAAAGGGCATGGTTAGGCGGTCATGATCTTAACCAAGATAAGCTCGAAAATTTTTATTATCTGGTGGCTGCCCTAGAAGCACTCAACTTCATTTACTTCAATCTCTTTGCGAGGCGATTCATTACCAATGCTCCCACTGTTAAAACAGGATCACAAGGCCTGCATAACAATGAAGATCAAACATCGGAAATAGCATAAAACCGAAAAGATTCGAGTACGGATTTCCGATTGTCTTCTAGTTGAATTTAGTCATTACTCGTCATCATAGTTTCTAAATGAGCATCCGTGTTTAGAACCAATTCATGTTGCTTTTAATACGTACCAAACTCACCCAGTTTATGGCACGCGTTCATAAGTTACATGTAGCAGAAGAATATAGAATTACCTAATTTTGTTTCAGTTTATTGCCTACTTTGAAAGTCCTCCATCAGCTTTTGATCTTACAAATTCGTTTCATACGTAACTATGCTTGGTTCACTCAAATCCGATGAAACAGGTATGTTTCTCACCGAAACATGATAATCAAGTTATGATTTTGATCCTCAATTATACTCAAATTTAGAATTCAGACCCTATACTTTTTTTAATTATTGAATCTTGAATAAACAGCAACACTCATGGCCTAGAGAAACCAACACACACCAGAAACATGAAGAGGGGCAGCAACTCCACCTCCAGCACCAAAACTGACCACACACTGGGCCATAACAACCGAAAACAAGAAGAAAACACCAGCAACATCACAGAGACCCTACTGAAATAAACAAAAAAAAAAGTGAACATCAAAAACAGAAATATCAAGGAGTAGGAGTAACAGTCAATAGATTTGAAGATCTGTCAATCCGATTAGCAACCACGTTCTCTTCCCTCGGAATCAATCTAATGTTCCATTCTCCGTCTTTGCTAAAGCCAAACAGACTAAAGCAATATCACGGATAGTTGCAGCCTAGCAGGAGCTAACGTAGAACATTTGAACCTCAATACCAAATTGCTATAACCTTAGCAACACCAGCACATTTCGTTACAATAAAAGATATGCACAGTTTCTTTAACAGCAGAGATGTGTTCTTAAGAATAAAAAACTCATTCCGAGATACCAATATGTTGGAAAAAATGTGATAAATCAGTAACTTTGAGCCATAATTTTTATGGGTAAAGGTGGAGATTCGAATGATGAATTTATTAGGTCACATTCTACTCTATGAGAATTTTACAACGGTATCTCATATGCTCAAAACGGTTGAGTGATGAATGAGAAATTGATGTTCAAAGTAAGGTACTTGTGAATTGTGTAAGGAAAAATAGGAACCCTTATCCCACATTGGTAGGATAACAAGCATGGGAAGTGTTTAAATACACTAACCCACTTGCTAGCTAATTAATGATTTTAATGGATATTATCCCTTGTGTATAGGTGCATGGGGTATAGGTTAAGGCTTGTTAAACTATTTGAGTTAGGATGCACTTGCACGATGTGTGAGACATGAAAGTTAGGCTTTTGTGTGGACTTGCACATATTTTTACCCACTTTAAATTAATTTTTTCTTTATAAATGGCATATCTTTTTTAATATTTCAAATTTGATAGGATATTTTTTGACTTTTGATTAAATTTGAATATTAAAATATAATAGCTGCAATTCACAGAAATATATATGTTTTAATAAGGTATTAATTGACTAATTTTGGATTAAATCATACTGAGGGTCAATGGCCATTAATACAGAATATTTGTTTTTCATATTTTTCCTCCTCCATTCTCCTATAAATACAATGCCTCTCTTCCGTTTCAAAAAAATAACTCAAAATGATTTCTTCTCCTTCATATATCTTTTTTAATATTCCAAATTTGATAGGATATTTTTTTACTTTTCATTAAATTTGAATATTAAAATATAATAGTTGCAATTCAGAAATATATATGTTTTAATAAGGTATTAATTGACTATTTTTGGATTAAATCAGACAGAGGGTCAATGGCCATTAATACAGAATATTTGTTTTTCATGTTTTTCCTCCTCCATTCTCCTATAAATACAATGCCTCTCTTCAGTTTCAAAAAAATAACTCAAAATGATTTCTTCTCCTACATATATCTTTTTTAATATTCCAAATTTGATAGGATATTTTTTGACTTTTCATTAAATTTGAATATTAAAATGTAATAGCTGCAATTCACAGAAATATATATGTTTTAATAAGGTATTAATTGACTATTTTCGGATTAAATCAGATAGAGGGTCAATGGCCATTAATACAGAATATTTGTTTTTCATATTTTTCCTCCTTCATTCTCCTATAAATACAATGCATCTCTTCAGTTTCAAAAAAATAACTCAATGATTTCTTCTCCTCCAGTGTTCTTTCGGTGATAGGCAAAGTTAAAAGAATTGTTCGTGATCTCTTCAGCTCGTGCTACTGTCGAAGATCATTTTATTGTTGTATCCTGGGAGACTGACGACCAACGAACTCAAGCACTTTAGAGTGGTCGAAATATGTCTTAAAGAAACTACGTAGCTGCAGGCCTCAACACGTTTTTTGTTTTTTTCATTTGAATCTGAGTTTGTCTCTATTTATTCTATTTTCTGTTTATTTAAATGTATTTAAATAATATTTAATTTATTTTATTGTCTCGAATTCTAATAATGATGCAACACAATATACTTTCATTTAACATAATTTGAAAGATGTGAGGTGGGCGCCTTTGCCTCAGCGGATCAGTTCCACCGATTTTAGAAAATAAATTGTTGGAAAAATTCAAACTAAAATAACCTATAGGAATGCGGAAAATGGGATTGGTTGGATTACGAGAATCGATACGATTGCAAGTGAAATGGTATAGATGAATTTGTCGTAATCACGAAACTGATGGAATTTGGGTATGTTTGGCTCGAAGGGAAAGACCAGGCAAATGTCTCCAATACTAAGTTGACAACCATAGGGATGTAAAATCAGGTAATAGGATAGGTTTCAGGTAAGGTCAAATCGAATACAGGTCGATTTAATGTTTTGACTCGATTCAGGTCGGGTGCGGGTCAGTTTCAGGTCGAGTTCATTTCAAGTCGGGTTCATTTCAGGCCGGGTTCATTTCAGGTCGGGTCAAAACTGTTCGGTTTCGAATCAATTAATTGACGGGTTAATTCGGGTTCGGGTTCATTTCAGGTCGGGTCCATTTCAGGTCGAGTTCATTTCAAGTCAGGTTCACTTCAGGTCAGGTTAATTCGGGTTTCGAATCCGTATTAAGTTTGAGTTTGGTACAAATAATCGATAGACTTTGGGTAGGGTCATTTCAAGTGAATTATTTAACGCCTTTCACAAACACCAATCACATTAAAAATAAATATTAGGCACGATAATGAACAAAAATATCATCATGTTTAAAATATTGGAGTAAATTACAAAAAATAGAAATTAATAAGGGTCAATTTCGGTGAAAAAAAATTAGGGACTAACATGAACAAAAATATCATCACATTAAAAATATTGGATTAAATTACAAAAAGAAATGAATAGGGGTCAATTTGGAATAAAAATAAAGTTTTAGGGACTATAATGAACAAAAATCAACATATTAAAAACATTGGACTAAATAAAAAAAATTAATAGGGGTCAATTTGGAGTAAAATTTAAATTTTAACTACTAGAATAAACAAAAATATTATTGGACTAAATTGCCAAAATATAAATAAATATAGGGCAATTTTGACAAAAAATAAATTGTAGGGACTAGAGTAAAAACATTGGACTATATTAGAAAATATTAAAATAAATAGGGGTCAATTCGAATCCCTCAACCCCAAACCTCAACCCCTAAATCTTACAATCACTAATAATTAAAGTGCAAAACAAATCCCTAAACTAATCTCATAACTCCTACCAAACACTCAACTTGATACATTTACCCCTAAACCCCAAACCCTAAATCTTACAATCACTGATAATTAAAGTGCAAGCCTAATTCTCGAATCTCTAATCCAAGCCTTATTCTCGAATCTCCTAATCCCTAAACTAATCCTATAACCCCAAGCACTCAACTTGAAACATATATTATACCCATAAACCTCAAACCTCAAACCTCAACCCCTTATCTTACAATCACTAATAATTAAAGTACAAGCATAATCCCCTAATCTCATAACCCCAAACACTCAACTTAACACATTTACCCTTAAACCCTGAACCTCAACACCTAAATCTTACAATCACTAATAATTAAAGTGCAAGGATAATCCCCTAATCCCTAAACCCCAAATCTCAACCCATAAATCTTACAATCACTAATAATTAAAGTGCAAAACTAATCCATAGTCCCTAAACTAATACCAGAAACCCAAACACTAATAATTATAATTTAATACATTATAATTGTCGACGCCGTTTTTCATCCTTGCTGAAATAAATTGGGCCTTGAAAAGCCCACCAAATGTTTTAATTATTAAACAATTTTATTAAGGAGGATCTAATTAAAAAAGAACCTAAACCTAAAGGTCTAAGGAAACTAAACTCAAATTGGGACTAAAATGAATCAAACTAAAACTAAAGAATAAAAAAGGACTTAAGTGTAAAGCTCCTAAACTAGTAATGGCCTAATCCACTAATAACCCATTAAAAAAAATAGGTGGGCAAAATTCCCTCTATTTGTAACAGCAATTGGCAATTGCTTTTTAAATATGGGCTGACTGCGAGCAGGTTTTTATTTTTTAGGGACTAGGATAAAATAAAAAAATGAATAGAGGTTAATTTGGAGTAAAAATTAAATTTTAGGGACTAGAATAAATTGGACTAAATTGATAAAAATATAAATAAACATGGGGCAATTTTGAATAAAAATTAAATTGTAGGGACTAGAATAAACAAAAATATTATTATACTAAATTACAAAAAATAAAAATTCTACTAATTCCCTCCAAAATTTTGGGTGGCTTTTATCCCTCCAAAATTTTTAGACTAAAAGTACATTGATCTCAAACCTAAAAAATGGGTGGCTTATTTCCCTCCAAAATTTTGTTTTCTCCCTCTTTTTTACCAATTGTGTTTTTCGTTTTCTACCCATTATTTTAGTTTAATTCAATTGAGTCTCAACTTAGATTAATTTAATTGAAATTCCACATTTAGTTTTAGAATTGTTTTACTTATGCCCGTGATTTATGCTTCTAGATTTTAGTTTAGCTCAATTAGATTATAAGTTTAATAAGTTAATTCAATTAAGACATTATTATTATTATAACATATAATAAACTTTGATTAAATATAGTTATACACAAAATTTTGATATGGGTGTAAACATGTAATTGTACACATGATAACATCAACATGAAAGTTAAAACTTTAATTTAGTTCAAGCTTAGTAGTTCAAACTTGACAAATAATTTATATTGAATGAGTTACTAAGCATATTGAATTATTATTAAGCATTGAATTATTTAATAAAATTTTTAACTTAGTAGTGTCAAATGAATATCTACATTCAATCTGTCTTTTTTTTATATTTTTAATTGATTATATATGTATATATAACAAAAAGATTATTTAACACTTTAAATTGATTTAAAAAATTAATAGTTTACATTTAGCAACACTTAATAGTTTACATTTATCAACACTTTAAATTCATCAAATCATCAAATCATAGGTTTCCTCAATTACATGTTAGGTAAATCATGCACGTCAATATTAGTTCAGGTCAACTACAGGTCGGGTTCAAAACAAGTCGGGTCAATTAACAGGTCGGGTTCAAAACAAGTCGGGTCAATTAACATGTCGGGCTCAAAATAGGTTGGGTAAAATCGGATCTCAAGTCGATTCAGTCAGGCAAATATCGGTTATCTGCCAGGTTAGTCTCGGGTTCCGGTTCGTTTCAGTCGGGTGCAGGTCGGGTTTCGGGTCTACAGTAACAGGTTCAATTCGGGTTCGAGTCGTTCTCGGTCGGATGCAGGTCGGGTTCGGTTACTACAGTAATAGGTCCAACTCGGGTTCGGGTCAACAACAATCAGTTACAGATCGGTTTCGGGTCATCGCATCCTCGAATTAAACCAGGTTCTGACTCGAGCAGGTTTCAGTCGGGTTTTCAGGTCAAGTCAGCTTTCTACGTCCCTAGACAACCACTTAAAGGCTTTGATCTTGTTGTCGCATGCCAGCATTGGGTTTGTGTTACTTTTGATGGAAATGAGATATCGGGGATGCGAGAATGACAATCCAAGAACGTGCAACTGAACTGACTTAAGCCTCTGTGAGATTATGCTACTGTTGCACAGTCCACTTTTGTCCCTCTTCACTTTCATTTCTCTCCAGAATAAAATTTAACCTCCATAAAAAAAAAAAAAGCAAAGCAACAACAACGACAACCCCATCTACTCAAACACAATGAACCCTCCCTATATTCCAAAAGTTCTTGAAATTTAGCAGTGTGGAAAAAAAACCCAAAAACGTTTTAAGTGGTTTACTATTAGAAGCGTTGTAGAATGTTGTTCATTGGTAAGAGCTAGAAATTTATCGAGTTTAAATTCGAAAAGAGTTGGTGGAGGTGAGGTTTTTACTGGAGCGGAAAATCATCACCATAGCTAGATTCATGGAAAGTGAATGGAGTAAAAAATCACATAAAGTAATAATTGTGAAGACGGGTAGTTGCTCTTCGTGGTAGAATTCATTCGATAGATTGAAATCCATTCATTGCGGTCGACGGTGACCGAAAATGATAGTGAACGATAGGCGACAACGGGGACTGTGAATGGACTAAGGGATTAAATTGATATTTTATATAATGTTTAACGGTCAAATTGATATTTTTATCTAATGTTTAAGGGTAAGTTAATATTTTATTTAAAGTTCATGGTTCAGATTAAAAATTAATCCCTTTTACTAACTATAATCGCTAATTTTGTCTGTGTTTTGTTATTATTGTATTCAAATATTAATATTTTTATTTTTATTATTTATTTATTGTTTTTGGTTTATTATTATTATTAATATTATTATTATTAAAAAAAAGACAATAAAAACATATCCA
Organism: Hibiscus mutabilis; assembly: GCA_019671005.1. Taxonomy (NCBI): domain Eukaryota; kingdom Viridiplantae; phylum Streptophyta; class Magnoliopsida; order Malvales; family Malvaceae; genus Hibiscus; species Hibiscus mutabilis. Next base: position 24,067,579 of record CM033739.1, on the reverse strand, counting down.
AAAACAATAAAATCAATCCAATATCACAAATACAATACTTATCTATTTACAATGGCCCGTTTGGCCCAACATTAAGAAAAACCCTAATCTAATATCTGAAAACCTAAAATGCCCATTCTTTTGTTACAGCCGCCACAAGATCTAGCTATTGTATCAGATCTGATCCAACGGTCCAGAATAAACCGGGATGCCCTTTCATCTGCTCCACGCGCGCGTGCATTCCACCGTCGCAACCGTTCAGCTCCGCCACGCACCCAACTGCTCACCTTCCCGACCATGTGTCCACGTTGTCGGATTTTGCGCCGCTCCCTCACCAGCTCCCAACCACCAAACGTGCAAAAACATATAAACAAGTCGGACTTCAGATCAAGGCATGGATATTCAAACCAACCCAATCAAATCAACAGTATATTAGATTTTTATGTACTATAATCAGATGTATAAATTGGAACCAAATCAGTGTAATCAGCAGTTTTTTATCATCATCAATAAAAAAAAAACCCTCATCTTTGGAGGTTAAAAAAATCTTCTTCCCTTTATTTCTCGGTTCGAATCTGAAAATAAAAAAATAATAACAAAAAATACGACGAAAATGAGGGCTTTCCAGTCTCGGTCTCGGGCTGCCGTGCCTTCACCGGTCGAGGGAGGTGCGCCGAGGAACGGTACAGTTCATCATTCTCTCTTTTCCCAGATGTAGGGTTCTTGTGTTTTGGGGTTCGATAAAAGAATTTTTGTTAAAAAATTTTGGATTTTGTTTGAAAGAAAAAAGTGTTTTCAAAAAAAGGAAATCTGTTTTTTTTTTCTAGATTCTGGCGCCGGTATACAGCGGCGCTCGGCCAGAATCTGAGAATGCCACGACGGTGCGCAGCAGCTGAGATGAACAACGGTAGGTGTCCATCTTTGATATTTCAGAGAGATGTTGGATTTTTTTTAGTTTAGAGTTAAAATGACTTTTTTGAAAAGCAAGTATGGCCTATTAAAATAAAATGGGATATTTAAATTTTTTAAACCCCTCCGTCCTAAGATAGATTGCTCCGCTTTCCTCCATATTTTCCTTTATTTCATTTTAGTCATTAATTTCCTTTGATTAAATTCGTTTTCGATTTGGTTACTAGATTTTGCTTTCGTTTCATTTTAGTCCCGAGATCCTTGGGTAAATTCCCTTTTTGTCCCTCTCTCTTCCGGTTTATTTACTTTGCAGCCCTCATATTTATTGCTTTCTTTTATTTACGTACTTATTAGTTTTATGTTATTTAAATTTGGTTCCTTATTTTTTATATGTGTATTATATATATATATAATATATGCTATAATATCATATGTATGTAGTATATGTGTACTAATTAATATATTATGTCATTTAAATTTTTTTAGTAATATATCTTATTTAATTTATATTTTATGAATGTGTATATTAGGTTATAAAATATATGTTATTTTTTCCTAATATGTATATTATGTACGTATGTATTAGATGTATATATTTGTATTATTATTAGTATATTATATATTATTATTTTAAAATATATGTTATATATGTACTTCTCTTTCTTTTCATATGTTGCATATTATATATTCTACTATATACCTTTTATTCTTCTTCGTATTATTATATTTATATGTGCGTATGATTTTTATATGTATACATTACATGCATAAGTTTATTACCATTTCTATTATGATTATATTAAATACATATATGTTATAGTGTTTTATTTATTTATGTATCATATATGTAACATATATTATTTTATGTGTTGTTTTTAAACGTTTTATATGATAATGTATGTTGCATATTATATTATATATATTTTATGTTTATGTATTTAATCATTTTTTATTTATTTGTTATCATATTTATTTGTCCATGCATAATTAATTAATTATCATGTTTATTAAAGTTTGCATACCGGATATATTAAATGTTCAATGCGGTGCTCCCTTTTTCGAGGATAAGCTTGGCTACCAGTCTAAGATGTAGATGGTAGTTTTCGTTTACCCTCCGAACACCGGAGCCCTTAAAATCTACTCGCACGTATAACCAAATCTTAATTTAAATGTCACTTTAATTCGTAAATTTTGATATTGATGAAGCGGTAATTATATTTTTTTGGTACCAATTTTTGGGCGGTGTAGGGGTGTTAATCCTTCCCCATCCGTAACTGACACCCAAACCCAAATTTTTGAATCTCTGGTTTTGTCTTTTATGGTGTCTGGTCTACCCCTTTTAAAATGACCGGTGGCGACTCCTCATTTATTATTTTTTTAACACCACTATTTATTTACTCCCCCTTCAATTTTATTCCAAAATACAAGCTTTTCAATTTTTTTCCTTTTTTTAACATTTTCCCAAAAATTTTCAAATAAAAGGGAAACTTGTAAAATTTGTAAATATTTTAAAGGGCGCTACAGCTTGGCGACTTAGCTGGGGACATTTTTACAAAAAGAGAGTCAGACATTTTTTAAATAATGACCGCTTTATTAATATTGAAAATTGTGAATTAAAGTGACGATTAAACTAATATTTGTTTATAAGTGCGAGTCTATTTTAACGCATTTAAAATTTGACATATAAACCAATTTGTCTAAGTGATGGGAAAATGCTATTGCTTTCGAGGGGATATCTTTCCCCGTATGGGGCTAGCAAGTACCTTCAGGGCTCTACTACTCTATGCTTTCGAGGGAATATCGTTTCTCCGTATGGGCATAGAGGAATGGGTCCCCCTGAATTGAACCCGGTTGAGAGGAGCCTATAATGGGTGATGATCGGGGCCTTGCTACCCCTAGTAGGGGACCGCTAGGACAATTCGGGTACCTTTTAGCACCAAAACTACATATAGAGAGCATAGAAAGCCCACCCCTTTAGCGCCATACGGATAATACTAGGTGTTTTAGACAGTATGTAAATAAGGTCATTGCTCATTTTATTTCTTCATTTTATCTGACACTAACTTATTTCTTTTTAAGTCTTATTGTACATTTTTATGTGCATCTACATTATATAATAAAGGGTTGATTCTCAAGTTGATCACCTAAATTAGAAAATTTTCATCATGAATGGGAATTATCTCAAGGCAAAGATAAAATATGTGGGATCATCATCGATACCCGAAAGTGACCACACCAAATAAAGATGTCAGCCGCAGCTCTTCATCTATTTATCAACTCGAAGACAGAAGAGTGATCGAGGTCTTTTCATCTGCTTGAAGCAATCGAGGAGTTAGAAGAGTCGAAGCTCGCCAATAGAAGAACATGTTTTATCTTCTGAAATGAGAACTTTTTTATATTCGATGAAAGTTGTTCTAGGGTGATCATCTATGGAATTAACATCTTTATTTGCATTCATACCATATCATAACATGGTGTTGATTCGAGAATGGTCCAATTTAGAAGACATTCGAGATAGGAGAGATGTCTGCGATGCTAGGAGCAATAATGCTATAGTATCAGGCTGGGCTGAACGAAGACAAGTAGAGAAAGAAGTTCGATTGTGAGGCATATGTTAAAGTCAAAGATGGTGTAACTCATAGGTGGATCCTCATCAAGTCCAGTAGGGGCCATAATTCCCCATATTTTTAAATCTTTACACTTATCCCCTTTAAACTTTCAAATATTTTAATTTGGACCCCTCTAGAAATTTTGAAAATATTATTAATATGTTTCAAATATTTTTAAATTATTCAAAAGCCTTAAAAGCATCATTTTTGAAATTTTAGTTGAACTCTTACTAGAATTTTACATTAAACCCTTTACTATATCTAAAAGTTTTAATTTAAACTTCCAAAATTTTCAAGGATTTTAAGCTCCTTTAAATTGGATTGTCATGATATGCCTTGCTTGGGCGCATTGTTCAAAGTTCGATTCACTTACACCTGAATTTATGAAGAAGTGACTTTTGTCTGCATTTTACCTGCACCAGTTAATGGTCTTCCCAAAAGCTCTGAAGCACAAAGATTGTATCATCGCAGATCTTTGGAGTAGCATACGTGGAGGATGACAGGTGTGCCTATCGGTTCAAAGATGACATTAAAATGCGGAGTTCAATTTGTGATCCCCAAAGTCAAGATCTCAAGAAAAAAAGCCAATCGTTATCTATACTTCATTTTCATCTTCTTGCAATCAGACATCTTCTCCATTAAACGAAGGTCTTTCTAAGGACTATTCAGGAATCAACACCTCATTTGCATTCATTCTTGCATCATGACATATTTAGGTTGTTTCATACATTCTTTATGACATGGCTAATCATAGTATTAATATTGTTCGAGTTTTTAATTTTGTTTAGAAAAGCATTCACGTGCAGTCATTGCATCTTTTTTGTTGTCACTTGGGAGAGGAGCCTCACTCTCGGATCACCATTTTCTAGATCCACTGCTCATTTTCTTCTTATTTTTATATGATCACCCGACAATCCCAAAACTCACAGATATACCTTTTTATCCATAGCCTTTCTTCGAAGCTAGCATCACCAATCTCCAAAACTATCACTACCCAGCCTCATATCCATTCATCACGAATCACTCAGCCATAGTGTAAAACCTATGTTTGATTTTGATATAACAAAGTGTTTAAGGACTAATTTGTAAAAGAAAATAAATTTTTAAGTTCTCAAAAGTCTCAAAAAATGACAAGGAAAAATTTTCCAAAGTTATAGACTTAAACCCAAAATTTTTCTAAGTGTTTCAAGCCAAAAATAAACAAATACGCCCAGGCGTATCTATACGCTCCTTGGTGTTTCGATACGGTTTTTAGCTACTGGAATTTGTTTTTACATAGTGTATTGATACGGCTTATCCCGTTTTGATACGACCTTCATATTACTTTGAAAATTAGGCCTTGCATTTCGATACGTACAACCCGTTTCGATACGGCCTTCAATCTGGGCAAACATTTTTTAGCTTAGCGTTTCGATACAGCTCACACCCGTTTCGATACGGTTTGAAATTTGGGTTTAAGAAATTTATACACGTACCGATACAGAACATTACGTTTTGATACGGTTTGAAATCTGGATTTAAGAAATTTCAAAACGTACCGATACGGTTAACCCCGTACCGATACGGTTAACCCCGTACCGATACGGTTTGTCAAGATCTTCAAAAATCTTTGCATTAAATTTTTTGACCGTTGCTTGTCAGTTATTGGATTCCTCAAACTCTAAATTTCGGTTAACCCGTACCGATACACCCCTAGGCGTACCGATACACTTTTTCATTTAAGATTCCAGTGAACAAAACTCATACAGGTATGACCTTTGCCATTTCGATACACCCCTATTTTACACTATAACAGTTTCGATATGGCCTCTCGCATATCGATATGCTTATACAAAACGGCTATATTTTGTTGTAAAAGGTATCGATATGGGCTTTCGTGTACCGATACAGTTGTTCACCTGTATTTATTACGAGAAAGATGGTCCCCAACGGCTCTATTGATGACTTCAACCACCTAAACAGCTAGAATTCAAGAAGAGGGTATAAATACAAGTCTCCAATGCAGCAGTAACAAGTAATAAAACTCCATTGAACAACATTCAAGTACTCAAGCAAAATCCAACCCTTGTGCTCAAAAAGTCAAATCCTTCTACCTAACTTGTGTAATCCTTTGTAATCTTTATTTCAAGTTTGGGGTTAAGTGTTCTTGTAAATTGGGTAAATATTTGCCTTGTGAGGGCTTTTGTACATTTTCCATTTCTTTCTTTGTATTCAAGAGTGTTTGGTTCAAAGCTTTGGGTAGAAAGCTTGAATTTGTAACGGTTACCTCCTTAGCCTAGAAAAGAGGAAGAATTTTATAGTGGAATTGGTTGAAAATACTTAGTAGGAAGCTAAGGTAGTAGACGTAGAGCTTGTTAAAAGCTTGAACCACTATAAATCATTGTGTCCTATTACTTATCTTTTTCCATTAGCTTCCAAACTTTTAAAATTGCCAATTCACCCCCTCTTGGCCAACATCCACATTGATTGATCATCCTAACAATTGGTATTAGAGCCACACTCAACCGAAGGTCTAACAACCTCTGAGGTGATCCTAGAAGGTGATCCAATCAATCAAAGTCAAAGCCATGGCATCCACCTCCGGTAACAACTTATACGAGTCTCAATCCATTACCAAACCTCTATACTTCAATGGGGATAACTATCCCTATTAGAAAAACCGTATGAAGTTCTTCATCAAATCACATGACTACCTCTTATGGGATGTAGTGGAAGATGGACCAACAATCCCGATGAAGAGAGAAGGTGATCGGTTAGTTCCAAAGTCCAAGCACGAAATGACCGATAAAGATCGGAAGAAGCTCCAAATCAACAACAAAGCAATGCACATGCTATTTTTTTCTCTTGGGCTAGATGAGTACTCCAAGATGTCATCGCGCTCAAGTGCCAAAGAAATTTGGGATAAGCTAAAGATCACTTACGGCACTAATGAAGTTAAGGAGACCAAGATGGACTTCTTAGTTTGAGCTATGAGAATTTCAAGATGGACCCGGATGAAGATATCTCCAAAATGTTTGAACGGTTCTCCGTTATTGTAAATGGCCTCAAGGGTCTAGGAGAAGTCATTTCGAAGGAGAAACTAGTTCAGAAACTACTCTACTCACTTCCCGAGTCTCAGGATAGTAAAAGAACGGCCATCATAGAAGCAAAGGATCTCAAGACGCATGCTAAAGCTCGATGCTCTCATAAGGTCTCTTCTTTCCCATGAGATAATGAAGAAAGGAAGATATGAAGAAAAGAAGAAGGAGGAAATAAAGGTCGAGAATAAGGAAATAAAGAAAAAGAAGATGGGAATCGCTCTCAAAGCTTCACAAGAAGAGAGTGATTCGAGTGAGGAGGAAGACAAAGAATTGCTATGATAGCCAAATGATTCACTCGGCTCATGAGATCCAACCGAAGAAGGAAATTCAACCGTAGAAGGGATCTCAAGAACAAGAACAAAGAAGAAGAGAAGGATTCGATCGTGTTCTATGAATGCAAGAAGCCAGGACATATCAAATTCGATTGTCCCTAACTCAAGAAAAAGGGCTTCAAGAATAAAAAGAAACACAATACCCATGTAGCCACTTGGAGCGATGAAGAGTCTTCAAGTGATGAGGAGCACGAAGTTGCCAACCTTAGTCTCATGGCCTTTGAGGAGGATCCAAAGGTAACCTCTAACTCATTAAATGATCTTACATATGATGAATTATTTGATGATTATAATGAGTTACAAGAGGCTTATGACGAATAGGTTCAAAAATATAAGGAATATGTTTTGAAAAATAAGAAAACTATCCTTGATTTGAAAAACCAAAATGATTCTTTATCTAAAACCAATTCGGAACTTGAAAAGAAGGTTAGTGATTTACTAGATGATCAAAAATATTTTTGAAAAGAAAAATGTTGATCTAAACAACCTTCTTTCTGAGTTAAAGGATCATTACCTCAAGGAGGTTAATGATCTCAAAGCTTCCTTAAACAATGTTGGGAAATCAAATTTTGAAAAATGAAAACCTTTAAAACCCAAATATGTTAAAATGAACTTTGACAACCACAAACAAAGAGGCTTCCAAAGGACCTCTAAAGGTAAGAGAATTAGAAGTGTTTGGGTTCCTAAGGAACTTGTCACTTCTAACAATCTTAAGGCTATTGCATCTTGGATTCCCAAGGGAACCAAGTATTTAGGAGATAATACTCATGGACCCAAAATGATTTAGGTACCAAAAATCAAGAATTAATCTTTGTTTGTAGGGGGCATTACTACAAGGCTAAAGCTTCAAGTGCAAACTCGTGGTTCCTTGATAGTGGATGCTCAAGACATATGACCGGCGACAAGAGTAGATTCGTGGAACTTAAGCTAAAAAGAGAAGGATTGATGACATTTGTTGACAACTCCAAAGGTCAAGTTGAAGGAATGGGTTCCATTGGTAATCACTCCTCCGTACTTATTGAAAACGTTCTATATGTCAATGGTCGTAAACATAATTTTTTAAGCATTAGTCAATTTTGTGAGAAAGGCTTCAATGTTGTTTTTTATTCTAATGGATGCAAAATTTTAAACATTGAAACAAATAAAATTGTGCTTTTTGGTCATCGCATAAGAAACATATACATGGTGCATCTAGATGACATACACATTTCTCATGCATGTTTTGTTGCAAATGATGAGCATGATTCATGTTTATGGCATAGAAAATTAGGGCATGCAAGCATGAGTGTTTTAGAAAAATTGGTTTCAAAAGATCTAGTTAGAGGTTTGCCTAAAATAAAGTTTTCAAATGATAAAATTTGTGATGCTTGTGCAAAAGGCAAACATAAAAGAGTTTCTTTCAAACCTATTAATGATGTTTCAACTAGTAGAGTTTTACAATCGATCCATATGGATCTCTTTGGTCCTATTAGAACTACTAGCTTGGGTGGAAAATCAAATCATATATTTTAGTTGATGATTACTTTAGATATTTTAGTTGATGATTACTTTAGATACTGTTGCGTGTGATAAGTGCTACGCAATTGTGCAAGTATACACGTCGCAAGTAATAAAGTGATATGAGTATCGAGTATCGTCTCCACAGGGATTGGTTTGGGCCACTTTGCTTAAGTTCTGCTTTGTGAAAAGTAAAAACACAATTAAAGGATTAAAGGAGTTTAACTAATAACTAAACTAGAAAGCAATAAAGTAAAAGAAAAGATGAGATCGATTGAGAGAGATAGGCTAGGTTATCGTGAGTTGAGGTGTGATAGCCGATTGGATTGTCTTGGTAAAAGAGTGCGGGCAACTTCGTTGCCGTGGCGACTTGCACAACGGGTTGCCTTGGCAACTAATTGATGGTTGCACGGGCGACTAGTTGGGCAACTACTTGGGGGATCGGGCAGCAACTTCAAGGTTCGGCGGAGCGTTCTTCAATGGTTTCTTCTTATCCCTAAGTCGAAACCCTAGCTACTTGTGCATGCCTTGATAATACATCCTGCGTGAATCAAGGGTGAACAACAACCAATCTTGCACTCCTCTTAGCCGTTGAAATCCTTAACTTATTCCTAAGCCGGATTAATCTTCACCATCATTGGATTGAATAAAGATCATATTCATTCGTTTCTTGAATCTAACTCTCCCGATATTAGATAAATGGATGAAATCACGAGATCCTCTCCCAATTCACTCGCAAACAATAATAAGAATCAAGAATGAATAAACCTTGAAATAGAAAAGTACAAACTCTTATTACCTAAACAAAAACCAATAGTTTCTCACAACCACAAAACACAATAACCATAGCCGATCAAGTTAGTTCATGGTTGGGTTCAAAAGATATACAAAGAATAATCCCCAAACCATGAATCTAATAGAAGCAAAGAAGAAGAAGAAGTCGAAATTCCCTAATGCTCTCTTGTCTAAATTTCCCCCTTGCTCTCTTTTTGGATTGTCGAAATCTCCTTGCTATTTATAGGGCTAAGCCAAAGTCCTTCTTTGAGGAGGAGTTTGAGTTGGAATTAAATTATCTTTAAAGAATATAATTCTTTATTATAATTTTATTCCTATTAGAACTTCTCCTATCTTCTTGGAATTTAATTCTTCTTTAATCTCTCTGCATGGTAATCAAATTCCTTTGGGCTTGGGCCTTGCTCCATGTCATCTTGGGCTTGTAAAGTCATTAATTTCGACATCCCTATTGCATTTTTTTTTCTTTGTCGACAAATGCCATGGCAATGCATTGCCGGCAACTAGCGTCTCCTTCATGCATTACCACGGCAACTAGCTCAACATTGCTTTGGCAAGTGATCCTGCACATACACACACAAAAACACACCAAAGCAGCATCTTTTTCCACAAAAATCACCAAGTTATGTAATCAAGCTCAACGGTGGAAAGAAACATGAATTAATGCATGAATGACTAATTATGCAACTATTATGAGCTTAAGTCTAACAATAATATGAGTAAAAAGGGTAATAAAAATAGTACTTTTGAACACTTATCACGCCCCCAAACTCGAACTATTGCTTGTCCTCAAGCAATGCAAACTAACAATTACCTGCCAAGACTTTAATCATCAAAGACATGCTTCAAACTTGAATTCAAACCTCGGAACCGTGGCACAAAGTATGATCACCTTTTAATTTTTCGGATAACACAAAAATTACCCGGAACCAAACTATAGTGCTCGTGACAATGTGTGTGCGTAGTTGTGAACAAGTTGATTTTCAAGATTCTATGTGAACTACAGGCTTTTATTAATTTAATTATCGGGGTATTTATTTTTATTTTCACTAGAGCCAATTTCGGGCACCTCTAGCAAGGTAAGCAATTCCTCATTTTATTTTAGTCGACTAGAGCCAATTTGGGCACCTCTAGTGATTCTTTAATGTGCATTAACTACTAAAGCCAGTTTGGGCACCTCTAGCAAGAAAGTGTATTTACTACTAGAGCATTTTGGGCACCTCTAGCAAGAAATTAACTTTTAATTTTCAATTTTAAATTTACCCAAATTTTAAGCAACCTAAGTTCACTAAGTTTCTTTGAATCAACAACCCACAACCGTGTAAAAAATTCAGCATCATAGTAAAATTCTAAGTTCTTTTCATGCAATCCTAAAATTAAAGGTTATTTCAATTAAGTGCAGTGGCAAAAATTCATCATTGGATATTCAACAAGTCTTAAGCAATTAAATCCAATTAAAGGCATGGCAAGTAACATATGCAACCTATATGTGATTGCTAAAGATGAATGCAACTAAACATGAAACTAACTAGAAACCAACACCCCCAAACTCGAGAGAAGCATTGTCCTCAATGCATGTGTAAGAGTGAAACAAAATTTAAAAGAAACTAAATGAAATGAGTTAGTCGGAGAGGTCGTCACCTCGGTGATAAGTTTTTCTTCGTGCCGTTTGCTTGATTCAATTTTCGGTCGGTGGTTGAATGCTTGAGGCTGGTACCGCGTGAATAGCATTGCCTTGATTTGGTCCATGTTTGCCGATGCAGGTTTACTTGCATGTGCATCAATAGTTGCCGAAGCCATTGTTGTTGCCTGGGCATCGCCAGTTTCCGTTGTGGTTGTTGTGGCGAGTAGTCGGCAGTAAATTTCCTTATCATGGTGGTTGTGAGTCTTGTTGTGGAAAAGAAAATAAAGAAAACATGGAAACTAAAGATAATGAAGAAAAATAAAATATATCCTAAAAAATAAAGAGAAAAAATAACAAAAAATAATAGAACAAAATAGTTCAAAAAATAAAAATAAAAATAAATGTATCAGTAGTTGCCGTGGCGTCGAGGGTTGCCGAGGCATGCACATCCATGGTTGCCGAGGCGTCAGGGGTTGCCGAGGCGCGCGCTGGCGTCCATGGTTGCAGAGAGGCGTGCGTATTAGGAGTTGTTGCGGTGTTGAAGGTTGCCGTTTTCGATACTTCTTATAGTCCATCCGCACCCTCCATCGGGTGATAATATTGCCCAAAAAGAGTTTGGCAAATGTGCTTGCCACTACTCCCTTTTGCGTTACCATGGTGGAGGTGTCTTTCTTCTTTGTTCGCTTGTAGTCCATGTATACTCTCCACCTTGCTACTATTCCCGAAGGCACAAATATATTAATAGGAAAAATTATATCCATTCTCAACCATTCAATTACCTCATTCTTGTCGACTTCTATCATGGTTGGATGTAGCCTTTTTGTTGTCGTGGCAATTCTTTGCTCAAGCCAATTTTGTGGCAATCAGTTGTCAAATTTTCTCTAAGTCAAGGGAAGAATCAATTTTTTTCAAGAGCTTTATGAATCCAAACACCTTTTTCTTTTGGCCTCTCAAACATCTCCATCAGTAGAGATTTCGATGGCTTCAAATCTACCAACCTCGGTTCCTCAAGACATACCTGCAATGGACGAGGTGAGTTTTTAAAGAATTCAAAAGGTTCAACTATTACCTGCTCATATTCCATTGGCAAAGTATTATCATCTCGTTGATCTTGTATGTGGTCGAGTAATTGCCGTGGCAATTGTAGATGAGAGCAATCTATAGATTCCTGCTTCAACATCAACGTTGTAACCTTCTGGGCATCAGGTTCCTTAGAATTTGCTGTAGTATTATTGTTCTCAGCTTCACTGAGTGTTGTCGCGGCATTGCTCTGTTCAGGCTCCTCAATCATTGCCGAGGCAATTTGTTGTTCATGCTCATCATGTGTTGGGCAGTCTCTCTCATTGGCATCCTCTTGACTTTGAGGTTCTAGTTGTTCCTCACACATCAGAGAGATTTCTTTGCATTGCTCCTTATCCTCTTGCCTTGGGACGTCAGTATCCCTAGGAATGAATTGTTGGTGCATGTTATCCATGACATATGTGGATCTCCCCAATTGATCTTCTGAATCCCCTAAGGTTGCATTCCACTGAGCTATCCTCGTATCCATAGATTTTGATAGTTCTCGAATCTCTTCAATTGATCCGTCAAGTCTAGCCAATGAAGCTAGTAACGTTTCCTCCAAGGAATTGGAATGCTCTTGAAAAGGACTACATTGCCATGGCATATCATTCTCATTCTTTGCGGCAAAATTGTTATGGTAAAAAAAATTTTGAGCTTTTTGATCATACCATGAAGAATTTTGCTGCTGGTTCCCTCTATGGTCCTCCATGTAGTTATATGCACCGAAAATGTGAGGGCAATTTTCAAACACATGATGTTCTCCACACATAGCACAAGATTTTTCCATGGTATAAGTTCTTTGGGCTTTTCTCGGTTGGTATAGGTAATCATCAAAGGGTGCAAGGAACTCTTGATTGAATTGATTCATATCTTCCAACATCATCTCTCGAATAGATTGGTTTTTATTTCCCGACATGTTGATGTTCCTTAACTTGTAGCGCACCTAATTTTTTTTTTTTTTGATAAAACAAACAAAAAGAAAAGTTAGTAAAATTAAGAGAGAGAAAAAAATGCAATAACAAAAACAACTAACACCAATTGCCAATCCCCGCAACGGGCGCCAAAAACTTGTTGCGTGTGATAAGTGCTACGCAATTGTGCAAGTATACACGTCGCAAGTAATAAAGTGATATGAGTATCGAGTATCGTCTCCACGAGGATTGGTTTGGGCCACTTTGCTTAAGTTATTGCACCTTTGTGAAAAGTAAAAACACAATTAAAGGATTAAAGGAGTTTAACTAATAACTAAACTAGAAAGCAATAAAGTAAAAGAAAAGATGAGATCGATTGAGAGAGATAGGCTAGGTTATCGTGAGTTGAGGTGTGATAGCCGATTGGATTGTCTTGGTAAAAGAGTGCACGGGCAACTCAGTTGCCGTGGCGACTTACACAACGGGTTGCCTTGGCAACTAATTGATGGTTGCTGGGCGACTAGTTGGGCAACTACTTGGGCGATCGGGCAGCAACTTCAAGGTTCGGCGGAGCGTTCTTCAATGGTTTCTTCTTATCCCTAAGTCGAAACTCTAGCTACTTGTGCATGCCTTGATAATACATCCTGCGTGAATCAAGGGTGAACAACAACCAATCTTGCACTCCTCTTAGCCGTTGAAATCCTTAACTTATTCCTAAGCCGGATTAATCTTCACCATCATTGGATTGAATAAAGATCATATTCATTCGTTTCTTGAATCTAACTCTCCCGATATTAGATAAATGGATGAAATCACGAGATCCTCTCCCAATTCACTCATAAACAATAATAAGAATCAAGAATGAATAAACCTTGAAATAGAAAAGTACAAACTCTTATTACCTAAACAAAAACCAATAGTTTCTCACAACCACAAAACACAATAACCATAGCTGATCAAGTTAGTTCATGGTTGGGTTCAAAAGATATACAAAGAATAATCCCCAAAGGAAACCATGAATCTAATAGAAGCAAAGAAGAAGAAGAAGTCGAAATTCCCCTAATGCTCTCTTGTCGAAATTTCCCCCTTGCTCTCTCTTTTTGGATTGTCGAAATCTCCTTGCTATTTATAGGGCTAAGCCAAAGTCCTTCTTTGAGGAGGAGTTTGAGTTGGAATTAAATTATCTTTAAAGAATATAATTCTTTATTATAATTTTATTCCTATTAGAACTTCTCCTATCTTCTTGGAATTTAATTCTTCTTTAATCTCTGCATGGTAATCAAATTCCTTTGGGCTTGGGCCTTGCTCCATGTCATCTTGGGCTTGTAAAGTCATTAATTTCGACATCCCTATTGCATTTTTTTCTTTGTCGACAAATGCCATGGCAACTGGCTCGGCGTCTCCTTCATGCATTACCCTGGCAACTAGCTCAACATTGCTTTGGCAAGTGATCCTGCACATACACACACAAAAACACACCAAAGCAGCATCTTTTTCCACAAAAATCACCAAGTTATGTAATCAAGCTCAACGGTGGAAAGAAACATGAATTAATGCATGAATGACTAATTATGCAACTATTATGAGCTTAAGTCTAACAATAATATGAGTAAAAAGGGTAATAAAAATAGTACTTTTGAACACTTATCAGATACACATGGGTTTTATTCTTAAATACCAAAGATGAGGCTTTAGAAAAATTCATCACTTTTTCAAAAATCACTCAAAATGACCTTGGTCAAAATATTTCTCACATTCGAAGTGACCATGGCACTGAATTTCAAAATTTAGGTTTTGTGGATTTTTGTAACTCAAATGGTATTAGCCATAATTTTTCAGCTCCTAGAACACCTCAACAAAATAGGGTTGTTGAAAGGAAAAATAGAACTTTAGAGGAAATGGCTAGAACCATGTTTTGTGAAAACAATTTGCCAAAATAATTTTGGGCGGAAGCCACTAATACGGCTTGTTATATCATAAATAGAGTAATGATTAGGCCTATTTTGAAGAAAACTCCTTATGAGATTTTAAAATCCAAAAAGCCTAACATTAGCTATTTTCATCCATTTGGTTGTAAATGTTTTGTTTTAAACAATGGAAAGGATAATTTAGGCAAATTTGACTCTAAAAGTGATGAAGCTATTTTCTTAGGGTATTCTTTAAACTCTAAAGCCTATCGAGTATTTAATAAGAGAACCTTAGTTGTTGAAGAGTAAATACATGTGATTTTCGATGATAACCTCCTTCCGAGGAAGGATTCTTATGATAATGATGATGTAGGGATTTTTGAAGCCAATGATGGTGGACAGTCATCAAAGGTGAATGAAGTTACAACCAAAGAGGAAGATGCACAAGATCCATCTCTGGAAGCCTTGAAAGATATAAGTCTAGAGGAAAAGGAAGTGAACTACCCAAGAGAGTACAACTATGTCAAAGGTGGTGAGATTTTGGGTGATCCATCCAAAGGGGTAACCACTAGACTTTCTCTTAAAAATACATGTAATGTAACATTTATCTCATGCATAGAGCCTAAGAATGTTAAAGAAGCATTAAATGATGATTATTGGATAATGGCTATGCAAGAGGAATTAAACCAATTTGAGAGGAGTCAAGTTTGGACATTAGTTGATAGGCCTAGTGATAAATCTACTATAGGAACTAAATGGGTTTATAGAAACAAACTAGATGAGAGTGGTAACATAGTGAGAAACAAGGCTAGACTTGTTTCTCAAGGTTACACTCAAGAAGAGGGAATCAATTTTGGTGAAACCTATGCTCCCGTAGCTAGAATGGAAGCCATTAGGATGATTTTAGCATTTGCATGTTATCGCAAATTTAAGCTCTTTCAAATGGATGTAAAAAGTGCATTTTTAAATGGTTTTATTAATGAAGAAGTGTATGTAGAACAACCACCCGATTTTGAAGATCCAAATTACCCAAACCATGTTTTTAAACTTTCTAAAGCTTTATCTGGTTTGAAACAAGCTCCTAGAGCTTGGTATAAAAGATTATCAAGTTTTTTAATTGAAAAAGATTTTAATAAAGGAAAGGTGGACACTACACTCTTTATTAAAAGAATTGGCAAAGACATTTTAGTAGTTCAAATATACGTTGATGATATAATTTTTGGTTCTACTAATGAATTGTTTTGCCAAGATTTTGCTAAGTTGATGCAATGTGAGTTTGAAATGAGCATGATAGGGGAGCTCTCTTTCTTCTTGGGGCTGCAAATTAAGAAAAGGAAGGACCGCATCTTCATCAATCAAGCTAAGTACATCAAGGACTTGCTCAAGAAGTTTGGCTTGGAGAATGTGAAACCTCAAGCCACTCCAATGAGTTCTTCCACAAAGCTTGACAAAGATGAAGGAGGTAAGTGTGTAGATTTAAAGTTTTATCACTCTATGATTGGATCTTTGCTTTATCTTACCGCAAGTTGACCCGACATTATGTTTAGTGTTTGCTTGTGTATTAGATTTCAAGCTAGTCCTAGAGAATCACACCTTATAGCCATTAAGAGAATCTTTAGGTACCTTAGAGATACACCTTGTTTAGGTCTTTGGTATCCTAGAGAATTTTCCTTTAACTTACATGCCTTCTCGGATGCGGATTATGGGGGTTGTAAGATAGATAGAAAAAGTACCTCTGGTACATGTCAATTCCTAGGTAGTATGCTAATATCATGGTTTTCTAAGAAGAAAAATAGTGTAGCATTATCTACCACCGAGGCGGAATATATATATATCGATAGGGAGTTGTTGTGCTTAAGTCCTTTGGATGAAGCAACAACTCTTAGATTAACGAATTGATTTAGGTACCATCCCCATTAGGTGTGACAACACTAGTGCTATTTGTCTCACTAAGAATCCCATCCAATATTCTAGAACCAAACACATAGAAATAAGGCATCATTTCATTAGAGATCATGTCTTGAAAAATGATGTAGTTCTAGAATATGTAGACACCTTGAACTAATTAGCGGATATTTTTACCAAACCATTAGACAAAGAGGGTTTTGGTCTCTTAGAAGAGAGTTAGGCTTAACCAACCTCCCTTGATCCTTAGAGCCCCTTTTGGTCTTAAAAATATGCTTAAATTTGTTCGATTTATCGCTTTTGTGATTTTGCTCCTATATACATATATGCTTGTTCCTAGGGGGAGTATGCATCTATTTATGCTCATCATGATGTTTTCATATCATTCACATGCATTTTGATTCGATTAAAATTGAATTTTTTGAGCAACCTACAACCAAAATTGACATTTCTGGCACAGACGTATCGATACGGTGTTCCACGTATCGATACGGGTTTACCGGTATTGGTACGGGTCGCATATCGAAATGGCTATATAAGCGTTTCGGTATTGGGTTTGATACTCCACATTGGCGTATCGATACGCGTTTATGCTGGGCAGTTTTAAGAGCATTAAATGAGGGTTTTTCACTTTAACTCAAATACCAACTTTATTTCAAAACCCTAACTCGAAAATCCTCTATAAAATCTTCTCAATCCCTCACTTTTTCTCACACCAATCTTCAAAATTCTTGAGGGCTTTTAGTTTTTACATCAAACCCAGGCTAAAATCATCAAGTTTGTGCATCCAAATCTCTTTATTCATCCTAAATCTCAACTTCAAGGTATAAACCCTAACTTTTTATTTTTAATTTTCGTACATATATATACACTGATTTTGGACTATAATCATATATTTAGAACCTATATAGTATAGTTTTCAATATTTTTGTAAAAACTTTTTTAAATCTGAAACTTTTTTATTTGAATATAAAATTATATTGTATATTTTTTACCACTTTTTTTGAAGTTTTCTTTTACCAAAAAATATTTTTATACTTGTATATATTTTTAAATTATATTGTATAGTTTTTAACAATACCTTGATTATTGGATTACTTTTTGGATCGAATGTATTGATTTATGCATACATCGTTTTTGGTTTGATTTTGTTTTCAGATTATGGCCCCTAAGAAACGAGCACGAAAGGACATTGCTTCTAGTTCAAATCCTTCATGTCCTCTTCCTGATCATATTGGTAATAGACCCAATCTTACCCACATTTATCAAAACTGTTTTAATGAACCTCAATTTCCAAGCACCGTGGAAAATTTTAAAGAATACCAAAGTTACAAATTTACCCCGAGCGTGTTACATCAATCTCGTTTTTATCCTTTGAAAGATTTAAATTCAAATATCTTCATTTAATGCACACTTGGAAATTTATGAGTTTTTTAAGTATACCCAGGATTTTATACAGAAATCTTGTTTTGATCTTCTATTCCAATGCTTGGTGTATTTACAACGAAAAATGAACTTTGGTCATTGTAATTGAATCTTAATGGGTAAGAAATTTCAAATTGATTCAAGTGTTTTAGCAATTTCTTTGGGTCTTGACGATATGGAAATAGATGTGAGAGTGAGTTAGGACATGTCCTTAGTGTTTCGATGACTGTTCTTGATGCCCATGATCATATATTACACCTCATGGTCAATTGGTGGTTTCATCCATCTGGTGGGAAATACTCTACCATTCGCCAAGTCGATGAGTTTTGGCTTCGATGCTTTCATGAGGAGAAGCGGCCCAACCTTGCTCAGATTATGTTCTCCGAGATCATCTTTCTTGTCCAACATCGCCACACCACCATGGTTACATCCTTCATATATGGCACGGCTTTGAGTTACATCTTCCATAAGATGGGTATTGATTGTTCCTATGATCTTCTCGAACCTCTCACGGATCCAGTTGATGAGCGTTCTCTCCATCGTGTAAAGATTACCTACTACAATGGAGAATGGATTCGGAACACCAATATTCCGGGTGGTGTACAACCCGATCCGGTGGTGGCTCCTCAAGAAACTCCTATTCCATAAGCTCCGGTGGCCCAACCAAATCATGATGCTCTCATGGCTTTCCTCAATGAGAAGTTCACATATTTACACACCACTATAGACTCCGGATTTGCATCGATCAACACTCATTTCACATCCTTGGAGGAAAGGGTGATGGCTATTGAACATCGCCAAAAGTCTATGGACATCACTCTTAACGCCTTTCATGGTGAATGGCGTCAATCCCATGGACCTCCGGCCAAAAATGTTGATGAGGATGAGGATGGAGACAATGGAATGGACTCTTAGGCATTTTGCATATCATATTAGGATTTAAGTTATGCACCTTTATTTTATGTTTTTATGAACTCCTATGCTTTGCTTTTTTTTATTTGGTTTATGTTTTTAGGATTTGAGTTAGATTAAAATATGTTACTTAAATTCTAATTCTTATGTTGCTTATTTAATTGCTTGGATTTGTTTTTGTTTCCTTGTTTTTATCCCTATTGTATTGATTTTGATCTAACAAAAAGGGGAGAAGATTTAAAGAGCCAAATTTTTTATAGCCTTAAATTAAGGGGGAGTAAAATTTCAAAGTTTTTCCTAAAGATACTTAAAAATTTACCATTTGGTTTTGTTATATCAAAAAGGGGGAGATTGTAAAACCTATGTTTGATTTTGATATAACAAAGTGTTTAAGGACTAATTTGTAAAAGAAAATAAATTTTTAAGTTCTCAAAAGTCTCACAAAATGACAAGGAAAAATTTTCCAAAGTTATAGACTTAAACCCAAAAATTTTCTAAGTGTTTCAAGCCAAAAATACACAAATACGCCCAGGCGTATCGACACACCCCTTGGTGTTTCGATATGGTTTTTAGCTACTGGAATTTGTTTTTATATAGTGTACCGATACGGCTTATCCTGTTTCGATACGAACTTCATATTACTTTGAAAATTAGGCCTTGTGTTTCGATACATACAACTCGTTTCGATACGGCCTTCAATCTGGGCAAACATTTTTTTAGCTTAGCGTTTCGATACAGCTCACACCCATTTCGATATGGTTTGAAATCTGGGTTTAAGAAATTTATACACGTACCTATACGGTATATTATGTTTCGGTACGGTTTGAAATCTGGATTTAAGAAATTTCAAAATGTACCGATACGGTTAACCCCGTACCGATACAGTTTGTAAAGATCTTCAAAGATCGTTGCATTAAATTTTTCGACCATTGCTTGTCAGTTATTGGAATCACCAAACTTTAAATTTCGGTTAACTCGTATCGGTACGCCCCTAGGCGTACCGGTACACTTTTTCATCCAAGATTCCAGTGAGCAAAACTTGTATCGATACGACCCTTGTTGTTTTGATACGCCCTTATTTTACACTATAATTGTTCCGACACGGCCTCTCGTGTATCGATATGCCTATACACAACGGCTATATTTTTGTTGTAACAGGTATCGATACGGGCCTTCGTGTACCAATACAGTTGTTCACCAGACTGCATTTATTGTGGGAATCCCCAATGACTCTATTAATGACTTCAACCACCCAAACGGCTAGAATTCAATAAGTGGGTATAAATACAAGTCTCCAATGCAGCAACAACAAGTAATGAAACTTCATTGAACAACATTCAAGTACTCAAGCAAAATCCAACCCTTGTGCTCAAAAAGTCAAATCCTTCTACCCAACTTGTGTAATCCTTTGTAATCTTTATTTCAAGTTTGGGGTTGAGTGTTCTTGTAAATTGGGCAAATATTTACCTTGTGAGAGCTTTTGTACATTTTCCATTTCTTTCTTTGTATTCAAGAGTGTTTGGTTCAAAGCTTTGGGTAGAAAGCTTGAACTTGTAACGGTTGCCTCCTTAGCATAGAAAAGGGGAAGAATTTCATAGTGGAATTGGTTGAAAATCCTTAGTAGAAAGCTCAGGTAGTGGACGTAGAGCTTGTTAGAAGCTTGAACCACTATAAATCATTGTGTCCCATTGCTTATCTTTTTCCATTAGCTTCCAAACTTTTAAAATTGCCAATTCACCCCCTCTTGGCCAACATCCACATTGATTGATCATCCTAACACATAGATACCCACCGCATTTAGTTTGTCATCACTTCATCTTTAAAACTGTCATAATTTGAACATGAAAATGCCACTGCTCGAGGAGAAAATTCAATTTAGTGGGGCATCTGTAAGCCACCCTATAGATTGGAGAGCAAACCTTGGAAATGATCATGTCATTGGTGCTTAAAAATGTTGGCATAACGTGCTTAAACATGGTCAAGTTTAAGACAATGGGTAATTCAAATGTCCATCGAAAATTAATTTTCACGAATGGTCAAAGGAAAATAAATCCTTTGGGAAAAAATCCAATTTCATGATTGGTATAAACTGATTGTACCCATGGGAATGGTACAGCTAGCCCGGAGCAAACGGCTACCGATAAAGGCAACTCAAAACTGCTGATCCCTGTGTATTTGGAAAAAATGCAAAAGAAATCTATAAGCTAAGCTATAGATTTTTTTTCAAATGTTAGAGAGTAATTATTTTCGTCATTAAAAAACACATTTTTGCATTCTTTGATTTTTAAACATTTTATTCATTGCTATGAGATAATTTTTTTCTTCCCACACAAACATGTACATATCATTAATTGCAAAAGTAACATTCATTCCGAGCAGCTTATGTTTATTGGAAAGAGAATGTTGCAAGGATACTGTAAGTGTAAACATCTTTTGTTCTCTTTAGGTAGATGAGATGAACAAAACGAGTGTTTAGATAATGGGCAAAGATCCCATTGAGTGAATTCCTCTCTCAGGCATTTGTCGTTTAAGGTCCTTAAAGCGAGTGTTGACTCTAAAATTCTACCCCTGAAGACTATTTTGATATCCATGTATAGGATGACGAGTGGCATCCCTTCACAAATAAAAATATCCATTTGTTGTCCCCCTTTGAGCATGATCGTTTCTTTTCGTTAGAACCCAAACCAAGGATCACCCCCACACTAGGGGCAAAGAGGATGAGGATCTTGTTCGTGAATCGAAGTCGCCCAATTTTAACCACATTACAATTATGATGTTCCATGAATAAGCACAAGAAATAAGGATTGATGTACTTGATACGAAGACCAGAGAAACATTAGAATAAGCCGATTAGAGAAATTTTTGTTCGAAATGACTGCTACACCAAATTAAAAGTTTGCCAACGAGAAACTTGAAACAATGAAGATTGAAAGCACCAAGCCAGAAAGTGCAACTAATGATAATAAAAGCCTTGAAGGTTTGATCACATTTGAATAAAAAGTGCATCAATATTCATTCAAGATGTCAGCTACACGGGAGGAAATGAACTCTAGGGTGAAAGCCCCAAAAGTGGGCAGTCTAGAGCGATCCTAGAAATAAATTGAAAAAGTTTTCCATTTGAGCACATTCCGACCAACAAGTGCAGAAGAGATATGATCCTTGGTTTCATCACCCTTAAACACTTATTTTGGGCATATATATCATTTCTTTCATAACCATGCGCCATAGACTACATTACAAGCCTACAAAGATCATTCAGATCATATATGGATATCTGAGTTAGACAATGTTGTCTTCAGAACACATCCCGCCTAAGGGTTAACCCTTTTTCAGGGAACGTCAAACCTCAAGTGCTTGATCGACACCTAAATGAGGGAAGGATGGGCATGGTGAGTTAGTGAGGTCAAGAGAGCTACTTAAATGGGATAAAAATTAGATATGGGTAATTTTCTTTTCAAAAACCTAATAGCTCACAAGGGACTTCACACGTGCATCTATCACTGCAACCCTCGCGGTCCTTTAAACATAAGCTCCACTTGGTTTGAGCTTTGTCAATTCGAAACAAATGCACTCTTGTACTTAATATTCGGTTATCTAATTTTGATCTCATTTTTACAAATTTAGTTTTCAAAATTAATTTTCTAGCTCATCTTCATAAGTTTTTGAAATGAAATGGGCTTAAAGCCTTTTTCCGCCCTAAATTTTGAAAATAGGGCCGACTTTACATGATGTTTTGCATTAAAATAAGACTTTAAAACTTATCTTCATACTTTTTGCATTGAAATGAGTTCAAAGCAATTTTGCCCTAAAATTTGAAAATAGGGATGGCTTTACACTATATTTTTGCATAAGATTTTTGAAACTCATAGTTTTTGTATTAAATGAGCTTAAACCATTTTTACCCTAACAGTTGAAAAGGGGTAAAACTCTACATCACTAATTTGAGAATGAAAGAAATTAGTGGGACGTCGTTTGGTCACATGACGAGTTTATTTTTACATAGGAGTTCAAATCAATATGGACCAAAGAGGTACAGAGCTTAAAATTTTTGGCTATTGAACGAGTTGAAAATTAGTGAACAACAAAATTTTGGGGCAAATTTTGTTGGGGAAAGAAGATGGCCAATCCATTCAATGGCAGAGACATTTCAGACCCAAAGCTCACAGACATTGGGTTGAGACAGAGATAAGTAGCAATCCAAAATTGGAACCTGAAAAAGCTTTAGAACAAGGAGATTTGCAAAGATTTTGAACTCGATTTTAAGATGGGTTATGTTTGCCGCAAAAAGAACCTTAATACAAGAAACCCCGAGCCTCTTTGATGATCAGCTCACCTCAAGTGGTCCTTAATTTGCATCATTCATGCATCATGAGTAATTAGACATCCTTAAGTTAGGGGCATGCTAACCCACATCATTAATTTATTTTGACCATTTTCAGAAAAATCATTAAAACATCAATTGAGGAATAGAGAATTTCAAATGAGAAGAACAGCTTCAAACCTCGGAGAATAAAGAATTTCAAACGAGAAGATCAGCTTCAAACCTTAAACTTTAGTAGAAGATTGAAGAATTTCAAATGAGAAAAACAACTTCAACCTTCAGCAATTTTAATTGAGGAATGAAGAGTTTCAAATGAGAAGAATAGCTTCAAACCTTGGAGAATAAAGAATTTCAAATGAGAAGAGCAGCTTTAAACTCCAAACTTTAGTAGAAGATTGAAGAATTTCAAATGAGAAGAACAGTTTCAACCTTCAGCAATTTTAATTGAGGAATGAAGAATTTCAAATGAGAAGAATAGCTTCAAACCTCAGAGAATGAAGAATTTCAAATGAGAAGAACAGCTTCGGACTCCAAACTTTAGCAGAAGATTGAAGAATTTCAAATGAGAAGAACAGCTTCAAGCTTCAACAATTTCAATTGAGGAATGAAGAATTTCAAATGAGAAGAACAACTTCAAACCTCGAAGAATGAATAATTTCAAATGAGGAGAACAGCTTCAACCTTCAACATCAATTGAGGAATGAAGAATTTCAAATAAGAAGAACAGCTTCAAACTTCGGAGAATGAAGAATTTCAAATGAGAAGAACAACTTCAAACTTCAAACTTTAGTAGAAGATTAAAGAATTTCAAATGAGAAGAACGACTTCAAGCTTCGAGCAACTAGTAAGACCTTCAGTGCATGGGTTTAATATCGTTCGTGCATCTGTAAGACCTCCAGTACATGGTGATTAGGCAACCAATAAGACCTTCGGTGCATGGATTTAATATCGTTCGAGCATCTGTAAGACCTCCAGTGCAGGGTGATGGGGCAACTAGTAAGACCTTCAGTGCATGGATTTAATATTGTTCGAGCATCTGTAAGACCTCCAGTGCAAGGTGATTCGAGCAACCATTAAGACCTTCAGTGCATGGTGTTATGACCTTTAGACCATCAGACCTCCAGTGCTTGGTGATTTGGGGAAATTAGTGTCGTCCGGACATTAGTAAGACCCTCAGTGCGTGGTGATTCGGGCTTAGCAATACTTCCAATGCATAACTCCAAGATTTTCGAGCTATCAATAAGACTTTCAGTGCGTGGTGATTCGGGATAGAAACAAGAAAGTATGATAAAATTAGTGTTTTTTTTCTTTGCTCTATTCTTGTGCTATAAGAATGAGCAAAGAGGGGCAGTTGTAATCACTAATTTTGTTCGGATTTTGTTATTATTGTATTCAAATATTAATATTAGTATTTTTATTATTTATTTATTGTTTTTGGTTTATTATTATTATTAATATTATTATTATTAAAAAAGACAATAATACTAGATCCAAAAATAATAAAATCAATCCAATATCACAAACCCAATACTTATCTATTTACAATGGCCCATTTGGCCCAACATTAAGAAAAACCCTAATCTAATATCTAGTAACCTAAACTGCCCCTTCTTTTGTTGCAACCACCACAAGATCTGGCCGTTGGATCAGATTTGATCCAACGGTCTAGAATAAATCGGGATGCCCTTTCATCTGCTCCACGCGCGCGTGCATTCCACTGCCGCAACCGTTCAGCTCCGCCACGCTCCCACACACCCGACTACTCGCCTTCCTGACCACGTGGCCACGCTGTCGGATTTTGCGCCGCTCCCTCACCGACTCCCAACCACAAAACGTGCAAAAACAAATAAACAAGTCAGACTTCAGATCAAGGCATGGATATTCAAACCAACCCAATCAAATCAACAACATATTAAATTAGATTTTTATGTACTATAATCAGATGTATAAATTGGAACCAAAGCAGTGTAATCAGCAGGTTTTGATCATCATCAATAAAAAAACAAAAAAAAACCTCATCTTTGGAGGTTAAAAAAATCTTCTTCCCTTTATTTCTTGGTTCGAATCTAAAAATAAAAAATAATAACAAAAACTACGACAAAAATGAGGGCTTACCAGTCTCGATCTCGGGTCGTCGTGCCTTCACCAGTCGAGGGAGGTGCACCGAGGAACGACACCGTTCATCTTCCTCTCTTTTCCCAAATCTAGGGTTCTTGTTTCTTGGGGTTCGATAAAAGAATTTTTTTAAAAAAATCTAAATTTTGTTTGAAAAAAAGTGTTTTAAAAAAATAAAAAATCTATTTTTTTATAGATTTCGGCGCCGGTATACGGCGGCGCTCGGCCGAAATCTGGGAATGTCACGGCTGTGTGCGGCGGCTGACGGTGTTCATCTTTGATATTTCATAGAGAGGTTGGATTTTTTTTAGTTTAGGGTTAAAATGACTTTTTTTTTGAAAAGCAAGTATCTTATATAATGTCCTACTAAAATAGAATGGGATATTTAAACTTTTTAAACCCCTCCGTCCCAAGATAGATTGCTCCGCTTTCCTCCATATTTTCCTTTATTTCATTTTAGTCATTAATTTCCTTTGATTAAATCTGTTTTTGATTTGGTTACTAGATTTTGCTTTCGTTTCATTTTAGTCCCGAGATCCTTGGGTAAATCCCCTTTTTGTCCCTCTCTCTTCCGGTTTATTTACTTTGCAGCCTTCATATTTATTGCTTTCTTTTATTTACGTACTTATTAGTTTTATGTTATTTAAATTTGGTTCCTTATTTTTTATATGTGTATTATATATATATATATATATTTAATATATGTTATAATATCATATGTATGCAGTATATGTGTACTAATTAATATATTATGTCATTTAAAAAAATTAGTAATATATCTTATTTAATTTATATTTTATGAATGTGTATATTAGGTTATAAAATATATGTTATTTTTTCCTAATATGTATATTACGTACGTATGTATTAGATGTATATATTTGTATATTATTAGTATATTATATATTATTATTTTAAAATATATTTTATGTATGTACTTCTCTTTCTTTTAATATGTTGCATATTATATATTCTACTATATACCTTTTATTCTTATTCTTATTATATTTATATGTGCGTATGATTTTTATATGTATACATTATATGCATAAGTTTATGACCATTTCTATTATGTATTATATTAAATACATATATGTTTTATTGTTTTATTTATTTATGTATCATATATGTACATATATTATTTTATGTGTTGTTTTTAAACGTTTTAAATGATAATGTATATTGTATATTATATTATATTATATATTTTTTATGTTTATGTATTTAATCATTTTTTTATTTATTTGTTATCATATTTATTTGTTCATGCATAATTAATTAATTAACATGTTTATTAAAGTTTGCATACCTGATATATTAAATGTTCAATTCGGTGCTCCCTTTTTCGAGGATAAGCTTGGCTACCAGTCTAAGACGTAGGTGGTAGTTTTCGTTTACTCTTCGAACACCGGAGCCTTAAAATCTACTTGCACGTATAACCAAATCTTAATTTAACTGTCACTTTAATTCGTAAATTTCGATATTGATAAAGCAGTAATTATATTTTTTTGTACCAATTTTTGGGCGGTGTGGGGTGCTAATCCTTCCCCATCCGTAACTGACTCCCGAACCTAAATTTTTGAATTTCTAGTTTTGGTTTTTATGGTGTCCGGTCTACCCCTTTTAAAATAACCGGTGGCGACTCCCCTTTTATTATTTTTAACACCCGTATTTATTTACTCCCCCTTCAATTTTATTCTAAAATACAAGCTTTTCAAATTTTTTTCCTTTTTTAACATTTTCCCAAAAAAATTTATATAAAAGGAAAAGTTGTAAAATTTGTAAATATTTTAAAGGGTCGCTACACTAACGTGTCACATAATTAAACTAACAACATTTAATGTCTCAATGACCAAAACTTTATAAATCGATAACCCAAGTGATCAAAATGTTATTCTTTTAATTTAATGAGTAAAAGTGAACACTTATGAAACATAAGTGACCAACCGTGTAGTTTATCCAAAAGCTAATTCGCAAATTTGACTCCTTCCTTCACACAATGAAAGATAGTGTTATCATCAACAAATTTTAAATGCTTCTACTAGGAGTGCTATTGCAAGAAATTCAAAATTTTATAATCAAATCTCATTATTTATAAGTTGCCTCAACTCAAAATTGATTCAAGAGTCATGTCACTATTAGGGGTGTTCTAACTTCGGTTTTAACCGAATAACCGATCAAACCGAAGTTTTTTTGTTAATCGGTTGGTTATATTAGGTTTGGTCGGTTAATGATTTTTTCAAAACTTCGGTTATCGGTTAATTCGGTTTGAAATCAATTAATTAACCGAATTAACCCAAATTTGTTATATATTATATAATTTATATATTACATATATTTATTTTTTGTCATTGAACTTTTAAAAATTATAAAATGATAATTAATTTTTTTATATATTATAAATTGTCATTAAACTTTATCAAATTAGCACCAAATGATTATTAAATTTATTGAATTATTAAAAAGTAATCATTAAACTTTTCAATATTTATCAATAATTTATAACGTGCAACGAATCAATGATCATTTTGTAATAGTTCGATAAGTTTAATGGTTGTTTTATAACTTTTGAAAGTTCAGTGGCTAAAAAGATCATTTTAACATAGATTAGTGACCATTTGTGTAATTTACCCAAAATTATATAGCAAATTTCAGTTAATTTGAAAACCGACCGAATTAACCGAACTTTTTTCTGTTCAGTTAAAATTTTCAAAAAAATTTCAGCCTGGTTAAAGGTTAATAAGAAAAATTTTGGTTAATGACTTTATTGTAGTTCGGTTGATTAACCGAACCGACTAATTAAACACCCTTAGTCGCTATTCAAATATATTCTGATTATCTTGTGTATTACAATTAAGGGTGCACAAAATTCGACTCGAAAAAAATTAAATTTTTTTGGGTTAACTCAATGCGAAAAAATTTGACTAATAATTTCATAAACTTGATTTGACTTGAAAATATTTCAAAAAAAAAACTCAATTATAAAATGAAAATTCAAATAACTCAAAATTTTAATAATTAGTGAATAACTTTTAAGTTCGAGTCTAATCTCTCAATTTTACCTTATATATATATATATATATATATATATATATATATATATATATATATTAGCCATCTATTTTTTCTATCCAACAATCCAAAAATATTTTACACCGTTTAAAAAGATCCTAACCATATATATATATATATATATATATATATATATATATATATATATATATCTGTGTGTGTGTGTGAAAATAAAAAAAAAATACATGTGTATTGTATATAATTACAAAAAAATCAGTATGTCGCGATCATTTTTTTGAAATCGGGATGTGAAAATAGCCTAACGATTGTTCTTTTACAAATTAGGGGTTTTGGTCATTTTTAATTAAATCTTAAAAATTTAGGGGTTTTTGTATTAAATCGAATTTTCCTTTATTTACCCTTTAAAAACATTTTGGAGTCGCCACTGATCACTTAGAGGTAGACCGGACATCGGAAAAACAAACCAGAGATTCTGTCTTAAAAAATGGGTTCGGGAGTCGGTTATGTGTAGGGAAGGATTAGCACCCCTACGAACGCCCGTTATCGGTACCTTTAATTTTACATGGCATTTTGAATAATTATTTGAATTTAATTTATACCATAATTAATAACTGAATTTAAATACCGAATCCAGATATCCTTTTATAAGAAAATTCATTTTGTTCGAATACGAGATTAAAAGTACCCCGTTAAGTGGCACCCCTATTCGTATCTAAAAATGAATTTCCAACGTAAAAGGTTTTTAATGAATGATATTTTGTTGTCTTGTCAATTTTAAATTTTAATCCTAAAAAAGCTCTAATTAATTAGTTATTTAAAGCTACAAATATTAATTAATTTAACTGCTTTTGTGTGAAAATGCCAATTGCTTGAACACCTTCCATATATTTAAAGCCCTTTAATTAATCATATTCCTAATTAATTAATTCTTCTAATTATTTAAAGTTCTAGTCCTAATTAGGGCTCTAACAATTTATTATTCAATATTATAAGTGAAAATGTATATCAAATATATACCTTTATGACCAAGGCTGAGATAACGCCCCATTGTAAACAATGGAACACCATCCAGATCTGAACCTCAAAGATTCTATTCGATATACATTTAATTAACTACAATGTATTAATTATTAATGTCAATTAAAAAAAACTAATTTGATATCCATTTATAAGTATAAATATATTCATTAAAATCCATGTTAAGATAACACCCCATTGTAAACAATGGAACACCATCCAAATTAGGATTTTAAATCTTATATTTAATACATTTAATTACTACAATTATCTATCCTATTTTAATTATTGAATTCCTAATTAGAGAAACCTAGATTAAAGGCTCTAACTATTAATTAAATCTAGGTATATTTAGTTATCTAACAAATATACTATATGCTTGATTTTAAAATATGCAATCATACATATAAATTAATCACATTTAAATAAAACAATTAATTAATTAATTAAAATAAAACTAATTGAACATAAAACTAATTTTATTAAACCTGGACTAAAGTGAAACAAATACAAAATAAATGCCCAATTACAAAAACATAGGCGACCCAATTGAAACGTTGTAAACCTAAGGGGTACAATTAAGGGGAATGGGGACTAAATTGAATGAATTAATGAACTTGGGGCTCAATTTAAAGGGAATAAGGACCCAATTAAGAGGAATGTAAAACAAAAGGCCAAAACCCTAAGGATCAAGAAGTAGGGCGCGGATCCTAACCTACCCGACCCGTTATAAATGCGCGGACCCTTGGGTGCCAAAACGTTGCATTTTGCAACTTGTATATAAAGCCTAATTTAAGCCTAAAATCCCATTTCTTTAATTTCAGTCTCTCTCTCTCTTAACTCGACCTTCTCTTTCTCTCCCCAAAAACTCTCTCAACTCTAACCTCATTTTCCCAGAAATTCTTCACCATTTTCGATCAAAACCCCAATATTCAGCTATGTTCTTCCTCTTGTTCATCCGAAAAACATTTTTGATCTGCCACAAACTCCCAAACTCCTTAACCTTATGTTTTTCCTCGATCAAAATCTCATATTTACTCAAAAATCATCCCATGTTCTTTACAATTTCTCTATTTGATCTTTACCAACACAAAAACGTCACCCTACTTCTGTTTCTCAAGATCTAAAACCCAAATTTATATCTATGTTCTTGGTTGTTCATCCCAAACCGAACAAAACTCTAAACTTCGGCCTTGCTCCGCCCCAGTCACTACCCCTTAATTTAGGTCTGCCACCCTAAACCCTTCCGGCATATTTGTCGGCCACCGGAGGTGATGCCGGCCGTCTCTGATCATCGTGTTTGGTCATCTTCCTTATCACTCCGACCACCTCTAATTCTCGGTCGTAGTCTGCAACTTTCGGCCACCGCCTGTAACTTTCGGCCACCGCCTGGTTCCGGCCGGTCGCCGTGAGGCGATTTCTAGCCGCTGCGACAAAACCCTAAAATACCCCAAAACCTCCATTTTCCCGATTTCTTTACCTAAACCTAGATCTAACACCCGATTCAACATAATCTCCCATCTTCCCCGCCTAAGCTACCTACCCGAACCATCTATCATTTTCAACTTCGTCAACAAACCTAAAAAAACTCTCCGACGGTGGCTCTAAACACATTCTGAAGGCTTCGAGATAAGTTCACGGCGTCCTTTATATTCTTTTCCTTACTGCTTTTTGGTTTTTAAAACTAAATCTAATATTTCATTTTTATTGTAGGGGAAAAAGGATGTGAAGTTACCTTTCGACGACCTTTGATGTTCTCCAGCGACGATCTATTCAGCTCATCCGGTGACCTCTGAGCTTCACATGTAACTCTCTGGCCTTTTCTTTTTCCTCAATTATTAGTGTAATAATTGAGTCATTATTACGGTCATTACTGTCCTCATTAATTTCCTTCTCACTCTCTATTTATAGTAGGGATAAAGCTAACGTCAAGGATCAATGATCTGTTTACACCTAGTGCTCCAGCAAGGCTTGATCCAGGTGAAATACAAGAGAGCCAATGGCGATGTGCTACGTGGCCAATTTGGGCAGGCTGGACAAACACAAGTGTGTTTGTTTGGGCATGTAGCTAATAATGTGTATTTAGGTGGGAATTTAATTATGAATAGGCTAGGGAATGTAAAGGGGCTTTTTGTATATTTGGGTTCTGGATATTTAAACTATGTATATGGACTGTTTTTTTGGACTTTTATTTTTTGTTTTGGCAATTGTATTTATTATATTTAAATTATTTTTATTTATTTATTTAATAAGCCCGGTTAATATTTGGGTATTACAGCTGCCCCTCTTTGCTCATTGTTGTGGAACAGGGATAGAGCAAAGACTGAAAATACACAAATTTTGTCTATATCACTTAGTCATCATCTGAAAGGCAGATCTTTCATTATGAACAATACTGAAGTTTGAAGCTGTTCTTCTTATTATGAAATTCTTCAAACTTCTGCCAAACTCTGGAATCTGAAGTTGTTCTTCTTATTATGAAATTCTTCATCCCTCTATTGAACTAGAGAATCTGAAGCTGTTCTTCTTATTATGAAATCCGTCATCTTCCAAGGTCTGAAATTACTCTTATCATTCTTCATCTTCTGAGGTTTGAAGTTGTTCTTCTTATTATGAATTTCTTCATCCCTTCGTCAAACAATTCATCTTTCTACAAGGGTATCGAACAAACGAGTTCTTCTTATTAGGAACTTTGGATTCTTTTTTGGGCAAATTCTTCTCGTTGCAAACTCCGTCTTTGTCGAGCAAACTTTTCGCATTAGGAATTCTTTAT
This sequence comes from Hibiscus mutabilis, assembly GCA_019671005.1. Lineage (NCBI taxonomy): Eukaryota > Viridiplantae > Streptophyta > Magnoliopsida > Malvales > Malvaceae > Hibiscus > Hibiscus mutabilis. Next base: position 24,035,376 of record CM033739.1, on the reverse strand, counting down.
TTTTTGCTGTGTGAACTATTCCCATTAGTTGCCAAGTGAAGTCTTTCGATTAAGAGCTATTCGTTCTTTGCTGGGAATGCTAATTCATCTCCTTTTCTAGGGAAAACTGAACATGCAATAAGAAAATATCATTAATTAATAAGAATTCAACCTGAAGCAATAAGTAATATCCGCAATTCTCGCTTGAAACAATGAGATCTTTGGTGTCATTGCTTATTCTTCCTAAGATATCTCGATCTTTCAGTCTAAAGCACGCATGGAATCCCTTATTTTCTCTTCCTCTGTTGATCAACTTCCTCCTTCTATTCCTGCAAAAGTCAAATTTATCATTAATCTTCCATCATTGATTGTAAAAATGTGCAGCTTGAATCGTTTTTCTCTTCTTCTTCTTCTTCTTCTTCTTCTTCTTCTTCTTCTTCTTCTCCTTGTCTTCTCTTTTTCTCTTTCTTCTTTTTTCTCTTTTTTCCTCTCTTTTTTCTTTTTCTTTTTTCTTCTTATTTTTTCTCTTTTCATTCTTTCTTCTTCTTCTTTTTTCTCGTTTTCTTATTTTTCTTCATTCTTTTTTTGCCATTTTCTTCACTTTTTCTTCTTTCTTTCTCTTTTTCTTGTTCTTTTCTCTTTCCTTTTTCTTTTTCTTTTTCTTTTTTCTCTCTTTTTTCTTTTTTTTGTTTTTCTCTCTTTTTTTCTTTTTTGTTTTTTCTCTCTTTTTTCTCTTCTTTTTCTTTCTTTTCTTGTCTTTTTCCTTTTTCTTTTTTTCTTTTTTTGAAATTGAGGCCCAATGGATTAATATTTATGTTGATATCATGCCCCACCGTCTTATTGCAATAACATTCAGAAAGTTCTTATCATTTTCGAAGGTATTGACCCGAAGGACTTAATATCATGCCCGAACGACTTATTGACGACCCGAAGGATTTAGAATTGTAATGCATTTCCTTTCTTATGCACACAATCACATCACTCCCGAAGGTGATGGCCCGAAGGACTTAACATCATGCCCGAAGGACTTACTAATGACCCGAAGGATTTAGAATTGCATTGCACTTCCTTTCCTGTGCAAACAATTACATCACTCCCGAAGGCGATGGCCCAAAGGACTTAACATCATGCCCGAAGTACTTATTGATGACCCGAAGGATTTAACATCATGCCCGAAGGACTTACTGATGATCCGAAGGATTTAGAATTGTAATGCACTTTCTTTCATGTGCAAACAATTACATCACTCCCGAAGGTGATGGCCCGAAGGACTTACTGATGACCCGAATGATTTAAAATTGTAATGCACTTCCTTTCCTGTGCACACAATTAGAAAATCTTTGCTGAAATCCGCCTCTGCAAACGGATTGAAATCTTTGCTAAAATCTGCCTCTGTAAACGGATTGAAATCTTTGCTGAGATCCGCCTCTTCAAACGGATTGAAATCTTTGCTGGGTTCCGCCTCTTCAAACGGATTGAAATCTTTACTAGGTTCCGCCTCTTCAAACGAATTAAAATCTTTGCTATGATCCACCTCTTCAAACGGATTGAAATCTTTGTTGGGATCTTCCTCTTCAAACAGGTTGATATCTTTGCTGAGATCCGCCTCTTCAAACGGATTAATATCTTTGCTGAGATCCGCCTTTTCAAACGGATTAATATCTTTGCTTCAAAAATATGATTGAAATTTTTTGCTAATCTTTGCTAGTTCTACTTTCTCCAATCTGCAATTGTAGATTGAAATCTTTGTCTATTATTTGCTGATTCTTGTAAATTCCTGCAAAAATGTACAAAAATGCATTTGAATGCATGAATTAGTATGCTTCTATCTATAGATGGCTGACTATATATGATGCATGAATTGTGACAACTGAGGATCACTCAGATGAGCTCTAATCTTCTTTGCCTCTTACTTCAGTTACAACAATAAGATTGTTTTCTTCGAATCTTTCTTTGATTGATCTTCTTTCTTGACTTGATCTTCTTTCTTGACCTGATCTTCTTGAGATTTATCTTAAGCTTTTGTCATCAAAATTTGCCCCATAATCTTTGTTGTTGAACTCTTTTTCTTCCTGAGCCAATTTTGACCCTTTTTAGTGATCGAATTCTTTCAAGCTCTGCACCCTCTCTTGCCTATTCTGATTTGAACTCTTATGCACCATGATACCCCACTAATCTTTTCATTTCTTGCCTCATTTCATAGAATTTCCTTCTCTTCTATCATTTGGGAGAACAAGTGCCTCAAGTCCTTGAACTTTTCAAAATTCTAAACTTTCTTCCAATCCCCAAGCTTTCATTCTTGCCATTGTTGTCATTATGTCTCTTGATGGATGATTCCTTTTTCTGACCAAAAGACTACTGAACAGATAAAAGTCTCATACCCGGTCATATATTTATCAAGAAAATTTGTGTGTTTGTAAAAATGGCAGCTTGCTTATCGACATTTCAATGAAGGATACTTTTCAAGACCCAAAAAATTGGGTATAAATAAAGAAAATAGAATAGGATGCCCTGGATACCAAGTGCAAGAGCAACTTTGATTCAACCCTCTTATAGTCCTTTAAATATTACGTCGATTTTTGAAGTTAAAATTTCTTCCAAATCACTCGGTTCACACCCTATGATTACCGCGTTGCTCGATCTAGTCAGAAAAAACTCCTTTTCCATTCTCCTCACTCTTTTCCATTCATAAATATGTTCAAGCTTCCCGAATTTGTTTAACCAGTAGAGTGCAAAAATATCATTCTAAGAATAAAATTCTATAAGTGCATGTGTGATTCTGATTGTTACTAATTATTATTATATTATTATAGACATGTCTTCAAAGATACATCTCTGACGCTTGGGTATTGAACAGATGAAGCATAGCTCCTTATTAGATTTGTCGACATCCCCCACAGCTCTATCAGAGTGTTTCGAGACTTATTTATTCAAATAATTCATTATTTCTCACATTTTCTTTTTCTTTTTCTTCTCATTTTCTACTTTATTTTTCTTTTTTTCACTTTTTCTTTTGCTTTTCCTTTCTTTTTCTTTTTCTTTTTTCTTCTTTTTTTCTTTTCTTTTTTCTTTCTTTTTCTTTTTCTCTCATATTGTGCTTTTTAAGGTATAGAAAACTACACTTAGAACTTCAATTTCAAGCAAATCTACTTGGTTAAAATCGTCTAGTCTACTTCACTGTTTATGAATTTCAAAAATTTATCGTCGAACATCATCAAAGGCGTAGTGATCTGACCTTTTCTTGCCTTGCCGACCAGAGTAAACTAAGAAACAAGTTTCACTTCATTGTCTTCACAACATCCAAATAATTTTTGTGTCAGAATTAGTGTCACATCTTACAATTGGCATCTAGGGACCCACAAGGATGAAAAGAGATATAAATATATTTATTTCAAATGCATTCCTTCAATGAAACGAAAACCAACAAACATGACATATGCCTTCAGGAAAAAAAAACTTCTACTACTTTCAGACCAGGAGTAGCAGACTTATTTCCAGTGTTATTTGAGCAATGGTCCCTATAGGTTGTAACCACATGATGCAGCAATATGGGTAGCACTAATTTCTTAGAATTCCAGACAATCTTGGAAGCACTCATCTTGATTCTCTGATTCCTTGACTGGTATAACGGCTTGCCCCACTCCTTACCATTGTTGAACTAATTCTCGTGTCAAGATTCCATTACCGACTAACTTCTTGATTTTTTTCATTAAAGGTCTACACTTCTTGGTAGCATGTCCTGGTACTCCCATATGAAAGTCACAAACATTATATGGATCATAGCTATGAGCAAATAGACTTGGCACCACCTTCATTGGCCTAGGAGTGATATGTTGTCCTTCAATAAGGTGAGGTAATAAGTCTGAAATATACACTCCAAAGATCTCCAGATTTGCACTTGCTCGAGGAATTCTCTGTGGTCATTCTGATGAATTAACTGGCTTTTTTCTCGTGCGACTCTAAAAACTTTGAACATTACACTCATTCACCTTTTTCCCTTGTTTTTCCTCTTGATCAGCATGGTCTTCAAATCTTGATCTAATTTTCCCTTGTAGGATCCCCATTTCTATTGCTTCTCCAATCACCACAAGATCACTAAAACTGCACCTTGAATTCGCAAGCATTTCCTCAAAGAAATGAGATGGAAGAGTTTGATGTAACATAAGAGATATTTCTTCCTCTGTCATGGGAGGTTGTACTTGGGCTGCTAATCCTCGCCACCTCAATGCATAGCCTTTAAAACTTTTGCCGACCTTCATATTCACGTTCTACAGAAAATTGCGATCTAGAGCCAGGTCTATAACATACTTGTATTGCCCCAAAAATGCTTTGGCCAAATTAGCCCATGATCGAATCTGCTCTCGGCTTAATCTGTTGTACCACACTGTGGTAGGTCCAGCTAGACTATCATGAAAATAGTGGATCAGCATTTTATCATCATCTAAATATCCTTCCATTTTTTCTACAGAACATTGCCAAGTGTATTTTAGGACAACTGGAACCATCATACTTCTCAAAATTAGGGACTTTAAATCCAGGTGGCATGACTAGATCAGGGACTAAACAAAATTCTTTTGCATCAAATTTAGGATTATCGATGCCTTTTCTTTCCTTGATATCTTCCTCAAGTTTGGCATAACGATCTTTCAGCTGCTCGAGTCTTGACCCTAAGATAATAGGCCTTACAGAACCTATCTCTGTACTTGGGTTAGTTGCCTCAGGATAAATTGTCAAACATGGTGTAACAGTGTAGTTCTTTGCATTTTGCTGATGCTTGGTCATCTGTTCTTGTAACCCCTCTTGAGTCTGTTCAATTCCCTCCATGTCTCCATCCATGATAACAGATTCCCAAACTTCACTAATTCCCGGATTGCTCCTATCGAAACTCTGTCCATTTTAGATCATGAATGTTAATGCCATGTCATTACATGATAATGTTAGATTGATAAATATACAATGCATGAATATATGGATGAAGGAGGTATTGATTCTAAAAGTGACCATCATAGAACAACTTTCATTGAAGTAAAAGGATTCAATACATCAGATATTAGATAATACAGATATTGATGAGTGTAATCACCCATTTTTATCCGGTGTATAAACATCACGTTAATTTACGTTAGTTTAATAATTTACATATCATTGTTGTATGTATACGTAATATATTGTATGTATGATTAATGTAAGCAAAGTGTGTGTGATGTTTTATGTATGCATTAGTAATTATTATGTGCATGTTTATATATGTTTGCATGTGTGTATTATTAAAGTCCTTATTATTATTGAATGTATACGAATGAGTATTGCATGAATTGTATGTATTATTATTATGTGTGGTAGTGTGTGAATGTGTTTTGTCATAATTTTGTGTATGTGTACGTAAGTATGTATGTGTATGCTATATATGTATGTGTGTCCATGTACGTGTACGCTTGCATGTATGTATATATATACGTATTATTATTATTATTATAAATAGATAAAGTATCAAAACCCAAAAAAAATTAATTAGATATCCAGCCCATGTACAAATATTAAAACCCAAAAAATTTTACATTAGGCCTGAACCAGCCAGCCCGCATCCTAAAAAACCCTAACCCACATCAGATAATGGAACCCTGATGCCCCCCTTTTATCTTGCACAGCTGCACGAGGGCCGTTGGATCAAATCTGGATCCAACGGCCACGGTTGAAGCATGAAGACCCCTTATCTACCGCGTAAAGTCCACGCGCGGGATGTTGGATTCTCCACTCGCGCGTGTGAGACACGTGCAATGCCGGCCATCTTCTCCAGGTCACGTGGCACGATCCTAGACCGTTACATCATTTTCGAGGTCTCATCTTAGTCGTCTGATCTTCGAGCGATCCTAGCCGTTGGATCAAATCTGATCCAACGGCCAGGGATGCGTCTGCCAAAAGATCACCTCCACCATGCCTCTGTCGCACCACCAGCCCCAACCACCGTACTCAGATGCATCAGGAAACAAAGGCTACGTCAGTATCATTTCAAATAAAAAAATATATATGTATTTTTATAGTACTTTCTACCGAAACAATCAGAGAGGATTTATGTATGAAAGGATGTAAAAACAAAAGTTTATCAAGTGACCAATTGTATCAGTCTTTCCAAAAATACAAACAAAAATTTTCAGGGTAATCCTCTTTTTCTTTTCTCATGCATGCGTAAATCAAGAGCGATACAGCAGAAAAACAAAAAGAAAAATTTCTTTACCTGAGTCAGTTCGAATCTTGCCGGTGATGAACCCTCGGGGGTAAGCTGTTTTAGTGAGGGTTTATCTTGGTTTTAAAACGAAGGTTTTGAGTAAAAGGAGAGTGTGTTCATAGGGTTTTTTGGTTCAAATGAGTGGTCTGGGTAGCCTGAGGTACTGGTCTGGGAAGGCTCGAGGCGGCCGTTAAGGCTGAGCCTCGCCTGAGACCGCCTGAGCACGGCGGCGTTGAAGGGTTTTATATTTTGGGGGGAATTGTTTCCTAGAAAAACAGAGAGCATGAGAGCTCTCTTTCTTTATCTAAAAAATAAGAAAAGAAGGGGAGAGGAGGCCGGTTATCGGTTTTATAGAGGGGGAAATAAAAAATGGGTAAATAATGACATAAATCCCCCCGCGTTCTTGAGATTTTATTTCTATCTCGCCGCATGGGATATTTGCAACCCCAGTCCCCCTCCCTTTTGAGAATATTTCAATTTGGTCCTCAAAAAAATGAAATTCAAATTTTAAATGGTGAAATTACCTCCCCAATCCAACCGCGTTTTTGAAATTTTCACTCTGAGCTCGCCCCTTGGTCTAATTACATGTTTAGTCCCTTTAAGTCTTGTCTGGTTTATAATTTCGTCCCTAAATCATGTCTTTATTGCTCCAATTTCTGTCATTTCTATTTCATTTTATTACATTTTAGTCCTCTGTTGTAATCAATTATGTCTCTTGTTTTTGTTATTTTATGGTTTTATGTCATATTTATTTTGTTCATCACCTTAATATAGGTTTTTATATCATCTTTATTTTTGTTTTTAGAGGTGTTGTTTTTATGTTTTAATTTTGTCCAGCCGTATGATGCATATATGTTCGTTTAAATATTGTGTTTTAGTTTGGTTATCATGTTATACTTATGCCATGTTTTATGTATATGAGTTTGTTATTTATGTGTTTGTTTGATCTTGAAGCATGATAGGAACTTAAGTACCTTATTATATGTTCGGTTTAATTTCGTGTAAAATTGTGGTGTCTAGGTTTTAGTTTTTATTTGATGTTTTTGATTCTAGTATCATGTCTAGGTTTGTTGCCTTATTCCGTTAGTTTAATATTGTACATTATCCATGTCATGTATGTGATATAGTTGTGGATTACTTTAATATGTTTAAGCATGATAGGTTTTTTATTTAAAAGCCATATTCTTTTTTTCTTGCTCACGTATTTTATTAGTATTGTTCAATTTTGTGATGTTCCTTGTATGTTTTAAAACCATGTGATGTATACGTATGTTTTAAAATTATTTGCTAAGATTGCATAAGAGATATAAAATTTGTCAATGCGGTGCCCTTTTATACGAGCATAAACGGGGCCAATATCAGGCGTAGTGATAGTGGTTAGGCGTTTACTCTTGGATAACGGGGCCTTTAAAATCCACTCGCACTTATAACCAAATGTTAATTAAATCGTCGCTTTAATCCGGAAAGTCTAATATTAATAAAGTGGTAATTATTAAAGTATCAATTTTGGACGATGTGGGGGTGCTAATCCTTCCCCATCCGTAACCGACTCCCGAACCCAACAGTTTTTAAATCTCTGGTTTTATGGTGTCCGGCCTACCTAAGTGGCGGTGGCGAATCCAATTTCTAAATAAAACGCGGTTTTTTAAAACCCTCACGGAATAAAATTTTAATATCTGAAAGACAACAAATACTTCGAAAAGACTTTTTTAGCGTAAAAGGGCATCACTACAGATGGCGACTCTGCTAGGGACCAATTTTTGTTTTTTTCAAGAACAAAATGAGAGTCAAGCTTTTTCAAAAATTACCGCTTTGTTAATATTAGAAATTTCGGATTAAAGTGACTATTAAACTAACATTCGGTTATAAGTGCACGATTATTTTGACGCATTTAAAATATGGCATATAAACCCGTTTTTAAGTAGGGGAAAACGCTAATGCTTTCGTGGAGATATCGTTCTCCCGTGTAGGCCTAGCAAGTACCTTCGGGGCTCGAGTACCTTATGCTTTCGTAAGGATATCGTTCCTTTGTGCAGGCATAAGCGAATGGGTCCCCCTAAATTGAACCCGGTTGAAAGGAGCCTATAATGGGTGATGATCGGGGGCCTTGCTACTCTTAGTAGAGGATAGCAAGGACAATTCGGGTACCTCCTAGCACCAACACTGCATGTAGAGAACGTACAGAAACCCACCCCTTTAGAGCCATGCGGATAACCTTAGGTGTTTTAGACGGGATAAATAGGGTTGTTTTGTGTGTTTATTCTATTTAGTTCGTCCTTTTATTTATGTATTTATTAATTTTATCCGGTGTTGACTTGTTTTCTTTTTTGATTTTGCTTTTTTTCATACATTATTGCATTTGCATTACATAAAGGTACTGGATCAAGTGGTTTACCCGATCAGAAAGTCTTTCACCATGGAAAAAGGTATTTTAGGAAAGAAGAGTTTAACTTGTCAGTCAGGCATTGGTCATAGGTCAATCAGAAGGCCCAAGGGGACAGTTTGCCGAGCGATCGCATAGTAGCAGGGTACACCTACGTGAGTCTTCAACAGAACAACTTATGGGATCTTCAAAGCATTTGGGAAAGATGGGGCCGAAGACTACAAGACATGTTCTGTGATAGTTATGGTGACATTGCACGGCTGTTATACGTTCGAGTCAACCAGCCCCTACTCCGAGCTATTTTTCAGTTCTGGAATCCTGTCTTTTGCTGCTTCACCTTCAATGGACAGGACATTATGCCTACAGTAGAAGAATACACTTCCTTACTTAATCAGGCGAACGTTCAGGAAGATTGGATCTATGCAAAACTGCCGAGGAATCAGAATTACACTTTGAAGCTCAAAACCTTAGCCGGGATGAGTGACGATTGGGTTAATGGCGTGATTCAACTTCGAGGAGATAGTACAGTCTTTGTATGGGAGAGTATTCGAGACATCATACCCGCACATCCAGACGAGGGGAAGAAGATAGACCTATTTGCCTTGGGAATATATGGTTTGGTAATCTTTTCGAGAACTCTTGGAAATGTTGATGTAGCCATTCTAGATCTGTTTGAGCGTATGAAACGGAGGGTGAACCCAGTATCAGCGATCATGGCCGAGACCTTCATTTCTTTAATTCCAGTCGAAGGCACGAAGAATGACGTTTTCGAGGATGTACACAGTTGTTACAGGTATGGATTCAGAGCCATATGTGGAAGACACCGACAAGGGTCCTACCGGGGATATCCTTTCAAGGCTTTTCGCCCATACAGGAGTACTTAGCAAAAGAGTGGCGAGAAAATTTGAAGATGAAGAAATGGTCTAGTTTCTTCAGGAACATTCAAGAGGAAGACATAGTATGGAGGGTTATGTGGCTCAGTAGAGTTAATTACTTCTTGTACAGTTGCGGTGATTATGACTGGTTGATGATGTTGGGGTTGCATGCTGGGATTGCTTGTGCTCCACTTCTAGTGTCCTAACAGTTCGGATCACGACAGTTTGTTCCCAATACCGTCGGATTGAGCCGAAGTGAATTTCCTTTCAAATGGGAGTTTAAGGAAAAAGTTCAGACTATCATGAGGGCTTGGGACCATTGTTACCGGATCAGAGTGGAAGGAGACACCGAGCGTATGACCACCCCAGACTATGATCTTTGGAGACGTTTGAGGATTAATGATAAGATTCTAGAACCTGATCAGGGACCAGCTGTGTCACTTGAGGAACTTACGAGAGTAGTATCGTCTGAAGCAGATATTTTTTGAAATGAACTCGAAGAAATCAAGAGGAAGATGGAAGCCCAACAGACTCAGCATACGGGTGAGCTTTATAAAGCGAGTTTAGAGGTCGATGAGCGGGACGGGATCATTAGGCAATTAAAGAAACTGAATGCGGATTTAAGCGAGAAAAACGCTCTTTACCAGAAGGACACCCTCCTGCTCCAAGCGAAAGTACAGAAGGCCAGCCGAAGTCAGTTCATAGCCGTGGAAAAATAAAGGATGAATGGTATCCGTTTGGTGGAAGAAGAACAAGAGATCGGCAAGCGAGCGATCGAGAAAGAGATAGAAAGCTGCATGTTAGCTACCGAGGAGGAAAGGCGATCTTTCAAGGAAGCCATCGATCAAGAGAAGGAAAGAACTAGACAAGAGATCAGCAAAGGAAAATAAGCAGTCAGCTACAAAAGAGAGAACACCGCCGCTTGGAAAAAGAGGTCCTTGGGTAGCAGGAATAGACTGTTAGAGATGCAAAGATTGTACGACACCATCCAAAGCCTGAATCAGAGCCAAAGTTAGAATGTCGAGTTAGAGGGAAGGTTGGCAAAATTAGAACACTTCTTTCAGACTTACCATCAGAGGAATGGCTTCATCGAACTACAAGAAAGGAAGCGTGAAGTTGGCACGTTGCGAGCCCGGATTGAGTCGCTTGAAGCAACTGTTCAGGACTATAGGGAAAGAATCAGAGTATTCAAAGAAGCTGCAGCCGGAGGAGACAATTATTGGCAAAGAAGACTGCGTGATGTTGCCCAGATGGTGCAGGACAGAGACTAGTATTACGCGAACCTAATGGTGGACATACAGGGAGTCGCAAGGCATGTGAGTGACTTAGCTATCGAAGCTGAAGCTCTCCGACCTTTCGTAGCCGCAGGCATGGGAGAAGCACCCAGGTTCATCAAGCTTCTCAGGGCTATTGGAAAGTTAGGGGATAGAGCTAGGGCTTATCTATAGGACTCCGTATTGTTATTAGGACTCTTTTGTATTAGGAACCCTCTTTTTGTAATATGAACTCTATTGTAATCTAGATCATTTAATTCCCGTGGAAGTAGTTCAAAAGGGTGATTACCAGCAGAATCAGTACTTTTATTTGCATATATTCTTGCATTGCATCATGATATTTACATCATTATACATGCATTTATTTTCATTGCAATCATATTAATATTGTAAATATTGTGGCAGTGTTAAAATAGAAGTTAAGCCGCAATCATTCATCATCCATGCCTTACACGACTACAAAGCAAGCTCATGGAAGACAGGATAATCAGTCTAGAGAAAGGACAGAGAGATCTGGAAGCAAGATTTGATGAGGCCCAGAGAAGCCTCAGTGACCAAATTGCTCAGTCACAAGCGTCGATAGTGTCTGACATAACTACATTGTTGGCTAAGAGCCTCGGAAAAAAAGTCGAATAAGAAGTTGCTCAAGAGCCGGAAGGTACCCCAGCTCACAGTAAGGTTTAACCGGCTATGCCAAATCTGGCCAGAAGGGTGTATATTGACCCTGCTGGGATGTCTGCTAATCTTCAGGTAGGGGCATCTAAGAATCAACCCATTGACACAGAAGCACTCTACGAGGAGGAGGTGCCAGACCTGAACTTGGTCGAAAGGATCAGGACAGAGGTAGAAAAGAAATGGGAAGAGAGGTTTCGCCTAATGGAGGAAAGATTTAAAGCCCAGCAAACTACAGAAGAACCAGGAAGCGATGCCAGTGACTTAAGTCTGGTATCCGACCTTGTCCTGCCACCAAAATTTAAAACGCCGGAGTTCGACAAATACGATGGAACCACATGTCCTTCCGCACACGTGACAATGTATTTCCGGAAGATGGTGGTCTACCTCAAGGATGAGAAACTATTAATTCATTGTTTCCAGGACAGCCTGACTGGGGCGGCGCTGTGGTGGTATACCCAGTTGAGCCGAGCAAACATTAAAACCTGGAAAGATCTTTCAAGAGCATTCATCGAGCAATACAAGCACGTGACGGACATGACGCCCAGCAGAATTATGTTAGAAAATATGGGGCAGAAATCCAACGAAAGTCTGAGACAGTATGCCCAGAGGTGGCCGGAAGTGGCCGCCCAGATTCAGCCACCCCTCCCCGAACATGAAATTACGCCTTTATTTGTTAATACTCTAAAGGGGACACTGTTTGATCGCCTCATTAATAACACAACTCAGAGTTTTGCTGATTTAATTAGGACCGAGGAGTCCCTTGAATTGGCAATCAAGAGCGGTAGGATTGATAGCGGGGAAAGTTCTCGGAAGTACAACAAAAAGAATGAGGTGAACATTGCCAGTACTTACACCGCCCCAAAGAATTTTACAGTCTCACAGTCGCAGGCGTCTACTAGGAAAGCACAAAACTCGAACCAAAGAGAGGAGAGAACCCTGAGAAAGGAGAAAGAGAGGCAAAATTTTACTCCATTACCCGTTTTGTACTCTGAGCTTTACTCTCAGTTGTATGAAGCGGATCTAGTCTATCCATATTACGTTACTCCGTTCAAACTACCATTCCCATCCTAGTATAACCTAAACGTGCATTGTGATTATCACGGTGGTGCCCCTGGTCATCCTACAGAGAACTGCCTTGCTTTCAAGAAGTTTGTGCAGAGTCTAATCGATTCTGTGATACTGAAGTTTGAAGAACGGAGTGTAGCTGCTAACCCATTGCCTAATCACGGGAACAGGGGAGTGAATGCTATTAAGGAGTACTCCACCAGGAAGGTTAAGGAGAATGTTTCAGAAATCAAGTTTCCTTTGCGGTGGATATTTCAGCAATTGTGTATGGCCCACTTGATCGACAAGGGCATGGTAGTAGTGTAGAAGGGATGTGGGGTGTACTGTGAATTCCATCAGGACGGAGGACACGGCATCCAATAGTGCGACGAATTTAAGAGATTGGTGCAACAATTGATGAACAACAAGAAAATAGAGTTCTTCGAAGAGCCTGCAGGAAGGAAGGGGTCAGACGTACATATGACGGACAACCCCAACGTTAAATACGGGAGAGACCGACCTTTTGTCATCTCCTCCAGGCCAGAGGGTGCAAGTTCCTCCCAAGGAGAAACTACTAAGGTGACTCCCAAGATCATCATCTCAGCACCATCCCTGTTCCCATTAAGGATATACGGCAAACTCCCTGGAACTATGCTGTAAATGTGACCATACCAGAAAAGCCAAAATCTGATGAAGTAAAAGAGCAGAAGGTTGAAAAAGAGCCTACACCGAAAGAAGAGCAAGACAAGAGTGATGAGGATGTCGGTGAGGTAGGCCACTTCACGAGGAGCGGCTCCTCAGAAACCTTGAAGTCTACTGAAGTTGCCCAGGATAAAGGAAAGGATACATCGGTTACCCCCGCGCAGATATTCGGTGAGGAACCACCTCCAAAGATAAATGAACCAGTAACCGAGGCGCAGGCCAAAGAATTTCTGAAATTCCTGAGACATAGTGAATACAACATAGTGGAACAACTACGAAAGCAACCGGCAAGGATTACAGTGCTAGAGTTGCTCCTGAATTCAGAAAAACACCGTGAGGCACTCTTAAAAGTACTAAACCAGACTTTTGTACCCCAGGACATTTCTGTATCAAAGTTGGACAGGATAGTGGGGCATATCACCGCCTATAACCATATAACATTCAATGATGATGAGATCCCTGAAGGAGGAATGGGGTCCACCAAGGCTCTTAACATCACAACCCACTACAAGGGGTATGTGTTACCGGGGTTATTGATTGACAACGGGTCAGCACTGAACGTACTACCTATGGTGACTCTACAAAAGCTACCAATAGATAATTCTCACCTAAAGCCCTGTCATAACTCCGTGAGAGCCTTCGATGGCACACAAAGAGTAACACTTGGAAAGATCAAGGTGCCTCTATTGATTGGGCCGACTGAGTACGTGATTGACTTCGTGGTGATGGACATAAAACCATCCTACAGCTGCTTATTGGGAAGGCCATGGATCCACTCTGCATGAGCCATCCCCTCGTCACTGCATCAAAAATTAAAATTCGTGATCGAAGGCAAGCTGGTCACAGTGGAGGCTGAGCATGAAGTCATTGCTTCGGTGACATCAGATGCCCCCTACATTCAAAATGATGAGGATGCTGTAGAATGCTCTTTTCGAGCATTAGAGCTGGTAAACGCCACATTCGTCGCGGAAGGTAATCGGATCCCCTGCCCAAGGCTATCTAATTGCACCAAGATGACCGTTGCTGAAACTTTGGGCCGAGGAGCCAAAGCAGGAAGAGGGCTAGGGAGAAGATTACAAGGGAGCCTACAAGCCAGGAGTGTAATAACCAAGAAGGATCGTTTCGGGCTGGGTTACAAACCAAGTGTCCAGTAGAGGAAGGAAGAATACAAGAGAAAAGAAGAACCAAGAAGAGTCAGATTTAAGGGAGAGGACATTCCATGGAGACCGATGTCTTTCCCCCGTTTGAAAAATACTTTTGTCTCCGGAGGATTCAGCTGACCAGGACAGGAGGTCGAAGAAGCAATTAAGGAAAATGACATACTCAATAAGAAAGAAATGTTTAGTGAATCACTCGAGGGGATGTCCATCAACATGATAGCTGGAAATGACCATGACAGCAGTATGTTGACCAGCATTCGCCCCTGCCGCCCAGAGGAGACTCTTGATAACCGGAGCCATGTTGATCTACCTGTGGTTTTTAGGACTAGATCAGAGTAATGCTCCGAATCAACCTTTTTGTTTTTGCCCATAAACAATGGGGATTTTTTGTATAGGGCACTTATGCTAACTTTCTGTTTGAAATGAAAAGATATCTTCCCCGTTTTCTCAAATGGCAAACATCTCATTTATTCCATTCATTCATTATTCATATTCATTCACCTCATATAAAACCATTCTCTTCCCAATACATTTGTTCTCATTTAATGTAGGTCTCCCATAATTAACTGTATGAATGATGCTGAGTCCAATCCCGAGGTAGATTTTGAATACCCTGAGATCTCAGCAGGAACTGAAGAAGAGGATGATGAGATAGAATGTGAGGTCCCTGCAAAGCTGATGAGGATGATGGCCAACGAAGAGAGGCAAATCATGCCCCACCAAGAAGAAACAGAAGTTGTAAACTTGGGGAATGAAGAAGAGAGAAAAGAAGTAAAGATCATGACTATATTTTCCTTGAAAACCAGGCACGAACTAATAGCCCTACTCCAGGAATTCAAGGATGTTTTCGCTTGGACTTATCAAGATATGCCGGGTTTGAATACTGACATAGTGGTACACAAACTGCCGACGAAGCTAGAATGCAAACCAATACAGCAAAAACTCAGGAGAATAAGACCAGACATGTTGTTAAAGATCAGAGAAAATGTGAAAAAGCAATTTGATGCTGGCTTCTTGGAAGTGGCCAAGTACCCTGAATGGGTTGCAAACATTGTGCCAGTACCGAAGAAGGATGGGAAGGTCTGTATGTGTGTAGATTATAGGGATCTCAACCGAGCTAGCTCTAAAGACAACTTCCCTCTGCCACATATTGACACGCTGGTTGACAACACCGCAGGACATTCATGGTTCTCATTCATGGATGACTTCTTGGGGTACAACAGATAAAGATGAACTCGGACGACATGGAGAAAACCACATTCGTGACCATGTGGGGCACTTTTTGCTACAAGCTGATGCCTTTCGGATTGAAGAACGCAAGAGTGACTTATCAAAGAGCGATGGTGACCCTTTTCCACGACATAATGCACAAAGAAATAGAGGTATACGTGGATGATACGATCGCTAAGTCCCGAACAAAAGAAGAGCACCTGCAGAACTTGAGAAAACTATTCTAAAGACTGCGGAAATACCAACTGGAGCTTAACCTGGCCAAATGCACATTTGCCATTATATCTAGAAAACTTTTGGGGTTCGTACTAAGGAGAAGAGGGATTAAGACTGATCCAGATAAGGTGAAAGCCATCCA
This sequence comes from Hibiscus mutabilis, assembly GCA_019671005.1. Classification (NCBI taxonomy): domain Eukaryota; kingdom Viridiplantae; phylum Streptophyta; class Magnoliopsida; order Malvales; family Malvaceae; genus Hibiscus; species Hibiscus mutabilis. The sequence continues at coordinate 24,019,470 of CM033739.1, read as the reverse complement.
GGATCTCCCACTGCCCCATACTCAGAAGAAAGTTTGAGGTTTACTGGAGAGGCTAAATTACATCTCCCGTTTCATCTCCCAGTTAACGGATAGGTGTGACCCAGTCTTCAGACTACTTAGAAAGAATAATCCAGGTGTCTGGGATGAAGAATGTCAAGAAGCCCTGGAGAAGATCAAAAGGTACTTGACGAATGCTCCGATTTTAGTCGCGCCGGTACTAGGCAGGCCTTTAATCCTCTACCTAACAGTCTTTCAGAATTCAATGGGTTGCGTATTGGGGAAACACGATGAGTCTGGGAAGAAGGAAAGAGCCATCTACTACCTAAGCAAAAAGTTCAATGATTGCGAAACACGGTACCCCTCCAATTCAAAAGCTATGTTGTGCTTTGGTTTGGGCCGCCAAACGTCTTAGGCAGTACATGCTATACCATACCACATGGTTGATATCCAAGCTAAACCCCTTGAAGTTCCTAATAGAAGCGCCGGAATTAACAGGGAGGATGGCCCGCTGGCAGATGCTCTTATCCGAATTTGACATTGTGTATGTAAGCCAGAAAGCCGTGAAGGGAAGTGCCATAGCAGATTTCTTAGCTAGTCGTGCTTCGAATGATTATGAATCGTTGAACTTTAATTTCCTAGACGAGGATTTGATGTGTATTACAACCGAGGAAAATGTCTCGGACGACAATTCATGGAAGCTTTACTTTGATGGAGCCTTCAATGGCCTCGGACATGGGATAAGGGCCGTGTTAATTTCTCCGGAGAATGTCTATTATCCCTTCACCAGCAAACTAGAATTCTTCTACACCAACAATATAGCCGAGTACGAAGCCTGTGTTTTGGGACTGAACGCAGCTATTGAAAGAAAGATTAAGGAACTTCGAGTATTCAGAGATTCATCCTTAGTGATTTACCAGTTGCGCGGAGAATGGGAAACCAGGGATCCGAAGCTGGTCAAATATTATGAATTGATCCAGGAGCTCACCAAGGAGTTTGAAAATATCAGTTTCACTTACCTTCCAGAGAAGAAAATCAGATGGCAGATGCATTGGCAACCTTGGCTTCCATGTTCAAAGCAAACACAGGGGCAGAAATGAAGCCCATTGAGATGCAGACTTTTGAAAGGCTGGCTCATTGTTGTAATGTGCAAGAAGAGATAGATGGAAACCCGTGTTGCTATGACATCTTGCAATATGTCAAGTTTCAAAAGTATCCCGAAGGGGCAAATGAAAATACAGAAAAACACTCAGAAAAATGGCAGCGGGATACATTCTGGATGGGGAGATCCTATATAAAAGAAGCCATGATCAGACATTATTGAGATGTGTGGATGCCCGGGAGGCAAAGGAGATTCTATCAGAGGTACATGATGGTCTATGCGGGACGCACGCCAATGGGCTGTCTATAGCCTGAAAAATTATGAGATATGGCTATTTCTGGTCGGCCATGGAGGGAGATTGCATCGATTACGCCAGGAAATGCCACAAATGCCAAATTTATGCTGACAAGATTCACGCTCCTCCATTACCTTTACACACCATGAATTCTCCATGGCCTTTTGCAGCGTGGGGCATGGACATCATTAGGCAGATTCACCCGAAGGCTTCCAACGGGCACCGTTTTATTTTGGTCGCCATAGACTACTTCACTAAATGGGTGGAGGCAGCATCTTATGCCAACATCACAAGGAGGACGGTATGCAAATTCTTTAAGAATGAGATCATTTGTCGATACGGTTTGCCAGAAAGGATTATCATCGACAATGCTTCCAATCTGAATAGCAAACTGATGACGGAGGTGTGCAACCAGTTCAAGATAACGTACCATAACTCCATAGCCTATCGCCCTAAGATGAATGGGAAAGTGGAAGCGGTAAATGAGAACATAAATAATATCATCGCGAAGACGACGAATACCTACAAGGATTGGTATGAGAAGCTGTCATTCGCTATTTTTGCCTATAGGACATCTGTTCGCACATCGACGAGGGCAACACCCTATTATCTAGTATATGGCACCGAAGTAGTACTCCCCATTGAGGTTGAGATTCCGTCGCTCCGGGTCCTAAATGAAGTAAAGCTGGAAGAGTCCGAATGGGTGCAAGCCAGATTCGACCAGTTGAATCTCATCGAAGAAAAGAGGCTAAAGGCCATCTGCCATGGTCAAATGTACCAAAAAAGGATGATGCGGGCATACAACAAGAAGGTGCGCCCTTGAGAATTCAGAGAGGGAGATCTGGTGCTTAAGAAGATCCTCCCGATTTAGAAAGATTCTCAGAGAAAGTGGATGTCCAACTGGGAAGGGCCATACGTTGTCAAGAAGGCCTTTTTAGGAGGAGCATTAATCTTAACCAAAATGGATGGAGACGAGTTGAAAAATCCTGTAAATTCTGATGCTGTTAAGAAATACTATGTTTGAAAAAAAGAGAAGAAAATAAAAAAAGGAAAAAAAAGAAAAAAAAAAGAAAAAAAGAAGGGAGGTGGAGCGAAAACCCGAAAGGGCGTTCCAAACAAAAAAATGAAAATGGAGAGCTCAAGGAGAAAACCTGAAAGAGGGCATCTTGAAGCAAAGAAAGGATCTGAGTCGAAAACCCGTAAAGGGCGACTCAGATAAATTTGGAGGTTGGACCTCTGGAGAGAAGAGTCGTCCCCATGAGCCCCATGAAAAAGAAGTTACAGACAAAGATTCTACTTCGGTTGATAGGTTCATGCATCATTCATACTGTGAATACTGGGAGGTTTTGCATTTCATGTTTGGCTTTTCCTTTTCCTCATGTTTGCCATGACCATCTCAAAATTGTTCCAAATCCTTAATCGTAATAAAATCACATTTTTGAGCTCATGTTCCTTGTCTTCTTGTTATTTGCCATAAACATCATACAAATAAGTTAACATAGGCTTATGATAAACAAGAGATTTCTGAGCATTACTGTGATCTAACCCTGAAGATGCAGGTGATTAGAAAACAGTATTAACCTTGCCCTTCAGCTGCCTACATGATGTATGTTGAAACGGGATGAGCAGAAGGCTTCGAGCACCAGGGTAAGATGACCAATGGCACATGCCCTGCTTGTTTAAAGAAAGCATTCAAGAAAACAAGAGAGATTTCCCAGGTGAAAACCCAGAAGGGCACCTCAAAAAAGGAAGAAAAAAAGAGAAAAAAGAAGAAGAAAAAAAACAAACAAAAAAGCAAAAACACAAAACAAAAAACCTCTAAAGTGAAAACCCGAAAGGGCACTTTAGAACCCCGAACCAGAAATTCAGAAAAGAAAAGTTAGAATGGTTGAACCCAACAGTGAAATGGGGTATCGCCACTAGAAAAAGAAAAAGCAGAAAGCAAGCAGCGGAGAGTCGAGATTGATTGATGGCCGAAGCAGGCGCACCAAGATATTGATACTCATGCATCATGTATAGTTAGACATCCCTAGGATTAGGAGCATGCTAACTCATTTATCATAGCATTTTGTCTATTCTAGACAGGTATCTGCAGATTTAAAGAAACATTGGCAGCCTAGGTAGCGTAAGGCCAGATTAGTAGCCATTTTGGCGTGAATCCCAAATGTGAAGATAAAGGTTCTATATAGGAAGGGCCTATATTTTCAAGTGCCCGCAACGAGAGGTTCTATATAGGAAGAATCCGCCGCTCCGAGGCTTCAGGAGCTGAAAGTTTTATATAGGAAGGGCTTGCAGCTCTAGGGTGAAGACTAGCAGTTCTATATAGGAAGAACTCCCAGTCGAAGGAATTCACCCATGACACAGAAGGTTTTATATAGGGAAAACCCGTTGTGTTGAAGGCGAAGAGTTCTATATAGGAAGGGCTCCGAGCTTTACTGTCTTAGAGTGAGAGGTTCTATATAGGAAGAACCCGTAGCTCTGAGATTTCAGAAGCTAAAAGTTCTATATAGGAAGGACTGGTGGCTCCAGGGTTTGAAGACTAGCAGTTCTATATAGGAGGAACTCCCTGTCGGAAGAATCCATCTATGACGTAGAAGATTTTATAAGGAAAAATCCACGTTGAAGGCGAAGAGTTCCATATAGGAAGGACTCCGAGCTCTACAGTCTCTGAGTGAAGAGTTCTATATAGGAGGGACTCGTAACTCAAGATTCCAGAACGAAAGGTTCTATATAGGAGGGACCTGTAGTTTCAGGATCAAAAGGTGAAGAAGTTCTATGTAGGAAGGACTTACGAGCCTGAAGATTCAGCTGAGGAAAAGCGGAGAGTTCCAGAAGAACACGTGATTCCAAAGCCACAGACAGGGAAGTCGGATAAAAATGGGTGCTTATGATCTTTTCTTTGTTCCTGTTCCACAAGAACAAGCAAAGAGGGGCAACTGTAATCACCCATTTTTATCCGGTGTATAAACATCACGTTAATTTATGTTAGTTTAATAATTTACATATCATTGTTGCATGTATACGTAATATATTGTACGTATTAGTAATGTACGCAAAGTGTGTGTGATGTGTTATGTATGCATTAGTAATTATTATGTGCATGTTTAAATACGTTTGCATGTGTGTATTATTAAAGTCCTTATTATTATTGAATGTATATGAATAAGTATTGCATGAATTGTATGTATTATTATTATGTGTGGTCGTGCGAATGTGTTTTGTCATAATTGTATGTATGTATATGTAAGTATGTATGTGTACGTAAGTACGTATGTGTGTCCATGTACGTGTACGCTTGCATGTATGTATGTATATACGTATTATTATTATTATTAGTATTATTATAAACAGATAAAGTATCAAAACCCAAAAAAAATTAATTGGATATACAACCCTGTACAAATATTAAAACCTAAAAATTTTTACATCAAGCCTGAACCAGCCAGCCCACATCCTAAAAAACCCTAACCCACATCAGATAATGGAACCCTGATGCCCTCATTTTATCTTGCAAAGCTACACGAGGGTCGTTAGATCAGATCTGGATCCAACGGCCACGGTTGAAGCATGAAGACCCCTCATCTGTCGCGTGCAAGGCCGGCCATCTTCTCCAGGCCACGTGGCACGATCCCAGACCGCTACATCATTTCTGATGTCTCATCCCAGCCGTCTGATCTTCAAGCGATCGTAGCCGTTAGATCAGATCTGATCCAACGGTCAGGGATGCGTCTGCCAAGAGATCACCTCCACCATGCCTCTGCCGCACCACCAGCCCCAACCACCGTACTCAGATGCATCAGAAAACATAAGAAACAAAGGCTATGTCAGTATCATTTCAAATCAAAAAATATATATGTATTCTTATAGTACTTTCTACCGAAACAATCAGAGAGGATATATGTATGAAAGGTTGTAAGAACAAAAGATTATCAAGTGACCAATTGTATCAGTCTTTCCAGAAATACAAACAAAAATTTTCAGGGTAATCCTCTTTTTGTTTTCTCATGCATGCGTAAATCAAGAGTGATATAGCATAAAAACAAAAAGAAATTTTTCTTTACCTGAGTCAGTTCGAATCTTGTCGGCGATGAACCCTCGGGGGTAAGCCGTTTCAGTGAGGGTTTATCTTGGTTTTAAAACGAAGGTTTCGGGTAAAAGAGGAGTGTGTTCAGAGGGTTTTTTGGTTCAAATGAGTGGTCTGAGTGGCCTGAGGTGCTGGTCTGGGAAGGCTCGAGGCGGCCGTTAAGGCCGAGCCTCCCCTGAGCACGGCTGCATTGAAGGGTTTTATATTTTGGGGGGATTGTTTCCTGGAAAAACAGAGAGCATGAGAGCTCTCTTTCTTTAGCTAAAAAAATGAGAAAAGAATGGGAGAGGGGTCGGTTATCGATTTTATATAGGGGAAATAAAAAATGGGTAAGAAATGACATAAATCCCCCCGCGTTCTTGATATTTTAATTTCTATCTCGCAAAATGGGATATTTGCAACCCCAGTTCCCCTCCCTTTTGAGAATATTTCAATTTGGTCCTCAAATAAACTGAATTTAGACTTTAAATGGTGAAATTACCTCCCCAGTCCCGCCGCATTTTTGAAATGTTCACTCTGAGCTCGCCCCTTGGTCCAATTACATGTTTAGTCCCTTTAAGTCTCATCTGGTTTATAATTTCGTCCCTAAATCATGTCTTTATTGCTCCAATTTCTGTTATTTATGTTTCATTTTATTACATTTTAGTCCTCTGTTGTAATCAATTATGTCTCTTGTTTTTGTTATTTTATTGTTTTATGTCATATTTATTTTGTTCATCACCTTAATATAGGTTTTTATGTCATCTTTATTTTTGGTTTGGAGGTGTTGTTTTTATGTTTTAATTTGTCCAACCGTATGATACATATATGTTCGTTTAAATATTGCGTTTTAGTTTGGTTATCATGTTATACTTATGCCATGTTTTTATGTATATGAGTTTGTTAATTATGTGTTTGTTTGATCTTGAAGCATGATAGGAAGTTAAGTACCTTATTACATGTTCGGTTTAATTTCGTGTAAAATTGTGGTGTCTAGGTTTTAGTTTTTATTTGATGTTTTTGATTCTAGTATCATGTCTAGGTTTGTTGCCTTATTCCGTTAGTTTAATATTGTACATTATCCATGTCATGTATGTGATATAGTTGTGGATTACTTTAATATGTTTAAGCATGATAGGTTTTTTATTTAAAAGATTTATTCTTTTTTTTTTCTTGCTCACGTATTTTATTAGTATTGTTCAATTTTGTGATGTTCCTTGTATGTTTAAAAAAAAAAATCTTGCTCGCGTTTTATTTGTCAATGCGGTGCCCTTTTATCCGAGCGTAAACGGGGCCAGTATCTGGCGTAGTGATAGCGGTTGGGCGTTTACTCTCGGATAATAGGACCTTTAAAATCCACTCGCACTTATAACCAAATGTTAATTAAATCGTCGCTTTAATCTGGAAAGTCTAATATTAATAAAGCGGTAATTATTAAAGTACCAATTTTGGGCGGTGTGGGGGTGCTAATCCTTCCCCATCCGTAACCGACTCCCGAACCCAATAGTTTTTAAATCTCTGGTTTTATGGTGTCCGGCCTACCTAAGTGGTCGGTGACGACTCCAATTTCTAAATAAAACGCGATTTTTTAAAACCCCCACGGAATAAATTTTTATATCAGAAAGACAACAAATACTTCGAAAAGACATTTTTTAGCATAAAAGGACATCGCTACAATGAGCTCTAACTCCCAACTTCCTAACTTCCCCTAAGAGCCAAGTCAGCTTTCTTCCATGATCTAATGCTTGATCAATATTCTGGCTCAATGCCATTGCTACATCAGCTATATCTGCCACTTGTTGAGCAACTTCTTTTGCCTGAATAATAGCATCTTTCATGTCATTGTCCGTTCTCGAATTTTCACTCTTGATCTCTGAGACTGGGCATATCGCTTTTCTTCACTTTCTTGATAGTCCTTCTTAACATCATCAACAAAAGCTTTGTACATCAGCGTAAGCTTGAGGCATTCATCTACCTTCTTCTTTAGTGCTTCATTTTCAGCTTGACTGTCATTCAACTTGATAGCATTATCCTCATATATCTGCATGTACATTTTTATCATCTCACGTTTAGCTTCACTAACCCTTAGATCGTCCATAAAAGTATTGCGTTGTAGCTCCATTGCTTGCAGATCACATGAAAGTATATTGACTCGACCGTCACTTGCCTCAAAACTCTTTTTCTAGTATTCGGCTTCATGTTTCAACTCTTTAATTCTTTCCTTCGACTGTTCCAGAGTTACACCCAAACCAGCATCCTTGAGCATCAAACAAATCTCTTGATAGTTGAACTGTAGATTTCTTAACTCCTCATTTGAATCATCTCTCTCTTGCTTCAATTTATTTATTTGAGCTTCATATTCGGACTGATGTCCTTCTTCCTGAATATCGTCATCTTGAGTTTCATATCCGTCCGTTGAATCAGGCTAGTTTTCTATTCCAAATTTCCACTTCCCAAACTCCAAGAGAGCTTGAACTCGACGCTTGAAGGTGAGACAATTCTCAATAGAATGTCATTGGATTCCATCGTGAAATTCACAGTGTGCATTAGTGTCATACCATTTTGGATACAGAGGTTGCAAAGGTGCAAGGAACAATGGGAACACCAATCGGGCTTTTAACAATTGAGGACACAATTCTTTATACGAATAGGGATTGGATCAAAATGATGTTTGTGATTTTCTGTCTTCTGATAATTGCCTGAGAGAACGCTAGAATTTGAACTTTGGCTTGGACTCTTACTTGATTCTGATGGGCTTTGTACTTTCTTTCACTTTTGTATCTCCAGAAGTTCTATCAGTTGTTAGGCTTTTAGGAAATTTGGGTCTTCCATCTTCAAAACTCAACATGCCTTCTCTGATAAGATTTTCAATCTTGCTCTTCAAAGCCTTGCAATTCTCGGTAGTATGGTCTAAACTTCCTTGATGGTAATCACATGCTGTACTAATACCATAACCTTTGAGTGAAGAAGGCACTGTAGACTTAAACGGGGCTCGGGCCACAAGATTTTTCTCTATCAGCATTGGAAGCAATTCTACATATGTCACCGGTATTGAATTAAAAGATCTTTCATCCTTCTTTCTTCCTTGAGTTTCTCCCTAGCATGTCATCATTTTCTTGAGATTTGACTAAATTATACCTCCAGTTGGTTTATTAATGCGAATTATATCGGCGCGCCAACTCGAATGTTTATTCACGTACTGTTTTTTGTTCATTTCTATTTTCAGCTCAGTATGCCCCTTTTCCTTGGTCATAGCCGTCATCATCTCAGCCATTTGTCTTTTCAGCTCTTGTATCTCATTCTTGTCAGCATCAACACTAACAAAACCTGATGTGTGACACTTGGATGAACTGCCCTTCATTTCTTTTGCTACTTGACTAGAATACTACTTCATACTTGCACTCTCTTCTATCGACCTATGAATCCTCATATCCATCATGATCGTCTTCTAATGACGACTACCTTTAAATCAATACCTCTATGTAATGATGATATGATGTAAAGGAATACAAAACAAAACAGAAGAAACGAGTCAGTATCACGAAATAATCTCGAAAGCAAAATTAAATTAAATACATACAGCAAGACAAGTTATATTGAACAAAGAGAATAACCATAGAAGCATATTTAAATTTACAGCACCTGACCTAGGTTTCTGTCTGGCTCAAGCAAGGTAAGCAACAGGTAATGCAATATTTTAAACAAAAAAAACAATGTAATATTTAAATATTGTAATGCATGAATGCACGAGGTATCAACTTCAAGAACGAGTCATTAGAACAACACCCATCTAACTAAAGGGTCGAATACAGAGAAAAAGCAATATGTCACTAGCTCCAGTTCCTTTGATTGATCATTTGGTTCAGCCTCTGAGTCATCATCTGTACTGGCTCGGTGTCAATATCAGATGGTTGTTGCAGGCTCACGACTTCATCGAACAAAATTTGTACATGCCAGGTGACTCTCCGCACTTGGTTCCTAAAATTTATCTCTTCACAACTCTTTTTCTGGATAGCCTGGATTACTGCCCTAGCTTCATCTTCAGTACTTTGTCTTTCATTATGATTCCCCTTCGAAACTTTCGAACCGATTTTTCAATTGTTGTACTGTATTTCCTAATTCTGTCATTTTCTTAAGCTTCTCATCTTTATCAGCATCTTCTTTAATTATGGTATCTTTCAATGAATTTCATCACTTGTGAAACTTGTATATTGCCTCCAGATTTGAAGCCTTCTTTTCTTCCCTCGATTTTAAAAATAATCCTTAAATGCCCCTTCAATTTATTTGTTATTTATCCTTTTTTAGATTACTCTCGTTTATCTCTGTAACTGCCACTGATTGTATCCTGGAACTTGATATGTTGTCAAGCCTTGTATAAACTGTCTTTTTTTAAACCCCTAAAAAGCCTCATATTTCTCTATTGTTGATGTTACATGTATTCTCCCGAGAAGTGAACAATTACACCGAGCTTCATAAGCAGGTCACGGCCCTAGACAACTATTGATCCATTTGACTATCTGACAGCAACATTATAATTTTGATTCTCAAATTAAACTTAGTTCTGGCGAAATTTCATTATGTTCAAAAATTTCTGATACAACATTGTAATACTATAACCCATAAATCTTTCTGAAAATGACTCTTCATATTCTTCATCTTATGGTTTTCAAACCGAACTGGTTTTGTCAAAACTTCATCTTGCTCAGAAATTTTCGGTACAACCTTGCATGATGACACCTGATCTCCATGGATATTATCTTCGTTCTTGTACTGGGTCTTATCGAATTCAGTCCACAGTGGCATATTATCCCCCACTTGTCTATCGAACCCTTCAGCTCTTATGGCTACTGCCTACTCGACTAATTCTCGAACCGATACCTCTCATGTATACGATGCACAAAACACAGAAAAATAAAACAAAAAAACTGTGTTAGTATGGTGAAGTAATACTATAAGCAAAAATAATTATTACAAGGAAAAAACAATTTATATTGCGTAAAATTAACTAAAGAACAGTTTATTTTGCACACAAAAACAACCAGAGAAATGAATTTAAATCAGCAACACCCTGTCCTAGGTCCCTATCTGGCTCTAGCGGGGTAGGCTTCTATTACAACATGTGGGTTTCGATCTAGACTCTGGGTACTCGAACTATCGTTACTGGACTAGTAAGACATCGATTCAGGAGTATACGGTCCCTTATAGCGGAGGCGTAACCTCACAGTGTATAAGGTTGGTATACCGAAAGGAGGACAAAATCCGATCACGGAGCTGAATAACTCACGTAAGATCATGCCTCACTCCCACTTAAAGGTGAAAAGCCCAGGTATAAGGCTTATACATGAATGACAATTTATATCACACAAGAAAAAACTGCCTGCATTTTTCCAGAAAACTCATTCAATAATTATAGGAAAAATTAAATTCAAATTAATGTCCAAAATACCAAAATGCCACATAAAATTAATTAGGCTTGACTCTCTGTTTTTAGTTCCCCAGCGGAGTCGTCAACCTGTCGCGACCATTTTTTTTAAATCGGGATGTGAAAAATAGGGTTTTGGGTCATTTTTAATTAAATCTTGAAAATTTAGGGGTTTCATATTAAATCGAATTTTCCTTTATTTACCCTTTAAAAACATTTTGGAGTCGCCACCGATCACTTCGAGGTAGACCAGACACCGGAAAAACAAACAAGAGATTATGTCTTAAAAAATAGGTTCGGGAGTCGGTTACATGTAGGGAAGGATTAGAACCCCCTACGAACGCCCGTTATCGGTACCTTTAATTTTACATGGCATTTTAGCATTTTGAATAGTTATTTGAATTTAATTTATACCATAATTATTAACTGAATTTAAATTCTGAATACAGATATCCTTTTATAAGGAAATTCATTTTGTTCGAATACGAGATTAAAAGCATCATGTTAAGTGGCACCCATATTCGTATTTAAAAATGAATTTCCAACGTAAAAGGTTTTTAATGAATGATATTTTATTGTCTTGTCAATTTTAAGTTTTAATCCTAAAAAGGCTTTAATTAATTAGTTATTTAAAGCTACGAATATTAATTAATTTTATGGCTTTTATGTGAAAATGTCAATTGCTTGAACATCTTCCATATATTTAAAGCCCTTTAATTAATCATATTCCTAATTAATTAATTCTTCTAATTAATTAAAGTTCTAGTCCTAATTAGGGATCTAACAATTTATTATTCAATATTATAAGTGAAAATGTATATCGAATATATACCTTTATGACCAAGGCTGAGATAACACCCCATTGTAAACAATGAAACACCATCCAGATCTGAACCTCAAAGATTCTATTCGATATACATTTAATTAACTACAATGTATTAATTATTAATGTCAATTAAAAACTAATTTGATATCCATTTATAAGTGTAAATATATTCATTAAAATCCATGTTGAGATAACACCCCATTGTAAACAACGGAACACCATCTAAATTAGGATTTTAAATCTTATATTTAATACATTTAATTACTACAATTATCTATCCTATTTTAATTATTGAATTCCTAATGAGAGAAACCTAAATTAAAGGCTCTAACTATTAATTAAATCTAGGTATATTTAGTTATCTAACAAATATACTATATGCTTGATTTTAAAATATGCAATCATACATATAAATTAATCACATTTAAATGAAACAATTAAATAAATAATTAAAATAAAACTAATTGAACATAAAACTAATTTTATTAAACCTGGGCTAAAGTGAAACAAATACAAAATAAATGCCCAATTACAAAAACATAGGTGACCCAATTGAAACGTTGTAAACCTAAGGGGGACAATTAAGGGGAATGGGGACTAAATTGAATGAATTAATGAACTTGGGGCTCAATTTAAAGGGAATAAGGACCCAATTGAGAGGAATGTAAAACAAAAGGCCAAAACCCTAAGGATCAAGAAGTAGGTCGTGGATCCTAACCTACCCGACCCGATATAAATGCGCGGACCCTTGGGTGCCAAAACGTTGCGTTTTGCAGCTTGTATATAAAGCCTATTTTAAGCCTAAAATCCCATTTCTTTCATTTCACACACACTCTCTCTCTCTTAACATGTCCTTCTCTCTCTCTCCCCTAAAACTCTCTCAACTCTAACCTCATTTTCCCAAAAATTCTTCACCATTTTCGATCAAAACCCCAATATTCAACTCTGTTCTTCCTCTTGTTCATCCGAAAAACATTTTTGATCTGCCACAAACTCCCAAACTCCTTAACCCTATGTTTTTCCTCGATCAAAATCTCATATTTACTCAAAACTCACCCCCATGTTCATCACAATTTCTCCATTTGATCTTTACCAACACAAAAACGTCACCTTACTTCTGTTTCTCAAGATCTAAAACCCAAATTCATATCTATGTTCTTGGTTGTTTATCCCAAACCGAACAAAACTCTAAACTTCGGCCTTGCTCCGCCCCAATCACCACCCCTTAATTTAGGTCCGCCACCCTAAACCCTTCTGGCATGTTTGTCGGTCATCGGAGGCGATGTCGGCCGTCTCTGGTCATCTTCTTTATCACTCCGACAACCTCTAATTCTCAGCTGCCGTCTGCAACTTTCGGCTACCGTCTGCAACTTTCGGTCACCGCTTGGTTTCGGCTGGTCACTGTGAGGCGATTTTCGATCGTCGCGCTGAAACCCTAAAATACCCCAAAACCTCTATTTTCCCAATTTCTTTACCTAAACCTAGATCTAACACCCGATTCAACAGAATCTCCTATCTTCCCTGCCTAAGCTACCTACCCGAACCATCTATCATTTTCAACTCCGTCAACAAACCTAAAGAAACTCTCCGACGACGGCTCTAAACACATTCCGAAGGTTTCGAGATAAGTTCACGCGTCTTTTATATTCTTTTCCTTACTGCTTTTTGGTTTTTAAAACTAAATCTAATATTTCATTCTTATTGTAGGGAAAAAGGATGTGAAGTTATCTTTCAACGACCTTTGATGTTCTCCGACGACGATCTATTCAGCTCTTCCGGCGACCTCTGAGCTTCACATATAACTCTCTGGCTTCTTCTCTTTCCTCAATTATTAGTGTAATAATTGAGTCATTATTACTGTTATTACTGTCCTCATTAATTTCCTTCTCTCTCCATTTATAGCAGGGGTAAAGTTGACGTCAAAGATCAATGATCTGTTGACAGCTAGTGCTCCAACAGGGCTTGACCAGGTGAAATACAAGAAAGACAATGGCGATGTGCCACGTGGCCGATTTGGGCGGGCTGAACAAACACAAGTGTGTTTATTTGGGCCTGTAGCTAATAATGTATATTTGGGTGAGAATTTAATTGTGAATAGGCTAGGGAATGTAAACGGGCTTTTTGTATATTTGGGTTCTGGATATTTAAACTATGTATATGGACTATTTTTCTTTTTGGACTTCTATTTTTTGTTTGGGCAATTGTATTTATATTATTTATATTTATTTATTTATTTAATAAGCCCGGTCAAAATTCAGGTATTACACAGTATATTAGATTAATTAGTATCATAACATTATAAATTGAATAAAAATTTGAACAACTCAATTCGATTTAACTCGACTCGAAAAAAATTTAAATAAATTTAATTTATAAAATAAGTCTCACCAACTAGACTAACTCAAAAAATTTTTGTTCAAACTCGATGAAATGCTCACTCATAATTACAAAACGGTAATTGTCCTAATATATTAACAGGGTCAGAGTTAAGTGAGGTGAAAATGGACAATTGCCCCCTAAAATATTATTTTTTATCTTTGTCTTTTATATATATATTTAAAATGATTTATTTATAATTTTAACTCATTTAAATATTTATATTTTTGCCGTCAACGTCAAATCCTAGATCTGTCGAGTATATTAATAGAAAGCATTAAAACTGCAACAACCCAACATCACCACTCTTACACCTTCCTTCCACTAAACCACAAAATAAAGAGTAAAAAAACACAACATTTCAATCTAAAACATCACACAAAATTCCTAATAACATGAACTAAATCAAACTAAAATTATTAAAAATTATCAAAGGTGCAAATCAGATGAACTCCATCCATTAACATGAGAAAGAAAACCCCATCACAAAACCTTAATTTTCAACCTCCTTGAAGCTTGCTTACCATGATTCCCATGGAGTCCAGGGTCAGATTAATCATTAAACCACCCCACAGACTTCTGAGCCTCAAGCACAATCTGTGAAAGACCTGAAAATAAAACAAAATTAAGAAAGTTATTTTTTCCACAGATCATAATTCTTTTTTTAAAGATAAAATAAAAAGAACATGAAATCAGAAGTAATGAAAGAATTACTGAATTAGAGAAAGGGGGAGATTATAAAACTGGGTTGATTTTGACTTTCTGAACAGCAACTAAATGCAGGGATTAAAACATTATTTAAAACAAAATCAAACAATTTAAAGAAAAAATGGGTTTTCTCACAGATCAGAAAATTCATAGAAAGAATCATGAAATCAGAAATCAAAGAAAGGATTAGAGAAAGAGGGGGGGTATAGAACTTCTCTTTTGCCTTCTTGAACTGTAAACAAATGTACGAATTCTACTGTTATTTAAAATAAAAATGATTTTTTAACAGATTGGAATTTTAAAAAAGATCACATCAAAACAGAAACCAACGGAAGGGTAGAGAAAGAAGGGGAAACTGGGTTTTTTTAATTTAATCTTGCCTTCTTGAACGGTTTGTTTGTTATGGCGGATGTCGTGGACGGTGGCAGAGATCTTCCAGTAAAGCGGACGTCCGACGTAAAAGAGAGCCAAGAGGAGGAGCGCCGCCATCACTATACGAAACACGAGCTTTGATGCTGATGAAGCCATTAATTAGATCGACTCTTTTGCTTTGATTTGGCGGAGAATTTGAAGAATTATTCTTGGGAAACTGAAGAAATGAGGTTTTAAGTGATTGAGAAAAATCAACAAAATTAAAGACGAAATGAAAATAAAAAACAATTAGCGGGAGATAATCCACTGATGCAGGAGATTATGACACGTTAACTTTGAAATATCCCCAATAGATGAAAACCGGCTTAAATGAAAAATAGGGACTAAAGTATATCTTTTTTAAACTTCACGTACTTAAAGTATTTTTTTTATAAAAATAAGTGTTTAAAGTTTTAACCGTTATAATTTTAGGTGCTTAAAATTTCAACGGTTATAATTTTATGTGTTTGGCCGTTAAAGGGTGTTAAAAAAATTGTTAACCAATCAATACTTAACATGTAACATGTTTATTTTATTTTTTTCAAAATTAAAAACTTTAAACAATTTTTTTTCATTCTTTCATAAATTCCCAAAAATTTGTAATTTTTACAAAACAGTCCCCAAATTCTTAAAATCCTTCAAACACAAACTCCTAAATTGCCGCCGATTTTGTCGTCGATCGCCGCTTCTAAGCCTACTTCTTTGGTCGTCAGACCTAGTCGGTTGTTTCTCTCATCACGGCGTCGTCGAAAATAATGAACGACATGGCAGCCGAACGTCAAACGCAAAATCGACGTTCGGCTTCTACGTCATTCGTCATTTTCGGCGACGTCATGATAGGGAAACGACTGGCTAAGTTCGACGACCAAAGGGGTAGGCTTAGAGGAGGCGGAAGCGGTGGCAATTTGAGAGTTTGGGTTTGGGATATTTTAGAGATTTTGAGGAGTGTTTTGTAAAAATTAGAGAATTTCAAGAATTTATGAAAAACTAAATTTTTTGGTTGTATTTCTTTAAAAAAAAATAAAGTAGTGTCACGTGTCAAGCATTGATTGGTTAATTTTTTTAACACACATTAACAGGCAAGCACTTAAAATTGCAATTTTTAAAAATTTGGACACCTATTTTACAAAAAAATAATTTATGCACCTAAAGTTCAAAAGAAGTATATTTGGGCACCTATTTTTTTTATTTAAGCCATGAAAACCTTGTAATGAAATTCTAGTAATCCAAATATCTTATATCTTTTATTGTAGATTTTTTTTTTGACAAATTTTATCTAAACCTAATCCTACCTAGAAAGGAGAGGAAGGTGGACTCTAGAAGAAAAAAGAAAGTATTTTTAGTGGGTCTAAAAGATGATCTAAAAAAAATAAGGGAATAAAGATGAGCAGCTTGCCAACCGGCTAAATATATTTGCTTACCTTTTATTGTAGTATAGGCTTAATTGAAAAGAATGATGAGATTATATTGTTTTACTTGTTTAATTTTTTTTTTTAAAAAAACGTGTCTATTATTTTATATTGTTATATTTTAAGATTTATCCGTTAATTATAGTAAAATTATTCTGTCATCCAATAAATGATTGACATGTTGCCTATTTTTTAAATTTTATTTAATTCTTTTAAAAAATTGTAAAAAAATTAATTTTCTCAAAATTATCATTTTTTCATATATTCTTAAATCCCCGACTACAAATCATCACGTCTTTAAATTCATACTATTTTGACATCGAATCAAACACCACCACCCACTCTTTTCGACGCCGAACCCCCACTATTGATTACCCTACTCTTTTGTCGTTGTAAATCAATTAGCAATGTGTCAATTGAACGTCAAACGACGAATGTAAAATGAATTGCACAAGCAACAAATGAACGAATGACAATTAACCTTTGTGGCTTTTTCGGTGAGATGAAGAGATTTTATTGCCGCGACGGTAGAGGGTTTGAAGATTTGAAGTTATTTAAAAAAAAGAATTTTTAGAGGTTTTTTCGTAAATTAGATGTTTAGTCTTTAAAAAATTAAAAAAAGTCAATCACATGTCAAATAATAATTAGATGATAATTTTTTTAACAAATTAACCTTAAATATTGAATTATTTTATCCAGTAAGGATACATCTTTTTTATGAGGGTCAGACGGTAGTAGTAATTTTTGGTCTAAAATTCTAATACCCTCGTGTCATTGGGTCTTGTGAATTTCTTTTAATAAAGATAACTAACATTAAAACAGAAGAGAACGACATATAAGCAAAACAAACCCATTCACAAGTGACGAGAGAAAAATGACTGCCAAAAAAACAAACCAGAAAGAAAAACACAATAGGAAGTAAACTGTAGAAAAAACAAAGAGAAGAACTAAAAATTGTAGAAAAAAAAGAGGGGAGAGCATGAACAAACAGGGGAAACGCAGTCATCGACTGAAGTCAAGACTAAGACAATGCCATCAACCAGACTTCAACTACATGTCGTTTTGGGGGTCACCGGGAGATAAAAACGATAATAACAATGCAGCTTCGCGTCAAAATCAAGAGATCATAATTTGAGGACCGAAGAGTTGCGATGTCGAAAAGCCAAGCCATCGAACAAACTGTCGACGAGATCAAAGTCGGAGACAACGACAGAGACCCACAAGAAAACTCTCACCACACGCATCCACACCTGCAATGAAAACAAACCAGAGGGCGAACACACCCCATAAATAACCTGAGAAAAAAAATGAAAACAAGCCTCTTCTAGGATCACCACTGTCGGACGACCATCTCACTTCTATCAAAGGAAGACGCCCTCGTCTAGAAGGGACGTTGGAAAAAGAGCTTCCAACGAGATCGTCTAAAACTAAAAATGACGAAACAACAATAAAGAATAAAAGATTGAGAAGACAGTCGAAGACGAGAAAAAAAGATAATAAAAAAGAGGGTGAGAAGTCGGTCGTCGAAAAAAAACAACAGTTAACTGTCGAATAAAAGATAATATAGTTTTTCAGTGAAGAAGAGAAAAAAAAGAGTCAAGTACCGTAGTATCACAAACAAGGTAAATTCAATTCAAGAAAACCTTATATAATTTCTAAGCAAATATGCTTATGCTATATTAGAAGTTTGGATCCATCAAAATTTTACTATGAATCATTAAAGATATAATTAATTGGATAAAACTCCTAATTATTGACATAATCATGAACTATCTTAATCACTGTCAAACAATTTTGAATTATTTTTCAGTAGTAGAAAATTGAAAGCAATATCATAATTGTAATTAGACATTTACAGCACGTAATGATGTTCTTCTATCCCTCTTTCGAGCATTTTATAATAGTGTGAAACAATTTCTTCCCACAGTTGCACTAATGGTCATTAAAACTATGTTAAATGATTTTTGTGGTCACTGAACTTTTAGAAATTATAAAATGATCATTACTTTTAATTTGGTTACAGAATGGACCCTACTAATTATAACTTTTCGATAAATTTTGATAAGATTAAGGATCATTTTTGTAAGTTTGGTAAGTTTAAATGACTATTTTGTAACATTTGAAAAAAAAAATAAGGGTTAACTACAAAATAAGTGCCAAACTATGTCTCATTTTTTTAATAGATGCCTTAAGTATTTTTTGGCTGAAATAGGTGCCTAAAGTTTTTTTTTGTTGAAATATGTGCCAAATTAAGTGGTTCAGTTGACTTTAAAACAAGCCAAAAATAAAACTTTAGGCACCTATTGCAAAAAAAGACAGTTTGAACACTTATTTTGTAGTTTAGCTAAAAAATAATGGCAATCTTGTAGCCGAATCAAAAGTGTACGGATAAAGTTTAATGGTAAAAGATATTATTTCAACGTAGTTGAGTGTTCTTTACCCAAAGCCAACGCCCAACATCAAAAGCATTTATTTATTTTTTACACTCTTCGTTGACTAATTTATAAGGAAAAAAATTTAATTTCTCTAGCGTTCCAAGAATCAAACTCAGGACCTCATGCACCCAAAGAAAGAATCATACCAATAGACCAAATGCCCTGTTGAAATTTATCAGCATTAGTATAATTAAAACCTTTTATTATTGTCCAAGTGGACATCTAAAACCCCAATGACAGTACAGATTATAAGTCAAAATTTACTATAAGAAACGAGTCATGGACAAGGAATCGGTGTAAATGGTAAAAGCAGTAAAAAAGTCCATGTTGCATTCACATCCTAAAAAAGAATCAAGCTGGTTAAAGTTACAAATTCCACAAACTGGTCTAAGCCATTCATTGCTCAAAAGATATTGTTGTAATCATTTTGGTACATTAATACATAGGATTGAGATAAAAGTACTTATGCATTTAGTTCCACCCAAGTATTCAAGACTTTGTGTCATGATCCGGCATGAACTTGGAAGGTATTATCCGCTCCGGCTCATTGGACGTAACGGTTTGTCCACGAAATGTACATTGTAGATTGAAAGTGGCACGGATACTCATATCCCAAGACCAACTCTAATACAAAGCCAATGTTGGATTCATGACTCCTCTGTACGATCATGACATCCTCCATACTCCAACAAGGACCTATTGTCCTCATAGCACATTGCTAGTAACCCAAAGCCGGTTTGTCCACAAAAGACACCTCATGGAATCAATGGCTTTTCTCTCTGACCATAACACTTTGCCTAGTAGCAAAAAATAAAAAGGAATTCAAGATTTTGCCCCAAACTTATTCTGTTCTCAGAGACATAAGACATCATAGGAAAAGTACAATCTGATAGACTGAAAAGTGCATGTAATGTAGGCATATAATGTGTTAAAAAAGAGACAGCATTAGACTTCTCATCCTGCTAATCAAAACTGAGAAAAAAATAATGTACCTGCAATGTTGCAAGATCAAGTTCTCAGAAGCCTCTTAGGCTTGGGCTTAGGCAGCAACTTATCTCTTCAGTTTGCTGGGAAAGTGGAATCTGATGAGAGAACCTAACTGATCTGCCGATGGATTTCAACTGTAACATTATATTCACCTTTTACTTGGGCCTTGAAAACACTAAAACTAATGTCTCTGTGCAGCAATAAGTTTCATCTGTAACCTGCTATATATTATATTCCCTGTTCTAAAGTCAAGATATGCAATTTCAGAAGTCCAGCTCCTGCACAATGCCTCAGAATCCCACCTATTCCGGGTAAGATGGAATTTATTCATCCTTCCTACCAGTAGGCTCTTCTTTTAACTTGGGAACCCCTAATTCTAAATCCTCCGCAGCAGGTATATATTCTGATCGGCAGAAATAAGCCCTCTTGCATGTATTTTGAGAACCGAGTTTAAGTAAACGTTCTTAATCACATCATAATAGTTCGGCAAGCCGTCCTCATCGCTATATGATGCTTATATCAGACCAACAACAAACTTCTTATAGGATATGTCAGCATCAAAATTGTAGAACCCTGATTCTGGAATTTCAAAGGATTTTGATGTTGAAGCTGGACAGGGAGTTCTATCAAGTCCCACTACAGGATAATTCATTGGGTGGTATTAGAAATGTATGAACTCCGTCCTTTCTCATTTACAGAAGACACTCAGAAAACCTTTCGCCGTAGTTAAACAAACAAGTATAGCCACAATCTTCAGCACCCCCTGCTAGCATCTCAACAAATTCAAATTTGCGTTTCTAGTTGGCAACCGTATCAGGCTTGCGTTTGATATTCCAGTTCTTAGAAAGGGTCCAAAGTTTGTCCTTTTCATGAAATATCTAGTAGGAATCTCTACAAGTTACTTTCTTCCCAGCATAGCAAAAAAGGAAAACATAAGGCAAACTTCATTTTCAGAGCCCATGTGTAATTTTCAATATTTGAGTTTTCTGGTCAGGTCGGGCCAAAAATGAGCTTGGGCAAGTAAAATAGAAAATGAATAGGGTTGTAACTCGGTCTGACCCAACCTATGGATAGGTCTATTCCCCGCCCAGTCCAGTGACACCCTCTTCATGGTTAATCCAGTTTGACTACCTTTGCTGGGTTGATAGGCATGCAGCCGAGTAATCAAAGGTTAACTATGATACTACTTACCATGTGATTGTTAGACTCCCACGAAACCATGTTATCTGAATGGCATGGCAGCACTCGCACTTGCTCAAAAACCTTCTATTTTCTTTCCAATAATAGAAACATCCTAAGTACTAGCTAAAAAAGGTAAATTGGTTTCTTCCAAGTGTTCAACGATATATATTATTCAAATTTCAAAACTAGAATGGATTTCTCATTTTGGATTCAAAAAATTTTGATGTCTTATGTAACTCTTCCCTGTATGGGTGTGAAATGCAACCTGCAACAAAAACAGTCACCTTATTTTTCACTTCAATCCAACTATAACCGGGCATTTTCTTTATCCCTTGATCCACCATTTCTCTCCTAACAATCTCAGCTTCCTTCCACTGCCCACTAGTGCAATACAAGTTCGATAATAACACATAACCTGTATCTTTTCGAGAGTTTGGACTGTACTGGAATTCGTCCCCAACACTAACCCCCATCCCGACATCCCCATGAATGGAACATGCTCCAAGCAAGGCTTCATATGAGCTGATCTTAGCCTCAACTGTATCTTTTTCCAAGTATTTACTAGCCAACTCTTTTGCCTCTGATAAATACCCACCCCGGCCAAACATATCCACCATGAATGATACATGATCTATCTCGTATGTAAGACCATAAACAGAGCCCATCAAATCAAAAAATAAGCGACCTTTATTGATAAGGCCTGCATGGTACAAGTCATCAACAAGCCTATGAAGCTTACTTTATCTGGTTTCATCCCATGTGCCACCATATCATCATAGACTTGTAATGCTTGAATAGACAACCCATGCATTCCGAATCCAAACAACATTGCATTCCAAGAAACCAAATCCTTGTCAAGAATTTCATCAAATGCGTAGCTTGACCCTTTGATATCCCCACATTTGGCATACATGTTAACCAGGCCATTTCCAACATAGACATATGCTTGAAAGCCATTTATAATCACACAACCATGGACCATTTTACCAAAACCAAGTACTGCCAAACTTGAACATGCATGAAGTATAGCTCCGAATCTGAAGTCATCTGGGCATATACAACTCCTCACCATCTGAACAAACAACTTCAGAGCTTGTTCTCCTTCCCCATTTCTTGCATACCCTGCAATCATACCCGTCCAAGAAATCACATTCTTCTCTGGTATGCACCGAAACGCATTAAAGGCTTCAAAGGTGTTTCCCATTTTTATATATCCATCAAGCATAGCATTCCAAGACACTTGACTGAGTAGTCCTATAGATTCAACCTCTTTTATAGCAACATCCATGCAACCAAGTTTAGCATAAAAGCTCAAAATTGAATTCTTCACTGCCACAGCCGAGATCCAACCAGTTCTAATAATAAAACCATGCACTGCACGCCCATATGCATAATCTGATGATTCAGTACACGCATTCATTAGAGAACTAAAAGTCCAGTGATCAGGAGTACAACACAAACTTTCTCTCATTTCTTCAAGCAAATTAATACAAATTTCAACCTCCCCGTATCGGGCAAAACCCGAGATCATAATGTTCCAAGCAACTAACACCTTTTCCGGCATGCAATTAAAGGTTTTAAATGCAATATTATACTGACCAGAATTAACATAAGCAAATAAAAGAGAACACCAAGTTACTTCATTTCTTAGACTTTGACCCATCTCTTGAAACACTTTTCTTGCACTACCGGGATCTAAGCATTTCCCATACATATCAACAAGAGAATTGTTAACAGGCAAATAGGATTGGTACCCGAAGGTAATGATTAATGCGTGGACTTTTGTTCCATTTCGAATTGAGCCGAAGCCCGAGCAAGCGTTTAGAGTTGATGTGAAGGTGAAATGGTCGGGCTTAGAGTTGGCAAACCTCATGAGGTGGAAAAGGGAGAGAGCATCTTTGTGAAGACCCAATTGAGAGTAGCTTGAAAGCATAGCGTTCCAAGTGATTGAGTCTTTGTGAGGCATTTCGTCGAATAGTTTGCGAGCGGTAGTGATGAAGCCGGATCTTGATAAAGAGACGATCTTGGTCGTCAATTGGTGCAGATTTGAAGGCATGTCTCATAGTTCAAAGCATTCGAACTAGCGGATTGTTTAGCCTGACCTGTATGTTTTGTTCCTCAACATTAAGAGAGTATATAGAAGATATTGATCCAGGGTTCATCGGTTGGACCGCTCGGCCTGATCGGTATATTAACCAATTTTAATATTTAAATTTAGGGTAAACTACTCAGGTAACCATCGAACTAGTCAACTTGCCAATCAAACCACTAAACTTTTAAATTAGTTTTATTTTGACCATCGCCGTTAAAAACTAACGGAGGGGTGACAGAGGGTGACGTGGCAATTAACAAAATTTTGTAAAATTACATATTTAGTCTATGTTATTTACCTATTATATTAATTTGGTCTTAATTTTAATTTAATTAAATAAAATTAATCAATCAATTGGGTGATGACACCTGTCATCACCCAATTAGATAAATTTACTCAAATTTTAATTTATTTTATTTAATATATTTTTTCTCCAATCATGTGGTGAGGAAAATTAAAGAGGAATAGAATGACCTCGGAATGGATCAAACTTGGGACCTATACGGATATACCAAAGCCTTTACCACCGCACCAACCTAATCTTGATAATATGAATTGCACCATTTTATATACAAATCTTATAATGTAGTAAATGTTAGGGAAAAAGAAATAAAAATAGTAGAAAGGAGACTTGAATCTAGATCACTTAGGATGTGTAAAATCACACAAACCACCAAATCGAAACAAATAATTAATTAAAAATGAATACGTTTTAAATATTCGATTCAACATCCCAAAGCAAAAATATTTGATTTAAAAATAATTTCATATATATAATATTTAAAAATGAAAACACCAAAGCAGTAAATGTTGAATCGAATATTTTTTAAACACCAAAGCAGTAAATTTTTTAAACGTTATTGATTTGATTTAAAATGTTTTCATTTTACACATATTTTTTCTTTTTCTTTTTTAATTAAACCACTAAAGCAATAAATGTTGAATCGAATATTTTTTTCATATTTATTTAAAAATTAAAATTATTAATTAAATTAAATAAGTCGATTTAATATTATATATATATATAATTACTAAAATAAATATAAAAAAATTCAATTTAATTTAAAAATAAAAAATCATAAATCTATTTTCATTTTAAATCTTGCTCTAACTACTTTAAACATATTTAAAATGTTTTTATTTCTAATTAATTATTTGATTTAATTTGGTGGTTTATTTGATTTTACACATCCTAAGTGATCTAGGTTAAAGTCCCATTTCAACTATTTTTACTTCTTTTTTTCCTAACTTTTACTGCATTATAAGATATGTATATAAAAGGGTGCAAATTATATCATTTAGAGTAGGTTGGTGCAATGGTAAAGGCTTTGGTATATCCTATAGGTCCCAAGTTCAATCCACCCCAAAACTATTCCATTCCTATTTAATTTTTTTAACCCGGTGGTGACACGTGTTACCACCTGAATGGAGGAAAAAATATATTAAATATTAATAAAATAAATTAAATCTTGAGTAAATTTATCCAATTGGGTGATAACACGTATCATCATCTGATTGGTTGATTAATTTTATTTAATTAAATTAAAATTAGGACCAAATTGATATAATAGGTAAGTAACATAGACCAAATGTGTAATTTTATAAATTTTTGTTAATTGCCACGTCGTCCCTCCGTCACCCCTCCGTTAGTTTTTTAATGGTGGTGATTAAAATATGACCAATTTAAAAGTTTCGTAGTCTGATTGACGAATTGCCTAGTTCGGTGATCAAAATAGGTACGCCCAAATAGTTTTGTGGTCACTTGAGTAGTTTACCCTTAAATTTAAAGTTTTAACTATTGGACTTAAATAATAAAAATAATAAATATCATTTTCTAAAAACTAATATAATATTTTTGAAAAAATGATATATATAATAAATTTTAAAAAGTTTATACAAATGAAAGGAAAAACATGAATACAACTTTTAAAAGAAAATATATCATAAATATAATTTGTAGGGAAATATCTTTTATAAAAAGAGTAATAAAAATAAATATAATATTTTTAATTTATATGTTATAGATTGTTTAAATATCAATTAAAAATTATTTTATAAAAGAATTAATGGATATAATTACATTTATATTGTATATTTGAAGTTGATAAGTAATTGTTAATATTGACAATTTCCATCTACGTAATTATTTATGTATGTCACCTAGTAATTATAGGTGATAATCTATCTACGGAAACTATTTTGACTCAAAATAAAATATTAAGGGTAAAAGTAAATAAAAAAAAATATGATCTAAAATAATTATTCGATACAAACGCTAGAAATATTTTTCGATCTACTTTTACCTTTAACGTTTGCATCTCTAATCCCTAAGCCCACAAATCACTAATCCCTAAGCCTGCTAACAAACACAATCAATGTTCAATCAGTCAAACTTATCTTTGCCAATCCAGCTGACAAACACGGTCAATGTCTAATTACCCGAATCTACCCCTGACAACTGGCCTACAACCATTGCACCTCCCACCATCAGGGACCTCAAAAACCTTACTCCTATATAAAAGAAGGACAAAAAGAGATCCTGTGAGAGAAAAGAAAAGGACTAACGGCTCTTAATCTACCATAAATAAAGATGAACCGTCGTGGACTGCCACTAACTACCATCTTGCCTATATTATTTGTCCACATCCCTATCGTTTTGTTTGGTATTTGACATTTTAGACATCAATAATACTTTATTTTTTAAAAAAAGATAAAAAAATCTTGTTAAAAACTTTTTTTATGCCTAATCTAAGATGAACAACTTAAAATCATATAGCGAAAAGAAAAAAAAAGAATATCTATAACTAGTATAGAATAACCAAATATAAAGTCCATATAATATATATAACTTTTAAAATGCATATTTTATTTTTACAATTGATGCGTCAATGCTTTTTTTTTAAAAAAAATGGATGATCTATACTTTCTTTGTTACTAATGTTTTTTTGGATGAGTCTAAAACGGGCGATATACATCGTTGAACACCATTAACGCAACATACCGCTGTATATTATTAAATTTTTAATGATTTTAAATTATTATTAAATAATCAAAATTATTTTAAAACAAAATTAAAATTTTGATTTAATAAATCATTCATTTTTATTTTATAATATTTTTTAATTAAAATATTAGAATCAAATTCTCCACCATTAACAAACCTTAACCTCAACCCAAAATATTTTGTTCTAATCTTCACAGCCACCACCCTGCTTTCTTCCCAACTATTGTAAATCATTTGAGGATCGCTTGAAAATCAGGAATTTTTTTCGCTAATTAGGAATAGATTTATTAAAAAGTAAAGAAGTTTGCAATCTCAGAACAGGTATAATCGAACAAAAATCTAACCCCAAACACAAACTGGTAGAATCTATAAAGGACCAAAGTGAAAACGAGGTCGTTTCATATTAAGTAGTTAATTTTATTGTTCTACTTTAATTAAACGGTAAGTTTAGCCAAGGATGTAATTAGATTAAACGTGGTCGTTTTATCCATGTTTAAGTTAAAAGGCTATCTTGTTTATATACTAATTTATGGAATGAATGGTCATTGTCTTCCTCCAAATTCTCTGATTTCTACTTCTCCCTTTGATTCCTCTATCTTCTCCCTAATATAAAATTTTTCTCAATTTCGTACTGTTACAAAGGCATCAAAGCTATCGATCCAGGCTATTGTTAATAATCATTTTTGAGTTGAGGTCCTGAGGGATTAAAATCTGTCTTCAACATACATTTTGCGAATCGAACGCTCCTAGTTATAATCCACCAGGCAATTTTTCTTATTATTCGAAAAGTACTAAATCGAATTTTCTCACTTTATGAGTCTATGAAACAGATTATTCCGTTTTAAAAGTCAATTGGCGTTCAATTCTTAGTCTAATATCAAAGTTATGAGGCTATTGGGACTAGAAGTTCTCTTTAAGGCTGTAATATTTACGATAGTTGTTGTCAGCTCGATATTCAATTGCATGACGATGCAGAGTTGACCGATTTTGTTGAGCCGATACAAGTTTTAAATTCATCTATTGATGCTATGGAGGTGAGTTTGGGTGAAACCCAACAGTTTGATGAACTACTGGCGCATAATGAAAAGATCAGTGAATGTATGGAGGACATAGATGCCAAACTTCCAGTTCAATTTGAAGATGGTCCATCCGCAGCAATCACCGACCTTTCTGAAGAGCTATGTTCATCAACTCTGTCAAAAACCATCTCTAAAATTGTTCCAACAAATTTTTTTTAGACTGAAAAAGCTTCATTTCAGCATAAAGGACATGGAGGTTCAGGACCGATAATTTTCAATTAATTATCAATGTTTTTGATGATGGGTATTAAATTGGGTCCATCGAGGTTGTGCGAATTAAGAACACAACTAATCCCCCTTTTCTTAGAAGAATGTATACCGGTGGAAAATTTGACCGGGTTTATTCAAAAGTGCTCATGAATGCTAATAAGCTTATTGAGATTAACGACCCCTACGATTTTCGACTTTTAGTGATGGGTAGTAATAACGTTGTAGCGGATAATACCAGGAACTTCACTGAACTGATTGCATTAGAACAAAAGGTGAAATTGGGTGATAGGAAACCAGTTGTTATAACTGATTTGGTTGCTCCTTCGGCTGAACGGGAGCACGGATTATCAAAACTGATGGAAGCAACGGAAAGAGGGGTACGAGTGGTGAGTGAAGCTTGTTAACTTGACAACATTGAGAAACAAGAAGCACATCTTTTAAAAGCTTACGACATAGCTGCAGATTATTTTGTTGATGAAAAAGGAATTCCATTGGATAAACAAGTTCACGATGGATTAACACTTGAATCATTTTCAACAGAATTCAAGCCATACGGGAAAACAGGAGTCTACAAGGACACCAGATTGCAAGAGCAAGGTGGTCAATATTTGAGAAAGATGCGATAATATGCAACTGTGCATTTTCACTTTGCGATCTAGGACGATCCATTATGAGTGTTGTATTATGCAACTTATCAAGGTACCCGAAAGTAATCTCCACTTGTACTACAAGAAAGGGAGAGTAGGTGATGATCCAAATGGCCAGGAGAGGCTCAAAGAATGGAAAAAAGTAGACTGTGCTGTGAAGGAGTTTGTTAGGCTCTTTGAAGAGATGAAGGGAAATGAGTTTGAGTCATGGAAAATTGAGAAGTATTTTCAGGAGAAGCCACTGAAATTTTATTCTATAGACATGGTGGATGTGAGATGTGGGGTACTCGGCCTTCGACCGTTAGGTGTTGCAGCATCACATCCTAAACTTGAACCAATAGTTGCAAATTTCATGAAGGTTCCTTGAAGTCAGGAGATTTACAAGTATGCAATGATGGTGACGGATTTAGATGCCCTTGATTTACCAATAGAGATGCTCTCTAATATTCATTTGAAAAAATGTGAGAAGGTTCTATTGGAATTTGTAGAAAAAATAATATCAATGAAAGAATATAGACCTAAAGCAGATGCAGTGTGGTCAGACTTTAGTCAAACATGTTTCACCCTGAAGTATTTCACCAGGCCCTTCATCTTCATGGATTATCAAGAACTTGTTGATCATTGTGAAACATCATTCGAGTGTGTCCGAGACATTTTTGTGGACTCCCATGTTATTGGACACAATGGAGATGATATCCTTGATGACCCATCGTCTGATAAATACAAGAGAATAGAATGCTCAGTTTTTCCACTGAATAAAGACATTGCAGCTGTTACAACGATCTTGTTGGATACGTTTCCTATTATGAACTCTTCCAATAGAGGAAGTTACAAGGCTGGAGAGGCTGATATGATCATCGAGAATGGGAAAGGGGAATTAGTTTCATACAGTAACTTGGAGCAGATGATTACAGATGATATTGATTCACGACTGCTACTGCAATTTACTAATGTATTACTGAGAGGGATTTCTACTGGTCGTAGGTCACACTATGAAGTACCAGACGATAAGGAGGTGATATATGTTGCCGCTGCTGCTTGTGTTTTTCTGCGGGTTACACTTAATACTTTAGCTATAGAGAGAAGCATGATTGTACTGGTCTATACAACTGGACTGATTTTAGTGTTGGAAAGGCTCGACACAATTTTTCCTTTTGACCCAGGTTTGTTGAAAGGATGTGAAAGTTTCATCCGTCCTATGTTTGTTTTCTGGTCAGCTCAAAATTATCCTCTAGTTGCTTATAAATTCTCAGCTTTAGGGAATGTTGTTGCTTCTATGGTTCATGATGTGCAATTACTTCCTAAACTTTTGTTATGCTGTGGGAGTTCAATCTATCTTGTGGGTTTAACTGGAAGTATTATTGTCGGTTTATTCGTTATTTGGGTTGTGCTGAAAAGAGCAATGGGAAACGTTTGGTCAAACCACGTCAAGAAAACAAGGATGGTTGATGGTTGCTCAAGGATGGTTCTTCATCAGCTCGATGTACTGATTTTTTTTAATCCTTGAGGTCAAGGATCTTTTTCGAAGAAAGAAATATTGTAAAGGACCAAAGTGAAAACGAGATCGTTTCATATTAAGTAGTTAATTTTGTTGTTTACTTTAATTAAACGGTGAGTTTAGGCCAAGGATGTAATTAGATTAAACGTTGTCGTTTTATCCATGTTTAGGTTAAAAGGCTATCTTGTTCACAGAATGATTTATCGAATGGTCATTCCCCCCGCCCAAATTCTTTGATTTCTGCTTCTCCTTTTGATTTCTATGTCTTCTCCCTAATGTAAAATTCTTCTTCTTAGTTTCGTAATGTTACAGAATCGCACAAGACAATCCAACAAGTACAAGAAGCACAAAATTTAAAACTGCAAAATCTATCCCCCAAAACATTTGCTTTTATCTGTTTAAGGAATAGGAATGGGATTGATCACCAAAATCCCACGGAAATGTAGGGCAACCGTGGTGAACACTAGAACAAAAGGTTTAGGGATGAGGTTAGGGTTTATGGACGAGAGTGGATTTGATTCTAAATGTAATATCCCAATTTTTGGCTAGTGACCAAAATGTAAATTTTAAAAGTTTTGTGGCTAAAGTATAAACTTTGAAAAAGTTTAGGGACCAAAGTTTAATTTTCAAAAGTTATGTTTTTTAACTCTGTAAATGAATAGTTTATCCCCAAGAATTACATTTTCTTGTTATCTGGATTTTTTATACGGAGTTTGTATTAATGGCTATAAATCGATAAAGTTTGAAAAAATATTCGGATAATCGAATCGAATCGAATATTCAATATATTTTGAAGGATGATAAGACAAGGTTAAATATGTCATTTTACATGTCTAAGATATTTTCTTTGTGTTGGAAGAATATGAACCCTTAGATTTAAGTTGATTTTCCATGTTAAACATAAGCCGTTTGATGAAAATGGAAAGATCATAATTTTGGAAAATTACAAGTGTAAAGTTGGTAACTACTAACTTATTGGTTTTTTTTTGACCATTGGATAAATATTTTGACAAGTGGCATGGTTTGGAGCTTTAAATTCAAGGGTAAAATGGTTATATCCCTATTAGGAGGATATTTTTATAATTTATGAAAATAAAAGATGCCAAATGACATAAATAAAAAATGAAGAAATATCTTCATCTTTCTTCATGCTTCACGTCAAGAAGAAGAGAACAAGAAGGAAAGCAAGGTAAGTTTAGGTTTTGCATTTTTAATCCTAAATACTAGGATTTAAGGTTAGCTTATGAAATATGAAGTTGTTCTTCATGAAATTCTCTTTCAATTGGTATAAAAATTTCATGGAATTGTTGAAGGATACTCTTGAGTTTTGAAGAGGGATAGTTTAGGGTTTATGGATCCAAATGAACTAGGATTGAATTATGGAAGATTATGTGATGTTCTATTATTTCCATGCTTGATTGAAGTTAAAATTGATGTATTCTTGATGGAATACCATTTGGCTAATTACGGTTTAATTTGGTGTTTAAGGATTCAAGTTGAATTTAGAGTTTTTATGAAAGGAAAATGTTGGAATAACATAATTGAAGGTTAATTTGAGGTGTTGGAATGGTTAAAGGATGCTAAAGATGTGAATTATGAAATCTGCCCAGAATTTTTGTCATTGGCAATAAGTTCGGAAATTCACCATAAATTCTACAAAAACGATTAGAAAGAGATCCTTATATCATTGTATTCCTGGTTCAGCTAGTTTCGTTTAAAACAAACAATGACTGATTTCGATTTGTATATCAAAATATATGAATTTTTAAGTGATGAAAGGTTAGAAAACAGAATACCAGTCTGCTCCGAAATTCAGCACTGGAATTCGACTTTAAAAATTCGTCATAAATCATACAAGTTGAATTTGGGCTATTAGTTTATATGGTTGAACAGCTTATCGAAACTAGTTTATGTCAAAACAAACGGAATTGAATTCCGAGTTGTGGATTATTTTATATAAATATTTCTTTGAAGGTAGCGCATATTGACAGATTATAAAATGAGTACCTTATTGTGTTATTAATTTGTGCATGTAAGGGATGAATGTGAAGCATTCAAGTAAACCCGAGAAATCAAAAATTCAATAGATAAGGCAAATGATCAATCTTGGAGTTCTCTTAATTTATTCAATTTAGTTTGGGATAAGAAATGTCAAGGTGAGTGCAATTGCATACATATCATGACACATTGATATTTTATACATCATTGGTATGGCTTGCGATGAGCCTACCCAAATTTTACTGTCATTATATTTATGTCATGGAGCATATGATTGACATATTTTAAATACGTCAAAAGTTGAATATAAATGCATGGATCACTAGTTATATATGATGTTATATTATGAATGTTATTTCGGGTATGAACTGTCTGATGTTAAATTATGTTGATATACATTGTCATGGATGAAATAAATATGAAATATATGCCCAAGTATGTCATTGAGGGACAGGGTATAGTTGGCATGCCATAGAGTCCAGCAGCACGCTGCATACTCGGTTTAGCACTATAGTGTATATAAAGGACACTTAGTGCATATGTTGGGCACGACCTTATGTGTATTAGCACTTCGGTGCATATTTGACTCGTGTACCCAGGTTCCTCATAGGCTTATATTTGGGCTATGGTTTATTGGTAAAAAAATAAACAAGTGAATAAGCTTATGAGCTTTTGAAATAAATGGCAAGTATATTGGTAAGAAATTTATATCCGATTTATATTATGTTAATATATGATTAACATGATGGTAATACATATCTAGTGATCATGATGCATTTATGCATATATGGCATATTATGACAAATGCACAAGCACGAAAGTCTTATGACATTGGCATATAGTAAATCATTACTAATGCAATGTGAAAGTTGATGCATTGACATATATCATGTTATGTAAACGTCGTCATGAAGTCGAATAAGTTTAAATTATTGTTATTAACTTCGTTTATTGCCTCACTAAGTTTGTACTTAGCGTGTGGTGATTGTGCACACGTAGGTGGTTCGAATCATTGACGAAGCAAAGAGTTATATCAAGTTCCGAAATTTTCATCAAGCTGCCACAACAATGACATCCTACTTGAGGTTTTAAATTTATTTTAGTGACATGTATAAATGTGATTAATTTGTCTATTTTAACTCCACGTCCGATATTTTTTGAACAGTCAAATTTATTTTTTTAAAGTAAAGGAGCTCCGATTTTGTGTATTAGTCGATATAAATATTTTCAAAGGTTTTAAATTTATGAAAATTTTGAATAAAAATCATGTTATTTTTTTGTGACATCTCTGACTCATATTCAATAATCAAATACGAGAATGAGTTGTTACACTAAAATACTTTAATTAAAAGATATTATACAACAAATATGAATGGTTTATTAAATTAAAATTTTAATTTTGTTTTGAAATAATTTTTAATTACATGTTCAATCTTTGATATTTTTAATAATGATTTAAAAGTCATTAAAAATTTAATGGTATACAGCGGTATGTTCATTAGTGGTGTTTAGCGGTGTGCGTCGCCTGTTCTAGAATTTTTCTTTCTTTTATTATTATTTTTGAATATTTTTTAATTTTGACTTTTTATTTAAAATTCATTATTGAAGAAAATATAAAAAATATATTTTAAAAATCCAATCAAATAGCTTTTAACTATATATTTAAGACAAAAAAAATAATATATGTTCTTACAAATTTTTTTTGACAAATTCTAATTCTAATCCTAGTCCTACCTAGAGGGAAGTGAGATTCTAGGGGAATGGAGGGGGAGTGAAGAGGGACTCTAAGGGAAAGGAGGGAGAGTGCTCCTAAGAAAATAAGTGAACAAAGATGAACAATTTGGTCAACCGGCTAAATGTGATTACTCAGATAAAGAGTTAATCTTAACATACTATTTAAATGAATAAGATTATTTTTTTTAAATCTCCATTAACTACAGTTAATGTTTTTTTTCCTCTCTCTATATATAATGAAAAAATAACACACACTACACGAATATACGAATGTTTGAAAATCAGCATATTTCAAGTTATTAATGTATCAAATTTTATACAAGTATAAAATTCCATAAACATGATTACGAAAAAGCAAAATACATGAATATATGAATTATCCGGTAAACGTACAACGTGAGATTATTGAAAAGCATTACAAGACCACTTCTTACAAAAGAAGTTGTTATCTCATCAAATGAATGGTGCAATTTGGCAGCCGACGAACAATAACATAGTTAGTACTTGGACATAGTTCTCTGAAATTGCTCCTTCGGTGCTGTGGGGTGGGACAATGAAAGAACAAGGGGAAATGAATTAATCAACCGACATAATTCGAGTTGAGCCGTTTGAAGATGATATGTTACAGTTAGGTTTTACCTGGCAAACCAGTGAATCGCTCGTACTGTTCGTAGGCCTGCCTGATGAACATCTCCAATCCAGAAACAATCGTGGCTCCAGTTTCTTCTGCTTCACTCAAGAGTCGGGTTATTTTTGGGGTGTAAACCGCATCAAAAACCAGTGAATAGTATTTCAAAGCATTCTGCAAAAACCCAAATAAATTTTGCTTAATTCTCTCATAGTTGCATTGAACACGGCAGGCTCCTGTTTCTCTATTGCCGAAATTAAAAGACATGTCAAAGCAGCCTTCGGAAATTTTTGAATCAGGATATGTCATTCTCAAGAAGAAGAAATGGCAAACCTTGGGCATGGGTGTTTCATCGGTTTTAGGTTGCATTCCAATGGATGTTGTGTTGGCAAGAATCATGCCATCCTCTGGGTGGAAGTGAGCTAAATCATCAAGAGACAGAGCATCTCCTCCGACTATGTCGGCAAGCTCTCGAGATCGTTCTTCAAGTTAATTCGATAAATAAATAATAAATCTCAAATTATCATCAAAGCAGATCCAGATGATTTTAAAACAAAGAACTCTTTTGTTAGAATGCTACGAAGGAAGAACGAACACAATGTACCATAGGTTCGATTGGCAATTATAACTCTTGCTCCTTTTTGTTTTGCACCATAAGCAAGTGCCTTCCCAGCACCACCGGCACCGATAACTACGAACAACTTACCAGCTAACGGCGAACCAGCAATACTGCTTATGTTATATCTGGCTGTCAAGAATAATGGGGTTTTAAGAACTTTGGACAAACAAATTAACTGAAACATACATTGCTTACAAACTAACAACAAACCCCGTAGTCCATCCTCGATAGCGGAAATAGCACCTACATAGTCCGTGTTAAAACCGAATAACTTCCCATCACTTTGACTCCTTACAATGCAATTGACAGCTCCTATGGCCTGTAATATTTAATCAAAGATTAGATTGATCATGCACGCTTTTCACACAAAGAAAACGCTCATCACCAAAGAAGTTAAAGAATCACAAAGTGCATGGATGTGGTTGGCGACACTACTGTTGCTAGATAAAAAATTGAAAAAAGAAAAATAAATAAATAAGTTACCTTTGCAACTGGATCTACTTCGTCACAGCACTTCACCGCAGCCTCCTTGTGAGGAATTGTACAGCTGCATGTGAGCCACAAAAGTAAATCATCTTGCAACAAAATGCAATATGAAACCAATATTGAAGTGTAACAGTAGGCTAAACCTATGTTACTCGGACTCAAAAATGTCGAATACAGGTGCATGTTTGAGATGGATATGTTCGATTTCCAAGTTTTCCATGTATATGGATAATCGTTGGAAAGTCATATCTCCATATGTGTCTAGCATGAACACTTCAAGAAAAATGAAGAATTGTTGCAACATAGTAAACCGCATAATAAATTATACTAGACGAATCCTTTTGCAGCTCTAGCCAGTAATTTGTACCATATGTTTAACTAATCTAGAGATTAGGCTCGTTAAAACTGGCACAAAAGCAATTACCTGAATACAATGAAGTTTATGCATTAGCAATGAAACGTCCGACATAGGGACGAACCTGAATCCCGCAAAATCGGGGGATGAGTACGTTTGGAGAAACTTCGCTAAGTCATCCACTAGTAAGTGAACAAAGACCCCATTGAAACCAGCTGACTTGAATGCTTCATTGTAGAGCATAGGTGATTTGCTATGACCAACAGGCTTGCCGATAATTCCATACACTTTCGTATCAGGACCTAACTGCCTGAAATTGTATAGATTCAACAAATCATAGATGGTTGGTTGTCCAGGTGCTGAAATAACTCCGGGCTCAAGAGTACCGAAAGTGAGATAGCCACCAAATTTTGCACAGAGAATCCGTGAAATCAGCCCCCTCTCACCCATGACAAGTCCAATTATAGGAACCTGAAATATTCAGCAACAAATCAAACAGATGAATTTAACAGTACAAAGAATCTAGGAAACGTATAATGGTCCAACGAGACTAAAGAAAACAACAAATACAATACTTCAATGCAATAAAACAAGCTTGAGAAAAGCATTTTGCTTCATTTTCTTTTGGTAAATTTCACCGATGTCTAGTTTGGAAAACGACCCTTTCAGTCACCGATGCGAAAAGTATTGGCATAGATTATCAAACAATTTACATAAACACTGCTGCTGCTGTCGCAACTCGATTTTCAAAGTCCGACACTGCATTAACCAAATACGAATATACTGAAGAATGCAAATCTAAAGCTCTCTTAAACTCTATCCGGGACATTCAACAAAACTTCAAAACCAACTAGTTCAAGTTAATGATTTTAACAAACAAGTTGTTTTAAACAAAATGATAGAGGCTATAAGATTGCATTTCAGATTTATATTCAAGGCATATATGATTCTTACCTGAGAATGCACAGTTATCTGAAAAATCCGTGCAACATCGGTAATATCGACAGCTGTAGTCGTGATCTTCACTATATCAGCTCCTGTAGATTGTATTTTCACAACAAGGTTGCCAAGCTCCTCAACAGATGGAGTGTTCTGATAATTGTGAGAAGAAACTATGACTTTGATCTTTTCAGGCTTCTTTCCATTGATGGATTTTATGAATTCATGAGCAACCTTGAAAAAGCAGCAATTTGCATAACTATAAGTGTACAGTTTACACACAAAATAACCATATGAAAGGTGTCATGTTTCAATCAAAAGTTATGTTAACCAGACTCTTCATTTTTCTTAAAGTGTTCGTATTGGATGTATGTCCAGACGTAGGTATGACTTATGAGGATATGAGCCTTCAAATGCATAGAAATACTTGAAAATTTTAAACATAATCACACATTTTCATATCCGACACTCACACCAAGGCCAAGTAACATTGATCAAAACAGTAAGAAACAAGCACCATAGAATTTGAATACACTCTACTAAGTTCAGTAGACTTTACTGTTTACACAAAATAATTAGACATAAAAGATGTGATGCTTCAATCAAAAGTTATATTACTTTGACAATTCATTTGTCTTGAACTACTCATGTCAAATACATATCAGGATATGCGTAGGGAGAAATGACCTTTTAAATACTTGAAGAACCTAATTATAACTCTGTGGAGCACATACTAATATCCGACGAATAATATTAATCAAAGAGAAGAAACAAACACTATGTTACTCCAAATCTTCAGTTTTTTTTTTCTCTTAAAGAATCCATGTCCGACAAAGGTATCAGAGATATGACCCTCCGAATATATGAAAAAAG
This sequence comes from Hibiscus mutabilis, assembly GCA_019671005.1. Taxonomy (NCBI): domain Eukaryota; kingdom Viridiplantae; phylum Streptophyta; class Magnoliopsida; order Malvales; family Malvaceae; genus Hibiscus; species Hibiscus mutabilis. The sequence goes on along the minus strand of CM033739.1, from coordinate 23,982,095 downwards.
AAAAACACACCCATGTCAGACGGTTGTATACTATATCACACTAGAGCCCAAATTACACTGAAAAAAGAGTACGAAACAAGCACAATACAAATCAAGTTCTCTGAAACAAACCTTAAGCTCAACATCAATGTAATAAGCTCCTAATTCCATGGCTAATTGAAGAACATCTAATCTTTTTTTCTCGTCGCCATCATACATGCCACCTTCCCACACTGGTCTGCAACACAAATTTGCAAGTTAAACAACTTAGAACAAGCTTGAAAGATCCATCAATGGCAGAATTTATGAAGACTCAAATATGAGTAAAGAGGGAAATCCCAGAAAAGAAGAGAAAAAAATTAAAAATACCCATTGAAATGTGCATCGAACTAAAGCAAATAAGTTTCAAAAAATTGGGGGGGGGCAAGAATCAAATCTTGAAACCTGTAGGTGAAGAGTGTAGGCAAAGGGCATTCTTTGATTAAAACTTTGAGGTCTTCAAAAGGGTTGAAATTCTTGAGACTATCCAATCTAATTTCCACAAGATCAGCAGTAGAAGCTTTAGCTTTAACCATGTCAGCCACCATCTTATCAATGGAATCCGCCATTATTGGAACACAAATCAGTGTTGGGTTCTTCCTCATTTCACGTCCATTGGCCTCCATTTTCAAACCAGAAACAAGCTATCCAATTGAAACAATACACAAAACAATTAAAAATTCGTTTTATCAGCTCATAAATTTAGCAAAACAAAACAAAAAAATTGAATAATCTAAAATCAAAAGTGGTAAAGATTTACCAAAGGGTTGACCGTGTTCATTTGGTGAAGTTCTGAGTATGGAAAGTTTTAAGAGTTTGGTGAGTTGTAGGGGTTACTGTTGGTTAGATTTTATACCTTGGATCCATATTGGTTGGCGGCCACAGCCAACAATTGAGTTTTTAACGTTAAACCACATCAGTAGTCCCTCGACTATTAACGCTTTCTATTTTGGTCACAAAATATTTTTTCTGGCAAAATTGTCGGTAAACATTGTTTTTTCTATTTTGGTCACCAGTTATTTATGTTTACCGTTGACTTAACGAAGATGATAACATGAAATGGTACAATAACAGTTTTAGTCTCCAAAATTTATTTATTATATCATTTTGGTCTTAATTCAAAATCTTTCAATAAATTTTTAATATTTCAAAATTCTATCAATTTGACCCTCATTTTAATTATTTAATTATTTCTTAGTGAACAAGTATATATACACATGAACACAGATAAAAATCAGAAAGGAAATCCCAGGCAAATTAAAATGCAAAACAATCAATCTGCTTCTTGATAACGTATTAGACTATGTTCTATAGCTTCAAATAATCTACCCCCAAGTATATCTCAAGACAGCTAGTAAAAATGCCAAACAAATATATCAATCATAATTCACTGAATAGCTTATAGCCTTGAACTAAGGAATCTGAGAATCACAAGTCATTGTGAAAGAAACGCACATGTAATACCTTTTTTCACAATTTATTTGGTTAACATATTTCAAAGGTTTGCAAAGCTGACCCTAGAACTTTCAAAAATCCTTTCATATCTTATTCAATTAGATCCCCATATTTGTTAAAAATTCACAAATTAATTCTTAACACATATCATCATTTTATTGGAGGATTAAATTTATTGAATTATCAAATTATTTCAAATAAAAACAAGGACCAAATTGATATAATTTTAAAATATTGAGGATTTATTGAATTATTTTGAATTAGTATCAAAATGACTTAATGTGTAAATTTTGGAGACTAAAATTATTATTGTACCATGCCATGTCATCATCTTCGTTAGGTCAACAGTCAAATTAATGGCTAGTGACCAAAATAGAAAAAATATATGGTTTTGTCAAAAAAATAAGATGGTGACCAAAATAAAAAATGTCAACAATTCAATGGCTATTGTATATTTTGCCTTTTTTTAATTGCCTGATTAGACACACAATTTATCCTTATTTGTTTAATTTTAATTCTTAATAAAATTTAAGCACACATGACAAACAATCTTTAAAAGTTAAAATGTTATCTTTTCCATTGGACAATTCTTTAAGTTTATTTTTTTTCGCAATTATATGTATATATATAATTTCATTTTCGAGCACTTGATTTTTCTTGTGTTATTAAATATAAATATAATGTGATGTATACGAATAAATTAGAAATTAAGACTTGACATATTAAAAAAAAACCATTTACTTAAGGTATAATAGAAATAGAAAAACTTTGATATACATGCCGTGTAAAATTTTAGTTTACATGTGTCTTTTAATTTTAGGGTTTAGGTTGTAAGATTAGTATTTAGAATTTAGTGTATAGGGTTTAGATTTTTAGGGTTAGGATTAGGAATTTAAGATTTAGATTTTATATAGTGTAAATACATATGCTAGTATAAAATTTATTTTACGCAGCCTGTGCATCAAAGTTTCACTAATAGAAATATCATTACAGTTCGAACGAAATTAAATGTTACCTAATTAAAACTCCATGTCTTCTTTTTAACATTTAAATAATCTTAAAATTTCTTTTATTTGCTGGAAGTCGTCTGTCTCTATAAACAACGGTGACTTTTCGTTGGTCTTTCTCTGCTCCCTACTTACAGTTTGTCTCTCTTTTTCTTTTTTTTCTTTTTACGTTTTGCTCTGATGTCCCCTTTTAATTGGCGCGGTGCGTACTTTTGTTCCCGACGATCATGGTCCAAGCACCGACACACTTTGTGATGAAGAAGACAAACACTCCTTGTTGGCTTGGGTTGCGAAAGACTGGGTGGAAGACTGTTGTTCTCTTTCGTTTTTTCGTGCTTTTTGACTTTTCTCTCTACAAGAGTCTCGGTTTCCACCAATAAATGATTTGTGCTTCTTTCTTTCCCTCAGACGACTTTTCGATGACAGGCCTTTTAGATCTGTTTTCTTCATATTAGTCTTTACAGTGTTTACATGTTGCTGCAATGGATGCTCCGTCAATAAGGGATGACAATTTGGTTCAATGTTCATTGTGGCTTTTCCTCAGCCGTCTTCTTCAGTTTAACCCCTTGAAATATCCTCAACCATCAAGAATCCCCATCTGATGGATCCTCTGTTGATCCAACCGTTCAGTGTCGCTCATCCACCATTGTTGCTCGCTACCGTCGGTAGTCTTTGTTCTTAAGCTATGGTCAAGGTTGCATGGGCCTTGTTGTCTTTTTTTTTGTTTTGGACTTTATTTCAGTTCATTTGCCTGTTGCTTTTTTTTTCCCTCTCAATTATTGTAAGAACTTTTATGAATGAATTTTCTTCCCTTCCTGATAGAAAAATGTATAATAAGTAATAAAATTAGTCATAAATTATTTATTATTTTTTCAATTTCACACATAAGTTTTGAAAACCCCAAAAAAATTAAACATTTACTTTTAAAGACTGTATTTATAACTGACCGATCAATAATTGACACGTAGCATTATTTTTAAAAATATTTTTTTTTACATTTTCTCTTTATTTCCTTTTTTATTCATTTTTACATGATCAAATATTATTTAAAACAATAATGAATTTGTTGAATAGTGTATATATTCAATTTCTCACATGAACCATAGGGTTGCTGAAATTCATGGTTGGTATGCACTGTGCGGGCCGGGAAGCGTGGTTGACAATCACATTTGGGCTTGGATTCGAGATGAGATTACTGGAACCTGTTGGAAAAAACAGTGAGGAATAGACAATTTTGAGCCATAATTCGAGAAGGTAAAAATAGAGATTCGAATAAAATTTTTATTGGTTCCTATTTTACTCCATGAGAACTTTATAACGGTATCTCATATGCTGAAAATGGTTAAGTAATAAATGATAAATTGATGCTCAAAGTAAGGTAGTTGTGAATTGAGTAAGGAAGATAAAACCCCATATCCCACATGGATGAGATAAATGAAATAGAAAGTGTTTATATACACTTACCCACTTTATAGTTATTGAGTGACTTCAATGGGAATTGTGCCTTGCACATAGAGGGTGTGAGTTTAATCCTATTTGAGTTGGGGAGCACTTGTATGATGTTTGCAATGTCTAGTTTAAAAAAGCATTAGGTTCAATTCATTGGTATTTTCTTCTTCAGTCTTCAAATCATCTCGAAATTTTTTTCTTCTTCAAAAATTCTCTGGTATTTTCGGTGATAAGCAAATGCAAGGTTCTGTTCGTGATCTCTACACCCGTGCTATTGTTGAAGATCATATTGTTGTTGTATCATGGAGACTGACGACCAATTAACTCAAGCACCAGGAGAGTGGTCGAAATCTATCTTAAGGAAACGACGTAGCTACAGGCCTCAACACGTTTCCTTTCGGTTTGATTTACATACGTTCTTATTTTTGTATTGTTCGATTTAATAATTCAATTAAAATTTATGTTTTGTTGATTTATTATTTTCTTGGATTAACGCGTTTATTCTAACAATCTTAAGACAGATTCTTGAAGTTTAATCCAAGACGAACAGATTCCCGTGTTATACACACAACGAGGCGATTCAAAATTAATTCTGATATTGACAAAGCAAACAAATTCGTTTTCAGGATTTATTCTGCCATTTCAACGGGTTTGCTTAATCTCAGATGGGGACAAATCTGTTTACAGAAATTGTCATGATAAGTAACGAAGGTTACGAATTTTGTGCAATACTAAAATCAAAGATAAACAGAAACTTTTGGTTTATTGGAATCGTTATTGATTCCGGATTCGTTTCTTTTGAACTGAAACAATGATTATGGTGAGACCATAGTTAGGGAAAATATTAAATATTGATGAGCACCATGAACATGGTTGCATAATTTTGGCAATAAAGTTGCAATATAGCTGCATGAATTTGGAGAGCAAGATGCCTCAAACGGAAATAAAAAGCTATAGACCAAAGAATGTATGAAAAAGAAAGGAAAAAGGAAAAATTACCTACTTTAAATAAATGGTTCTTTTCTTTAATAATAATTATTAAATGTGATAATAATTATTATTTGTATTTTTGAAAATATTGTAGATTATTTCCCCGTACTAATAATTTCTTTGAGAAATTTATAGAGACGAACAGGATTTTCAGGCAAAATTTTGGAAACAAGATCTAGTAAATAATTCGTTTCGGGAATTTAATTCCCGCCATTTTAACGGGTTTACTAGATCTTTCTTTCCAAACAAAACGAAACTAAAATCAAAGAATAAATTTCTCTTGATTTTATTGGCTTGATATCTCTGTTTGGGTTTTAGTGCTAATAATCCCAATGTTTAACAGGAGATATAACACAGGAAATAAATCATTAAATTTAAATCTATGCTAGAATCATGTGGTGATTCTAATTTGTTAAGAAAAATATATTGTTCGATTTATTTTTGTAGAAATCTAGAATAATTCAATTTTGTGAAAGGAAATAAATTGTTCAATTTATTGAGAATCTTGATCTTGTAAATAAATTTGATCTCCTTTTCAAACAAAGTGGATAAATTTGTTTTAACAGAATTTGTGTAATATCCCAATTTTTGGCTAGTAACCAAAATATAAATTTTGAAAGTTTTGTGGATAAAGTATAAATTTAGGAAAAGTTCAGGGAACAAATTGTAATTTTCAAAAGTTATGTATTTTAGTCCCGTAAATGAATAGTTTACCCCCAAGAATGGTATTTTCGTGTTACCCGGATTTTTCGTACGAAGTTTGTATTAATGGCTATAAAGCGATAAAGTTCAGAAAAATATTCGGATAATCGGATCGAATATCCAAGATATTTTGAAGGATGATAAGGCAAGGTTAATTATGTCATGTTACATGTCTAAGATTGTAACACCCTTAATGTATACTCATAAATCGAATATACATTAAAGATGTTACGGAGTCGTCTAAACAAATCTCGACTTATAAATTTATTTGTACAAGTATTTACAAATTTTAGTTTGTAAATCTAACCCTTTCTATGTTTTCTTGAAAACACAACCTATGTGCAGTTAGCTAGTTTCAACCCTGAACTAATTATTTTAAAATATATTTGGCAATTATTAAAAACAATCTTTCAACTCAGGGTGAAAACTAGATTCACTATCTAGGCCCTTTCTTGACTTTAAAATCTTTACGCAATTATCGATTATTCTTATTAGCAAAGTAATTATCCTTTCTACCTTAGCTTTATTCTGTTACAATGATAATGCCTTATTTTGCTTTATCCATATACGATTCATCATCAAAACTGATTACTTATCTATCATTTAGTCTAATTTAATGCATCATACTCTACTAGCAATTAAATAATTACATGCCCACTAGAGATTATCATAAGCTAGAATATCTTACTGATGTTTTGCAGATTGAAGCTTGATCAGCATGCTCGACTCCTCTTCAAATCCTCCATCTTAATCTACGTGTGAAACAAACACACGCTAAGTACAAACTTAGTGAGGCAAAACTTATAAATCAAAGTAAAGCATTTTAATTTTAATAAAAATTGCATAATAAATAAACTACTGAATATAACATATAAGAATTTAAAATCATATAGAATGACTTATAAAAGTCGTTCCTCTGTCATGTAACCTGTAAAAATCAACATCTCATATATTCATATATATATATATATACAATAAAGGTTATATCAATACGATCCATTGTACTTTCAATTTCAATATAGCCCAATGTAATATGGATGAGAATACATGGTATGCGAGTCAATGATGAGTATGCACATGTGCCCGACAACAACTATTTAGCTGTGCCATTAATAAAACAATGTATCAATGTATCGATGTATTGATATCAATGTATCAATACCAATGTATCAATGTCAGTGTAACACTGTAAACACTACCATAACTTAACGACATCACTAATAATAATAGGTCATTGTTGTAGAACACAACTCACTATATCACTGCCGTAACTTAACAGCAGTATTAACCAATAGGTCATAGCCGTAGAACACAGCTCACTGTTTCATTACTATACTTGACAGTAATATCATATTAATATACTCCACCTCTTTGGCATGCCAATATACCAAGACTCTCAATAATTATACAATGGGCTTTCAAATAATTTACTACTATGAACATTTCATTCATTTTCGATGACATCAATGGATCAAGATAATCACTTCAATATGTAAAAATATACATTGGGCAGTTCATACCAAAAAATCATTCATAAAGCACTTCAAAATCATTTAATAATAATTCAAATCCTTTTCTTTTAATAATCGAGAATGACTTATCACCAGTCTTTCTCATTTCATAAACAGAGTAAGTAGAATGCACTCACCTGGGCCATGTAATAGTATTCCTCACTAAATTCTACTCGATCTTTTCCTTTATAGTATCTTGAATCCTTTTTGATTAGTGTTCGGCTTCATTAACCACATAAATATAAATACCATTTGTTAGATTCAAATCTAACAATATTCTAAATATGCTATCAAATCTAATTATTCGAATATGTAAAATTTCCAAAAAAAATTCTTCCTTCCTTAGACTGTCCAAAAATTCATTTTGGTCTCCAATTGACCACTTTGAACTTCAAATAATTCTTCCAAGCTTGCTAACTACCATTAGATACCAAATGTCTCAATTTCCATTTTTTGGCAGCTTGCACTACTTTCAAAGATTTATTTCTATAAAATAATCTAAAACCCGGAATTCGATTCCGTTTGTTTTGAAAGAAACTAGATTCAATAAGCTTTTCACCCATATACATTAATAGCCCAAATTCAACTTGTATGATTTATGGCGAATTTTCAAAGTCAATTTTCAGTGCTGATTTCGGAATAGACTGCCATATTGTTTTCTGACCTTTCACCACTTAAAATTTCATATTTTTTTACTCGGAATTCGAAATCAGTTTCCGTTCGTTGGAGGAAAAACTAGACAAACAAATCTTTACATCGGTATAAAATTCACCATCTAACCATTTTTGTAGAATTTATGGTGAATTTTCAAACTTACAGCCAAATCTAGTTTTCCTGCACAACTTCCATAAATAACTTCAAACTTTATACTAATTTCTCCTTACTTTGCTATTTGTCAATTTAGTCCCATTATTTAATTTAAATCATCATCTTATCACCTTCTTCATCAAATAATTATTTACAATAGTTTCCCTTAATTTTCCTTCTTAACCGAAATAACCACTAAAATGCAAAGATAAGGATTCTAGCTTCTTAACTTTGCGATTTAGTCCTCAAATCAACATTACTATCTTTATTCCATCATTATAACTAAAAATAAGATTTAATCCTTCTCTAAAACCTTATTTCCGAATTGGTCACTTAACTTTGACAATTTGTCAAAATGGTCACTAACTCGATTTAACATCGGTTTTGCATTCTAACTTCAATTTTCATATCTTCAACATCCCTAATAACATAAATACACACCAATTCCATAAAAATCAGATTTATTCCTTCAACTTTTAAACTTGCTGAATTGGTCCCTAAACATTTAAATTAGGGTTTTGCTTCCAAACAACAAATCAAGCTCACTAGATCATTTATCAAACATCACAAACCCTAAATAAAACTTAAATCCATAAACCCTAATCATATTCATAATAATAAAAACATGTAGAGTTTAAATCCCAACTCAATAACATGATTTTAACATCACAAAAGCTTGATTTCAACTTGAATTTCAACATGGAATCATAAAATCTCAAAACCCCCAATTTGAGTCCATAAACCCTAATTTCTTTTCATACAAAATTCTTATCAATCAAGTATGTTTTCCAAAAATTATTTACACCAAAATATAGAGCTCGATGAGTAGAACAACTTTGTAGTTCGAAAGATTACCTAAAAATCGAGTTTCGGGGCTTGAATCGAACTTGGAAAATTTTTCTCCATTTTTCTTTCTTTCTCCCCTCATATTTCGAAATTTGAAGATGAAGAATGGTCTTTACCTTTTTTATTTTCATCCAATTTGGCCACTTGTCTTGTATAAATAAATTTTAAATTCATTTAAATAGTGAAATTACTAAAATGCCATTTTCATCGAATGACCAAGATTTAATCTCATCAAAACTCAATGGCCAAGATCAAATCCATGTGTCACTGGCCTTTCAAAATTTCCCTTAAAGTTTCAAAATATTTAAAAAATGCCATCCATGGCAAATGTCCAATTTGCCCTCCAACTAGTCTTTATTTACAACAAGTCTTGAAAATTGCCATTCCATTAAAATTGAACCAAATTGGTTCTAATCCAACCGGACATGTCCCAAAATATCTAATATTTTTATTTATGGCATTTATTCGATCCAAATATTCAAATTTCACTCAATACAATTTCCAAATTTTCTTCCTTCGAACTTTAAAGCTTTATAACCATTAATATAAGCTTCGTACGAAAAATCTGGGTAACACGAAAGTGTCACTCTTGGGGGTGAACTATTCATTTATGGGGTTAACTTACATAACTTTTGGAAATTACACTTTGGTCCATGAACTTTCCCAAAGTTTATACTTTGGCCATAAAACTTTCAAAATTTTCATTTTGGTCACTGAACTTCAATTCCCATTTCAATTTTCCTCATATTTTTACCAACTTTGAAAGTACCCAATACAACTCACTATCTATCACATGATACTTTTAAACCTTAAAAATTTCCTTTCATAAAGACTTAGACTGAATTTTCTTAACTTAGTATATTATTCCGATAATTATTAAAACTCTTCATAACATAAGGTTTCTCGTAGAAATCCTTTATTTGAAATCCATACGAATATTTTCTACTTTTACTGAGTCCAAAGTATCGATCAGAAACACTTTTATGGGACCTTCCCAAAGGTCACCCATCTTTGTATTTCCCTAGCCTGAGCACGCTTAACAATTTCATTTGATTCAAATTCGGTACCTTTTTTTGCATCGTAATTCTTAAAACCGATATCAAGGTACTTATTTCAATCCGATTCACTATTCTACTGAATAAAATTACTTGTTAGAGAAATTTACACTTTAGTCCCCAAACTTTTCCAAGGTTTATACTTTAACCCCCTAAACTTTCAAAATTTATAATTTAGTCACTAGCCAAAATTTGGGATATTACAAAGATATTTTCTTTGTTTTGGAAGAATATGAACCCTTGGATTTAAGTTGATTTTTCATGTTAAATATGAGTAGTTGGATGAAAAATGGTAAGATCGTAATTTTGGAAAATTATAAAGGCAAGGTTGGTAACTACTAGCTCAAGATTAAATCTAGGCCATTGGATGAAGGATGATGACATGAGGTACATTATGGAAATATAGAATTTTCGGAATAGATCCGATAGCTCGGTAAAGGTAAAATTGTAGTAGAAGTATTTAGTGAATATCGGGAAATCTGATTGAATTGAAATTTCAGAGACTGTTCCATAAGCCATTGAAAATCATAAAATGATATTTATGGAATAGTGGTCAGTTGAGAAAGAACTAATTTAGTTAGATTATAATGGAATGGAAATTTTGAAACAAACTAGTACATAAAGACTGGTTGGAGGGCAAATTGGTCATTTGGCAAGGATGACAATTTTGAAAATTTTTGAAATGTTGAGGACGTTTTTGAAAGATGAAATATATATGTATTTCATCTTGACCCTTGATTTTGGATGAGATTAAATCAACCATTATATTTAAAGGCTAAATTGGTAATTTCACTATTTAAATGAATTTAAAATTCATTTAATAGTTACAAGTGTAATTTAATAGTAAAAAGATGAAAAAATTGATATTCTTTTCCAGCCATAAACCATGGAGAAAGAGGAGAAAGAAGAGGGAAATTTCCAAGCTTGATTTAAGCCCCGAATCTTGGTTTTTAGGTAATCTTTCGAACTACAAAGTTGTTCTACTCTTCGAGCTCTATCTTTTGATGTAAATAATTTATAGAATACTTGCTTGGTTGATGAGAATTGATATGTGGAAGAAATTAGGGTTTATGAATAAATTGGGGCTTTTATGATTTTATGAATCCATGGTTGATTTTAGGTTAGAATCATGCTTGCATGATGTTGGAATCATGTTATTGAGTTGGGATTTAAAACCTATATATTTCGGTTTGCATAGAGAAGATTAGGGTTTATAGATTCAAGTCTAACTTAGGGTTTGTGATGTTGGATTAATGATCTAGTAAGCTTGATTGTTGTTTGGAAGCAAAACCCTAAGTTAAATGCATAGGGACCATTTCGGCAAGCTTCAAAATTAAGGGGCCATATATGATTTTTTATTGAATTTGATGTTTATTTATATTATTAATAATGTTAGAGACATGAAAATGAAGTTAGAATGCTAAACCATTAATCACATTAGTGACCATTTTGACAAATTGTCAAACTTGAATGGTCTATTCGACAAAGAGGATATGTAGAAGGAGTAAATTTGATTTTTAGTTAAAATGATGGAATTAAGGTATTAATGTTGATTGGAGGACTAATTTGCAAAGTTAAGAAGCTTGAATCCTTATATTTGAAATTTGGTGACCATCTCGACAAATCAAGAGAAATTAGAGAAGTAAAGGTTTGAGCCTATTTTGATGAAGGATGTAAATAGAACATATGAATACAAGCTTTATTCTGGTCATTTGAAGTAAAGTAATTGGACTAAATTGACAAGTAGAGAAATAGGGAGAAGTTGGTGTAAATTAGAAGTTATTTATGGAAAGTTATGTTGGAATTGAATTATGACAGTAAGTTTAAAATTTCGCCATAAATTCTACAAAAATGTTTAGATGATGAATTTTATACCGTTGGAAAGAATTGTTAGTCTAGTTTCGTTTCCAGCAAATAGAAACTGATTTCGATTTCGAGTTAAAAGATATGAATTTTTATTCGAATGAAGGTTAGAAAAATTTTAGAGCAGTTTTCTGCCTGGACAGTCTGTGACGTGAATTCAGTGATTTTTCATAATTTTTGTAGATTCTATTAGTTTATGTGGCTTATACCGTTAGAGCCGTTATCAAATCTAGTTTCTCCAATATAAAGGAAATTAAGATCCAATATGTATTCTGCCCTGTATAAGTAAATCTTTGAAGGTAGCGCAAGTTGTTAGAAAATGAAATTTGAAACATTTTGTATTCAAATGTTAGTTAGCACTCGGAAGAATTAATGGAAGTTCAAATTGGTCACTAAGGACCACAATTAGTTATTGAACAATACAAGGAAGAAAGGAAAATATTTGGAAAATTTATATTCGAATGATTATATTAGACATCATGTTTAAGGTATTGTTAGATTTGAATCTAACAAATATTTTATTTTATTCATGTGATTAATGAAGACAAGTCCGAATCAAAGAAGGTTCGAGGTTCTATGAAAGAAAGGATCGAACTAGGACTTAGTGAGGCATTGTGTTAAGTAGCCAAGGTGAGTGCAATTGCATACATATCATGACACATTGATGTTTTATACATTGTTGGGATGGCTTGCGACGAGCCTGCCCAAATTTTATTATCATTATATTTATGTCATGAAGCATATGATTGACATATTTTAAATATGTCAAAAAGTTGAATATAAATGCATGGATCACTAGTTATATATGATGTGATATTATGAATGTTATTTTGGGTATGAACTACCCAATGTTAAATTATGTTGATATACATTGCCATGGATGAAATAAATATGGAAAATATGCCTAAGTAAGTCATTGAGGGATAGGGTATAGTTGGCATGCCATAGAGTCCAGCAGCACGCTGCATACTCGGTTTAGCACTATAGTGTATATAAAGGACACTTAGCGTATATGGTTAGCACGACCTTATAAATGTGCGAATGGTTAGCAGTGTTTTATAAATGTGCAGATGGTTAACATTGCCTTATAAATATGCGGATGGTGGGCATGACCTTATATGTATTAGTACTTCGGTGCATATTTGACTCGTGTACTCAGGTCTTCATAGGCTTATATTTGGGCTATGGTTTATTGGTTAATAAAAGATAAACATGTGAACAAGCTTATAAGTTTTTGAAATAAATGACAAGTATATTGGTAAGAAATTTATATCCGATTTATATTATGTTAATATATGATTAACATGATGGTAATATATGTCTAGTGATCATGATGCATTTATGCATATATGGCATATTATGACAAATGAACAAGCATGAAAGTCTTATGACATTAGCATGTAGTAAATCATTACTTAGCATGTAGTAAATTTAAATTATTGTTATTAACTGCCTTTATTTCCTCACTAAGTTCGTACTTAGCGTGCGTTTGATTGTGCACACGTAGGTAAATCAAGATAAGAGTGAGAAGAGCATTGCATCAATATTGGAAAGCTCAACAGGTAATCACAGTAATGACATCCTAATTGAGGTTTGATTATTATAGTGGCATGTATACTTGCTAAACCTATTTGAGTTGTTATTGGCCTTTAAAGTTCAGTAGGGTTTCATGATAATTGGCGTTTCTGGAGAGATTCAAGGTTAAGAATAACCTCAGGTGATGAGTTGTATGCTAAGATAATTGATTTATGATTTGAACTCGAATAAATAAATTTATTTATGTTTTAAATAAAGTTAAGCGTGCTTGGGCTAGAGAAATTTTAGGATAGGTGACCGTTAAGAAGTTTTCCTAAAAAATTTTAAATTACCCTGATTTTTTTTATTAAAGAAGTCGTAGTATTTCCGACTCGTACCCGTTGTACGGATACGGGAAGGGGATGTTACAATTTGTTAGTGAAATTAATATTGGTTACTGATTCTAAAATGTTGATTTTGACTGAGGTCTCAAATCAAAGCCTTATTTGATACACGTTACGAAGTGTACAGTGTTTGAAAATGGCTAAAGAATTATGAGGGTCGTTGGACCACAAATAGAAGATGTCGGTGCTAAGAAATTCTTAGTTACCAAGTTCTTAATGATTGATTCAAAAATTGTTGTGAATTAGGGGCAGTGATTTTAATTGATCACTCATGCTTGGAATGATTTCAAGATCTATAAACGGATAATTCAAAGACTGTAATACCCCAAAACATTGGCTTAGAAGTAAGTAATAATTTGATCATAGGCCAATTGTAGTTTATTGCTCCTAGTAGATTTACAAAGTAATTTTAAGGATTAAATTGAAAGAAAAGGATGAAAGGATAACTATTGTCTAAGGACTAAATTGAGAGATATGCTAAACTTGAGAATTTCATGGTAAATTAAAATATAAGAGTGAGCTTATACACTTGTCTATCAAAGCCAAAACCACGTATTAAGGGGGCGGAGATGTGTAAACATCTTGAAAACTGTAGGAATCAAAAGGGATGAAGAAATAATCATCTTCTTCCTCCTTCCCCAAAATGCCCGATTCAAGCGAGAGAGTTAGAGGGTGAAGCTTGCCCTGGTGTCTTGGAAAATTTAGCTTTGATAACTTAATTCCTTGAGCTTTTAATCGAATAAGCTTTAAGAGGAGGGTAAACTCTTTTTATCTTCCACTTGATTTAGAACTTGACTTGAGAATTTTGTATAAATTGCTTATGCATGTTACGTATTGATGTAGAACAAATACATGCCATGAATTCTTCCTTGATCATTCGAATGTTACCATTGTTGATTGTGTACTCATATTTGAACTTGAATTTGGCTCATGGCATTTAGTATAATTTGAATCGAGACATGTAAATATATCATGAAATTTAAGATGTAGAAAATAGTGCAGTTTTAATTGTATGTGTACAGGTAGTCTTGAATTTTAGATGCAGGATAGTATATAGATACATGCAATTTGATGTTTGAATGCAATGTAGATGTAGTGTGTATGTAATATGCAGAAAAACAGTTTGTAAATAGATGCAGTAATGCAGTTTTATTATGTATATAATGTGAAGTTTTTGAAAATATGAATTCAGTGCAGTTGTGAATTTGAATAATTATGCAGTAGAGCTGCTTGATGTTTAATATAGTGCAACATGTTTAATTAGACTGTTTTGTGTAAACATGAAAATACATGGACTGTTTTGATGTGTATTTATGTATACATGTTTAATTGGACTATTTTGTGTAAACATGTAAATAGATGGACTGTTTGATGTGTATTTATGTATACATGTCTAATTGGACTGTTTTGTATAAACATGAAAATATATGGACTATTTTGATGTGTATTTATGCATACATGTCTAATTGGACTGTTTTGTATAAACATGAAAATATATGGACTGTTTTGATGTGTATTTATGTATACATGTTTAATTGGACTATTTTGTGTAAACATGAAAATATATGGACTGTTTGATTTGTATTTATGTATACATGTCTAATTGGACTATTTTGTGTAAACATGAAAATATATGGACTGTTTTGAATGTATATAGCTATGATAAGAGCTGTTTGATATATATATATATATAAGTATGTATGTAGATGTATGGACTATTCTACATGTATATACATGTATTAAGGATTTGTTTTGAACATGTACATGTGTATATTGGTTGAATTGATTTGTAAGTTTATATATATAAGTACACATTAAGAATTGAATTGTTGGCAAATAAATTGAATAAATTCTAATAATGGTTAATTGTTTGAGGTACACACCTTGTTGAGGAAGATGGAAAAGGATGTAAGTTGGAAAGGAGAGTTGTGATTATGGTTCAGGTATCGCGTAACTTCAGGGTAAGAGGTGAGTGTAGTTGCATTTGTCTCGGGTGATACGTCGCCATTCCGATCTTTGTTTCTATGATATGTTAAGATTAATTCATGAGCATATGCATATGGCTCACATAGAGCATAATATGTGAATACATTCATAGTATGACATCTTTGATAAGTCTTTTGGTTATGTTTGCATGACATATGCATCTTGTTCCTTGCTATGCTATATTTGCAATGAAAGATTATGTATACTTTGATCTAAAGCCTTGAAGCTAACTTCTGACTTACAATGCCTTAAAATCCTAATAAAAGAAGTAAATTCCAATGTTATAAGTTCATGAATTCTAAAGCCCTAAGGAGCTAAAAGCTCACCTCATGTTATAAGATACTAAGAAAAGAAACAAATAAGATTACTTGTGTTAGAAGATATCCCTCATAACTTCAAGCATAAAATATTTAAGTTGCCTAAACAATGGAAGTCCTTGGACACTTTGGCATGGTGCAAAGGTATATATTTCGGGACTACGGTCCATGAGCTACGGCTCAAGGGTGACGACCCTATATATGTGATATATTGGCGACAGTAGGAGGTAACGAGGGAGATGTAAGGAGATTGATGATAGTTGGTTGGATAGAAGAGAAGTTAGGTTTCTTATGTTTTGACACTAGCCATTGCTATGTGCTTTGATCTATGTGTAATTCGGACCAATACGATCAAATACGGACCAATACTTCCCATGTCCAAATGTGATTCAAGGCAAATGTTCTAAAAGATATGAATTCAGATACTAAGCTTCGATAAGAAATTCTGATAAGTAATGTTTTGAATTCAAATAAACTCCATCATGATCTCCAATAAGCTTTAATAAGAAATTCGATAAGCTTTGATAAAGGCTCCAGTAAGATAAGATACAAACTCTGATAAGTTCGATAAGAAACTCGAAAGAATTCAGTTAAACTTCGAAAGTTTTTTGAATAAGATTTGGAAGATTATAAACCCTGATAAATCTTCAAAGACAAGCCTAATCTTAATAAAGCTAAAATTTGAGTATTTCATTGCCACTAATAAAACTTGGATTTTTATTACCTTTCCTTTATATGTTGATATTATTGATTATTATGTTTTCATGGTTCACTACCTCAGTTAAGCTATATCAGCCTAATGCATTCATTGTTCATGCATGTCCAGGTTGGTTAAAGTTTGTGTAATTCAATCATGATCAAGTGTTGCAAGTCACTGCCTAAATTTCTAAGTAGAGTCTAGATTTTTTCCCTAGATGAAACTCCATAGATGGTGGCATAGTGATTGTAAAGAAGTGTATTAAATAAATTGTTGTAGTATTGATTTTGACACTGCATATTTGTAAATGGCTTATCTATTTCTTGCCAATGTTTAAATAGTTATTATTGGTTGATCACTTTGATTAATTAATGAGTGAAGATCAGAGAAGTGTATATGAATTAACTAAGTGGTTCGAATGAGACTAGTATGTATGAATGTGATAACTAGATGGTTTGTGTGAAACTTATGTATGGGTTTACAAGCTTGTTTGATTCTGAGATTGATCAATTGTATGCTTGATAGAATGCTTATATATGTCTCCTTGAATATAATTTGTATGGCAAGTAGGATGTATCAAATGATCTTCTTGAATATCTTTTGGAAGAAGACATATACTTTGTTGATACCTTAGTATATGTGTATTCAATTGATGGTTATATACATATATATATGTTTGGTTCGATTAGTTGATGCCTTATTTGACAAGTAATTCATATTATGCTATGCTAAGTTAATACCTTACTTGACAAGGAACTCATGATATGATATGCCAAGTTAGATGACTTGTGTGTCAAGAAATTATGTATTGAAAATCTATGATAAAGAGAAACCAAGAAAGTTTATAAATCAAAGAAATAAATTATTGTAAGTATTGCATAGCAAGTAATATCTTTCTATTGAGTTTTATGAGTAATTAATTGAGAGAATAAATATGCTTGATCAAATACCCATGTATGATATGTATAAGTTATATTCGAACAATTTTAGGTATATATGAAAGTGCTATGTTGAGTAATCATATATTTATATATGTTTTGAACGAGTAATCATGTATATGTGTATATGCTTGTTTTGAATTATCCATAAAAAGGTATGAGCACTTGTTTGATTGGTCTTGATCCCTCTTGGTATTTGATGTAAGGTTATCCTTGTTTGTTGTTGTAAAGTCTATGTAATGTTGGAAATGTTTATTGGGTCGCATACTTGTTTCCTTGATATATTGTCCATTTGCCTATTTTGATGCTTAGAGTCTATACGATATGAGATTTATATGTAGTATAATTGTAGATGCTTATTATGTGAACAATATGAATGCTCTTAATGGTATGATAAAGAATAAGTAAATCGATCATGATAAAGATTTTCGAAATATCAATTCTACCTAGTTTTGAATGAGGTAATAGATTTTAGTGTATCCAGAATTTTTACAAGATTCGAATTTGTAGGTATCAGTTTAAGATATATGGTTAAAGAATGATTATAAGAAAAAATTTGCTAGCCTATCTCGAATTACTTTGAAAGTCTTAGTTCTTGATCACGTGTTCCATAAAAATTCTTGCAGTGACATCTTCAATTTCGGTTTTCTTCTAAACCGGGTTGAGGGTGTTACAAAGACAATATGAAAATGCATGTATAAGATTGGTCCTTTGAAAGACTTGGTATTTAAGCGTGCCTAGTGCACCACCTCTCTTTTTATAAGTTACTAACCTGGTGTACTGGTCATTATTGTTCTTTCTATTAGACCATGTGAACTTTTGTTTCGGGTTTTAGTTTACTAATTCCTGCCGTCTAACAAAAGTTAGAAATTGTGTTTCTGTTTCTAGATTTAGTTTCTGACTAAATTCCTGACGAGGAACATATTCACAATCTTCTATTTCTGGTTTGTGACTATGTGACACAATGGAAAAACCAGTTAAATTCATTTGAAAGAATGACAACAAAAGATGTTGAATATTTGACCATGATAAACTTGGTCAAAGAAAGATCCTTCTAGTATTAGAAAAGATGAGGTAAATGTTGTTACCATCTTCAAACATTGCTAAGGCAAACATTGTTAGGGCAAACGTAGTGGAAGCCAAAAGGGACTTCAGTCCGTCAAAAGGCGGTGTATTCAAGAAGCTAAATTTCATGGAAAATGTTTCAATTGCCATAAGATAGGAAGCTAGTCCTTGGACTATAGACTTCCAAACAAGATTAATGTTGTGACAAAATTTTATCATAACAATTGATATGGCAAAACAATTGTTTTAAGGAAATTTTATTACCTTCATGATAGAACAAACTAGTGTTTTGCTATAGAGAAATTATTCTCTATAAGTAAGATGTTGAAACCCAAACTTAATAAATTGATTAATTTGGGGAGAAACTCTATGTGAGTAACGATACAACATCCAATGGTACAATAATTTTGAATATTCAAAATGTGCCTGACATGTGGGGGAAGCTGTTCTATCAACTAATTACCTTTAAATAAGGTATCTCAAAATAAAAGAGATAAGACACTATATGAGTTATGGAAGGAAATAAGACCTTCCTACAACTACATAAAATAAGGGGTGCCTACAAAGGTAATGTCCCCATTACTGAAGTAAATGAAAATAAGTGGACTATATTGACTATAGTAACGAATATCAATTTCTTGTGTACCCTAAGATTCACAAGAATATGATAATGAAATCAAAGAATGACTCATTCTTTGAAAATATATTTCCTACATAATTAGGGAAGTTGCTTCAAGTTCAATGAAGTGAACTTTGGAGACTATCAGTGGAAAATAGTCCATACGTTCAACAAAAGGTTAAAACTAAGATATTGTCATGATGACGAGTAAGTGTGATAAATGATTGTATGTCAAACCTACCAAGATTAGGATACATGATCCTATGTTGATGAAATATAATGAAATGGTAAATATACCAATGGCTTGTCAAATTCAAGATTGACACGGAAAATATGAGATTGACATATTTGATTCTGGGCATCCAAATCAAACATCACATGAAGGTCTCATATTGACACAGTCACACTACGTGGACAAAAGCAGTTTGGCAAGGACGTTTCTGACATAGCCAGAACTCCAAATAAATATGAGCCAACACTTGTTCGAAAGGAATAAACAAATGTCATAGACAGTCTAAATAAATTGTACTAGACAAAATATTGCTTTCACTGTGAGCAGTTTAAGCAGATTCACAAAAAACAATCCAGGGTCAAACCTCTGAATAGCAATTGTGAGAGTGCTGTGATATCTCAGATATACTCAAGATTATGAATTGCATTATTCTATAAGGATTCTTCGATGCCATATGTCAAAGGCACAAGCGAATATATTTCACATCGAAAAAAGAGCTATGTCATGGGATTTCTCAAGACAAACGGTTACAACCAGATTAATAATGGAATCTAATTTTTAGCTCTAGAAAGTCTGGAGAAAAAGTCAAATGACTTTAAAATGTCTTGGACGATATTCCTGAGTGGCCAAAGCATGTGCCAACAATATTCATATATTGAAAACCAAAAATTGGTAGAGCACAAAGCTTTATGTACAATGGTAAGTCGAGACATATGCATAATCGACATAATATCGTTAGACAACTGATCTCAAATTGAGTTATCAAAGGATAACATTACAGATCCGCTAATCAAAGGGTTAAATCGAGATCAAGTTGAGAAAACATTAAAAGGAATAGGACTAAAACCCAGGAAAATTTAAGGCGCTCTGCGAAGGAAAATCCTATCTAGTTGACTAGAGATCTATAACACCCCTGTTTTGGGCCTAGATGTTTTCAAGGTCGATTAGACGGTCTGATGGACCGGGTTAGAGGATTCAAGTCGATTTTGGGTTAATTTGGAATAAATAGTTTTGAAAGGGATAAAAATATGGAAAAATACCCTAAAATAATTATTTAATATGTATATGATTTTGGTAAAAATAGTTTTGGAAAATGGAGTTTTGAAATTTGACATTTTGGCTAGTGACCAAAAAGTAAAGAATAAAAAACTGTTTTTAGTGATTATTTTGTAAAAGGGTCAAAACTTAGAATCTTTAAGGAGCTATTTGACCAAAGTCTAATATCAGAATTTTATCCTTAATTGGCTATTTTAAAAAGGTTTTAAAGGGGCATAAATAGGCTTGGAGAATTAATTTTATAATTAATTTCTAAAAGCAAACTTTAAGTAACTAACTTTTCTCTAAAAGATTTTCTCTCAAATTCTCTCCAGCCAAACACTCTTTTCTTCTTCAAAATCCCCATGTAACTTCTTGATTTCTTCAATATTTTGATTTCAAATGAGTTTCCTATGATTTCCTATTAAAACGTTATTGTTTTAATCTTGTTTTCTCATGCAAATCAATCCAATTAAGGGGAAAGTCAACATTAGAGGTGAGATTCGTTCTTCTCCTCTAATGAATGGTTCTTTAATAAAATTCCCAAGTTATTGATCCTTTTATAAATGTTTTCTAATGAGTTTTAATGATTTAATTATGAAAAATTGGTTAAATCAAGGTTTAATTGATGAGAGTGATTAATTTTCATATTGGATATGTTTTGCTATGTTCTTGATTAGATTAGTACATGATTTTGATGTTTTATAATGTTAATAAGTTGGTTTTAATAGTGGAATCCCGAAACTAGGCGAATCTCTAATTTTATAGGTTGTTAGTTATGAGTTTTTGAGGAGTTGTGGATGTTTAATGAATGTTGGAGGTATAAGAATGATGTAAATGTGTTTTTTTATGTTAATTGATGATAATTGTTGGATTAAACCATTAGGTTTTGGCTGGGTTAAGTTTGGAAGATGTTTGATGTTGTTTTTGGTTGTTGTGGAGAAAAATTGGTTAGAATTTGATGAAGATTTGTGTGAATTGATGTTGCTGGGCTGTTGAATGCATTTTGATGCATTGAACCCTCTATTTTGTGTGGTTAAAGCAGGGGAGGTTGATCCTCAAGCTTGAGGTGAGGTTTCAGAGGTCTTGGAGGCTTGGATTCGCATCGGCGATCTAAGTTTTGCTTAGTCGGTGAGTGAGAGCGTGGTTTATAGCTTTTCAAAGGTTTGAAAGTTGTGTTTGGGAGTTTAGATTAAGCTTGAAATACTGGTTTAAGCTCTAAAGTAAGTAAAGGATGATTTCTCCCTCGTTCATGATTTGGCAATTGGTTTTGATGCACTTGTTTTGATGATTCGATTTCTCACTGTTATATGCATGATTTGAGCATGGTTTAATTCTGGAAAATGGTTATATAATGATGATGATGAATTTAGAAGTAATGCATGTTTTGATAATGTTTTTTAACATTGGTTAATGCATGGTTGAATGCATTGGATAAATGGTTTTGATTGATGTACATGAAAACAATGAGTTAAAGTTAATGAAATTAATTATATTGGCAAGTGATGTGGTTTAAAATGTTATCGAATATAGTTGGCTGGCCATAGGATTAATAGTGCACTATAAAAAGTTTCCTTGGATGTTGAGGGGTTTATGTGTACCGAAAAATCCATCCAAGTACCCTAACGGTTGAGGGGTTATATGGTACCAAAAACTCCCATTGGTGGATTATGCATCTAACTGATGATTGGGTTGTGATTGTACCCGGTTGTGTTGTACCTTGAATTCCAGTTGAGAATGCATAAAGTGTTGAGATGATACTTATTGAATCTGTGTATCCAATGTAATATTTTGTAAAGTGGAACTTGGTTGATGATCACTTGTAAGCCAATATAATTGATGATGTATCATGTGATGGATCATGTTGTATAATGTTGGTTTAGACATGTTTTACTCTTTAAGCCTTGCATTTGGTAGTTATGCATGAGAAAGCTTAAATTGAGTGTAGCAATTAGGATTTTGCTGTTAATCAATGATACATGTTGCATATGGTTTAATATGTATGTTTTGGAAATGTTAATTGCATGGTTTTTACAAGGCATGACGATGTTGATAATGATTTAAAAGGTGTTTTAAAAGTGGTTTTCAATGTGGATTGTTAAACAGTTTTAAATGCATTGATGATGGTTTGTTTTAGAGTACTCCTCACTAAGCCTAGTGTGCTTACGCTCTCTTTTCCCATCAATGCAGAGAATTAAAGGGTTGGAGGCAGTGAGTAAGCAAGGAGGAATCTAAGGATTTGATCTTTGAAAGTATGGTTTCGATTTAGACTTTTAGTAATAAAGGAAATATGGTTAATTGTCATTTGGGAGGGTTATTTTGTTAAACTCCCTGTTTGTGTAAGTTTTAAATGTTGATTTGGACTTGAATAAGGCATTATATGCTTGTGAATGGTTTAGAACTATGTTTTGAATGTTGAGTAGGAAGCATGCCTTAGACGTTGAGGATATTTGAATTATCCTTGTTTGAGCTATTTTAAATGCTTGTATGATTGTGTCAAGTATGCCTTTGATGTTTTATGATGTTTATATAAGGTTTGGTAATGTTTAGAGTGAGCCAAAGTGTCATATGTTGGACCCAAAGGTCATTACAGGCCTTTGCGTACCGGCACAGGTCCCTTGGTTTTGGTACGCGGGGTTTGGGAAGGCTTAGAGCAGCAAAAATTTACAAAGGGTACCGATACGCCTAGAGGAAAATATACACTGGTTTCAGTATATGGGCTCCGGTACTGGTACACTCTTTAGCTACTGAAATCTGGTTTTCAAAAGTAATCCTTAAGGGATCGGTACAAGGGTAGAGCCGTATCGGTAAGGGTTTGCTCGACACACCGTATCGATACGAGGTTTGCAGTATCAGTACGTAGAGCCATTATGTTAGTTGAATCGTATTGATAAGGTTATGTCCGTATCGGTGCATAGTGTATTTCTTTAGGTTTTTGCCTGCTGAAGTTTGAAACTATGTATTTTAGTCCCTGAATGTTATGTATGCAATTAAATGAGTTCGGATGATTGTTTAAAGCTGGATTTTGACATGTAAGCATGAAATTGGATTAATGAAGGATTGGTAACTTGGATTTTAATTAAGTCCTTGTATTTGTGAAAATTATGTTTTGGTCCCCGAATGCATGACTGAGCAATTGAACCCTATTTTAGAATCTGGTCACAATGTTAACGTATTCGCTGATGTATGCTCACATTAGGATCTAAATGATGCAATTAAATAAGATAAAAATGGACCCGAATTAGGTTAGTAGTTTGGGTTTACTTCCGTAAACCTAATGTGGCTCTTTTAGCTTAGTTTCAGCTAGACCGGGTGAAAGAGGTTACATTTGTTGGTATCAGAGCCAGGTTTATGAAAATTTAGGATGTTGTTGATGATTGTTCATTGTTGTTTACTATGCACGATGATTTTTTATACGTATGGTGATTGCTATATGCTGTGTCGGGGTATTTTTGGGGACACATTGCCTTGTTACTACAGTTATGAAATGATTTTGGTTTGAAATGAAAGCCTTGGATCCTTGCTTGAGGCCGACTTGATTGTTTTTGTTTTGGTGTAATTATTATGCCTTTGATACATTTTTACATGATGCTACTGAGGAGAGAATTGCGATCGAGCACGAGTGCTACTGCTAGAGGGTAGGGAGTTGAGGGTGAGATAATGCATCCTAAGGGGTTGCAACCTCCTCCGCCTAATCCCTCTGAGGGAGTGGAGCAATTACCACCTGCACCACCTGGTCCGGCATATAGTGATATAGACGCCTTTGATATAGGCAATGACTAGAACGTTTTAGGCTATGATGGTTGGGGTACATATCCCTGTACCAACACCGGCTGCCGCTACTAATTTGGGGTTATCGTTAGAGCGTTTGCATAGTCTAGGAGGAGTTGAGTTCAGAGGGTTGACACCCGAGGCATCCAAGGAGTAGTTTGTCAGTATGGATCGAATTTTGGATCAGATGGGGTGCAATAATGTCTATAAGCTAGGATGTGCACTGTCCCTATTACAGGGTGATGCTTATAGTTGGTGGACTATCGTGATCACGGGTATGGAACCCGGTGATATGACATAGGAGTTCTTTCAAGCTACCTTTAGAAGAAAGTATCTCAGAGTTAGATACTTGGATAAGAAGAAACGTGAGTTCATGGCCTTGGTTCAGGGCAATATGTTAGTATCTGAGTAAGAGGTACAATTTGTGAGGCTGAGTTAGTATGCGCCTGAGTTGGTGCCAGATGAGAGGCATCACTGTGACCGATTTCGTTACAGATTGGTATATGATGTTAAGACATACATGTTGGCCACTGATTATAAGGATTTTGATGTGTTGGTTACACAGGTGAAGGAAATTGAGTAGAACCTAGGTTTATCTTTTCGTTTGGGAGGTTCTGGCTTTGGGAAGAGAGTTGGAGATTTTGGTTTCGGTGGTGGTTAGTCTAAGAAACACCATGATAGGAGGTATCACATTGAATAAAGATGAAGTGAAAGTAATGCTGGCATGGGCCGCAGGACCAGAGTACTCAAGTTAGAGCAATACATAATGCCTGTTGGGTATATGGATTGCGGGATCACATGAGGCAAGACTGTTCGCGTTTGGCCAGGGGGGACAAGCTTCATAGACTGTTGTTGCTAATCTTGCTGGAGTTGTGGTTTTGGGGATCATTTGAGACGCGATTTTCCATTGCTGGCTAGAGGTAGGCAGACACTTGCACCTGTTGTTGAACCACAGAGAGGCCGTGGGCACAGTCGAGGTAATTTTCAGCGAAGGAAGGAAGGATAGGACTGTTGCACATACAGTGGCGGTTCAACCTGAGGGTGGTGGACCCGCGAGGAACTATGCGCATCGCGAGGGGAAGAATGACACTGATGCGATAACAGGTACTTTTATCTTGCAGTCTATGTGTAGCGACCTTTTTGAAATCGAAAATCGCTAAAAAGGAACGTAATCCCAATTTTTCTTTCGTCTTTTTTTAGAAAATATTTGGAAAAGTGGGGAAATCATTTAAAAAGCTGTGATTTTGAAAATAAAAACTTAGAGTCGCCACCGACCATTGAGGTAGGCCGGACACCATAAAACCAGTGATTTATTTGAAAACGGGTTCGGGATTTGGTTACGTGTGGGAAAGGATTAGCACCCCCATCACGCCCAGAAATCGTTACCAAAATATATGTTTCTTTTAATTAATAAAATTATCAAAATTTAAATTGACTTTAATTAAATGGTTCATTATTGAATATAGAATTTAATTCGACGGGCTTTTGTCAAATTAGTGGGTTTGAATTAATTAAACATTTAATTAATAAGGGTGATGATACCTCGGACCATAGATTAAACCAACATCGAATAAGCCCGACTGCCGTGTTAATTTATGGTTCGAACTCCGTTCATCACCTTTATGCATGATGCAAGCAGTTAGGAATGATGTTATGACTTTTCAAAATTTTATCTCAAATTACATTTACCTTTAGATGGTAAGAATTAATTCGAATATTTGGTCAACATCCAATGAGCCAGGACTATTACGACACAAATATTGGAATTAATAAATACCTCATTTTTATAAGTTAAATTAATTAACCATATGCATATTCATTAAAAATATTAAATTCATATGAATGACAATTAAAATGCATGACAAGGAAGAGCTTGAAATTAAAACCCTAGGCCCACTATAGTCCTAACCTAAAAAGGCCAAAATCATGAAAATTCAATTAGTGATCTAATTATTGACTAGGTTAGTCTAATATTAGCTCTAAAATAATTAAAATTCTAAAAACTAGAAAATCCTAATAATGTGTGGATTACCTTGCATCATAGTAATTAATTTGATTAATTTTAAACTAGTATCCCAATGATCCAAATATTCTATTTAAAACGAATCAAATTAATTAATTATGATTTTAATTAGGTGTCTACCTAAGTCAAATATCAATTTTATCCTAAAGGGTAATCAAGAGATGTTCAACTAATTTAATGAATTCAACATTTATCCCAATGAGACAATGACAAATTTAAATTAATTAAATTAATTCGAACCTTAAATCTAACTATGGTTCTAAAAAAAACTAATCCTAAATTTAATTTAATTAATTTAAAGATTATGCTCCAATAAGTCGAGTGCACACTTTAAATTAATTAAATTAAATTTTAGACCCTAAACCAATCCTAAAAGGGCCAAGATAAACACATATCCACATATTTAATGCAATAGTGTAATATACATAAAAACAACTTATGATATACATATATTATGTTATATACATATGAAAAAACTTTTATAAATAAGATATGATATATATATGAAAACTTATAATATATATATAAAACTATAATATATATATGCTTTACAATATATATATATAACAATTTATATTTTTTAAGAAAATATATACATATACGTTTTGTAAAAGAAAAAAAACTAGAATATATTTATATATACGTATTTTATTATAAAACTTATGATATACCAACTCGTACACCCACATATATATTAAAATCAAGGCAAGAAAACAAGGAAATAAACCACATCCAACAAATAAAATAAAACACAAGCAAATAAATTAACCAAAAACACATATAAAAAGAAACTTAGATAATTAAAGAGGATCATCAACAAAATTGGAAAAATCGTAGAAAGCGAATATCGGGTAATCGGATCGAATTGAAATTTTAAAGACAGTTTCAAGGATTATGGAAAATTCATAAAATATTATTTTATGAAAATTTTATTACATTTGGTTGGGTTCTAACTAGATTTAGTTAGGTGGTGATGGAATGACAATTTTCAAGTCTTGTTGTAAATAAAGTCTAGTTGAAGGGTAAATTGGACATTTGCCATGGATGGCATTTTTGAGATATTTTGAAATGTTGAGGGCATTTTTAGAAGTTGAAAAACACATGGATTTAATCTTGCCCCTTGGTTTATGATAAGATTAAATTTAACCATTGGATTTGAAGGCTAAATTAGTAATTTCATTAATTAAATGAATTTAAAATTCATTTAGTTATCACATGTGGATTAAAAGGAAAAAGATGAACAAAAATTGCTCATCTTTCTTGGAGAATTTAGAAAAGCAAAAGAAAAAAGGGAGAAATTTTCTTTGGCAAAATTGAAGGTTCTAAAGTTAGAATCAAGGTATGTTGCTTTGAAATAAATTGATCTATGCTTCATGCTCTTTCTTTTGATAGTAATTTTACATGGTGATATGAAGAATAGTTCATGTTCTTGAAGAGAGAGAAATTGGAATTTCATGAACCATGTTAGAATTAAGGCTTGATTTAAGTAATTCAAGTATTGTAAACATGAAAACAAGCTTGAATTTAGTTTAATTATATGTTCAAGGTTATAAAACCTAATCCTAGAATTTGGGGATTTGGTTAGGGAATTGAATAAAGGATGAAAATGAATGATTTGTGATATTAGAAGCCCTAAATTGATGTTAGAATGAAAATTTTCCCTTAGGAAGAATAAAGGATTAATTCGGTTAGAATTGGAAATAAAGAGGAAATTATTGTGAAAATTATTCTAGTATTAGAAATGATGAGATTATGATCAAATTAGCTTGATTTGATAATTTAGGACCAAAATGCAAATATTGGAAAGTAAAGGACCATTTCGGTCAAGGAAGAGAAATTAGAGGAAATTATGGAAAAACTTCCATAAGATTGGATATGATGAAATTATGATTTTACAAGCTTTAAAATGTCATTTGGACCATTTTAAAAGTTTGTAAAAACATAAGATCAATTTGAAAATCTTGGAAAGATTAGGGACCAATTAGGCATTTTGGGGAAAATTAGTGACTAAAGTGAAAAAAATTGTTTTCATGGAAGCTTTATGCTTAAATTGTTATTAGAATGAAGTTTTGATCATTCTTTGATTAAAAGTTGAAGAGAATTCAAGGTATTAAAGGTATAATGACTTATGTCATGGATCTAAAATTGGACCATTATAGGAGTAATTGTAGGAAAATTATTCCTATTGTATTTATGTGTTAGTATGATACTAACATATAATTTGAAATGTATTTATGGCATGTTGATGTACATATAGATCATGATCAAAATCGAGATCGAACTACCAATCGAGGAAAGGACATAGATCAAGCTGAAGCTTAGTGAGGCTAAGTACATATTGGCAACTTATAAAGTGTCAAGGTGAGTGTATTACATGCATGGAAAATATTATGTTTGATTTGAAAGACTTGTGACAAGTCTGTTATAATTATATGCTTGAAGATTATATTGGTTTTTATATTTGACATAGTAGAAAAAGTCAAAGGTAGAAGGATTACATGCATTGATCCCAGGTAATTTGATTATGATATGTTTATGTGATATTTAGGGTATAAACTACCCAAGTATTCGATTATAATTGCCATGGATGAATTAATTACAAAAATTGAAAAGTATGCCCAAGTAAGTTATTGAGGTATATAGTATAGTTGGCATGCCATAGAGTCCATTGGTTTAGCACTTCGGTGAAGTATATTAGCACTTAGGTGCGGTTATTTAGCACGTAGGTGCGGTTATTTGCCATTTAAGTGTAGTTCTTTAGTACTTCGGTACAGTTTTTGACTCGTGTACTCAAGTCCTCAAGTTAATTTGGGCTATAGTTTACTGTATAATAAATGGTATATTGGTTAGAGAGTAGATAAACTCTCAGGAAATGGCAAGGAAGTTAACAGGATTGTAAATCCGGATTATATTATGTTAATATGTGATTAACATGAGGGAAATAAAGGATTAGTGATCAAACTGCATGATTATCTCATTATTGTTATAATTTAAGCATTTTGGTTTATATTGAATATATATATAATGCATCACTAAGTTTACACTTAGCGTGTGATGATTTTTCACACGTAGGTAGGAAACTCGGGTTGGAGTAAAGAGTAAGGCATCACTATCAAAGAAGGATATATACAGTATCGATAACTACATCCTTGATGTATTTTGATATTTTCTAGTTGGCTTGTATAAATGAATATTAGCTCTTTTAAACTAGTCTAGATGTGGATTGTAATATTAACATCTAGATAAGTGGTTAGTATATGATGTTGGATTTTGTTAGACTTGATGCTAGTTTAAAGAAATTACTAGTAATGAAATTCGGGTAATGTATAGTTATTACTATTACTATTATTGTTATTACTATTACTATTATTATTATTATTATTTATTATATTATTAAAAAATAAAAGAAGTTGAAAATAAATAAAAAAAGTTAGAAAGCATGGTTTCCCACGCTTTCACGTCACTCACCCAATCTCCATGCCCTGCCGCCCATCATTTTCACCATACTCCTATCCCTTGCCCATTCCCCTACACACCGATCTCACTCTTCAAAAAAATACAATACCACCCCACTGCCATGAGGATATAAAAAAGGGGGCTTTTATCAACACAGAAATTTTAGAGATTGGTGGATCCACTATTTTTTTCTTCAAACCTTCATTGCCGAACCACATCCAAATTAACTATTTCTATAAAAAAAATATTATCCACTATAATCCTCCTTATCCGAAACCACATTACACCCATTCGAACCAAGAAAAACCTTACACCGAGTTTCTCAACCCTAACACCCATCGTAAAATATGATTGATCGAGTATATATTTGGATTTTAGGTATTTTGTAACAACATTACCAGTATTTATTACCCAATACTAATATAGAGTGTCACATGATGTTTAAACCGCATTTTATGCTATTCATACAAGTCAAAAATGACGATTTTGAATTTTTCCTTTTAATCGCATAAAATTTATTTCCAATTTTTAATCCATCAGATAGACCCCGATTTCAGGCAGCAACTTGGCAATTTATAACTATACTTCAAACCAAGAATGTAACAAGTATACCTAATGGTTTAAGTTTAAGTTTTACTATACATGTAGCAAAACGTGTATTAGTAGTTTTGAACCGATTTTGGTTCCAGGCTAAAAATGACATTCCAATATAAAAAATTAAGTGTACCATAAATCTTAAACGTGCCATAGTTTGCATACGTAAAATATTAAATCACTTTGTGACATTCGAAGCTTAGCATTCAAAGTTATAGTTTTAGGACTTTAACAGAAGTTTTGATATATTAAGAACATTAACAGAAGAAGAAGTGGTCAATACATAAACATAAATCTCAAAGCAGATGTAGCCAGTACATAGTAAATATTCAACCCATAATCTTCCTCGCATACTTTGCAAAGCGTTGGGAATTCCTCTTGTAAATCAGAGCAATACCCTCACAATTCGAGTGAGGATCGTCCCTATTTGGAGCACACAACAAACCCAGTATAGCCACAACAATGTCCACAACTTTGATAGAAATGCTCCACCTTTCATGGAGGATGGGCAGCCTAATGCCGCCAGACTCAGTTAGACTAGGCTGGAATAGATCGCCATCAAATTTAATATCAACCTACAAAAAGAGAAAACCATTATCCATGAAATGCTTCAGTGTAAATAAAATTGAACAAGATAAAACAATAATCTTGGGAGGTTAATTATATTACCCTAGAAGGGGAGAGGGGGTAATCAAGTGGGAAGATAACAGAAACGTCAAATTCATGCCTCTCATAAGGACTGGCAGGAGGTGCAGCCATTCGAAGTCGATAAGGATATGGGGATCCATCAACTTAGGCCATTACTAAAGAAAAATTATGATAATTACAAACTGTATGAAAAAAACATCAAATTAAGATGTTTACTAGAAAGAAGATAAACGGCTATTTCAGGAGTCTGCAAGGGAGCAATACAAAACCCCTTCTAATACGAGTTAGAGCATCAATGTTCATCTTAGGATTTTAGTTTAAGATGGCTTAGGAGATGTAGAAATTAATAAGTTGCGAGAATGAAAATTAGAACACAAAGTGGCGGCATTTATAGGATAAAACGTGGCTATTCATAGGTCAACCCTAACTATTGAAAAGAAAAGATTACCAACCAATAAGCTGTCATTTCGTGTGGTAGCTTCAAAACTGTGTTCAGTTGGTTCGAAACTCTTTGAATACAAACCTAAACTCTTACTGCATATTCTCACATTTACAGTTAGCCTTTAATTCTACTGGTACCGAACTTTTACTTACGTGTTCTGAAACCGATGTGTTGAACTCCTTCACTTACATTTATTACGTTGGAACTAGTATAAGTCACCACCTTATCGTTAAAAAAGTAAATTACCGAGTTTAATGGATTTCAAATTTCAAAAGACGCATGTTCCTAATAAGCAGGCGTTTCGTGTGGAATGTTTTGAAACCGCGTGTAGTTGGTTCAAACCTCTTAAAATACAAACCTATAATGTTACTCCATGTTCTTATATTTTTCGTTGGTCTTTAATTCAACTAGTACCAATCATTTATTTTTTATTTTTGAAACCGATGTTCTAAACTCCTATTCTAACATTTATGACTTTGCCGGGTTTAAAGGATTTCAAATTTCAAAAGACGCATGTTCCCAATAAGCAAGAATCTTTTCAGTGTAATTTTTGAATCTCAGTAACCCGTTCCGATATGGCAAGTCAGCAGATAAGTCATTTTAGTTGTTGCATTGGGAATAGTTTACAAATAAGTCTTATATAAAAGTTTTAAAACCGGTTATCAAATTCTGAAACCTATTCTACCAACCCTAAATTGTAACATTATTTTTTGAGATTTTTGGTTCAATTCTCACGATACATTGTTTTGAAACATGTTTAAAAGTACCGAAACATGTTGTAAATATAAGAACTGTAAACATAGTTACATAGCCCAATGAAAATCCATTTTCTATTATAAATAGGGTAACTACAACAGGGGTAACTCAATGGATAGATAATATCTTGTGATGCTTTTTTCTATTAATTGTTAATTGGTTTTATTTTGGTACTTTAATTTATGTTATCAAAGATAAATATAATCTTATAACTATAGGTATGAAACCAAACGGTGAATCGCACATGATCCTATGGATACTATTGATAAAATATATGCTTTAATGTTTTGAGTAAATCTTGTTAACGTGATCTTATTTGTACTGATGGAAATCCTCAGGCGTACTGATACCAATAGTTCGATATCAAAACAGGGAATTCTAGTATCTAAAGGGCGTACCGATATAGTTGCCCGTGTACTGACACCTAATGTAATTTTCTGTAGTACGTACCTTGGTTGAACAATTTTGTACATTTTTGAGCTGAGACAGATCCTACGTACCGATCTCTGAGGACTCGTACCGGTCTGACTGGGTCTGTAATGACCCTTGGTTGAACATATGACACTTAGGCTCAATTAAACTTGCTTCAAACATCATACAATCATCATAAAACATAATTAACATCAACTCCGAAACCAATCAAGCATGCTAGATGAACATTTAATCCATAGCTAAACAATTCGTAGGTCCTATAGGCATGGTCTCTACCCAAGCAGGCAAAACTCATCTCCACCCCTCAAATCAAACCATATAGCCACATACAATTCCAAAATACCAAAAGAAACATGTCCAAAATAGGGAGCAAGCATTCAACCCTCCCAATTACAACTTGGTCACATTGCCCTTTTATTACTACAAGTTCGTTTATTAAAACCATACTTGAAATGATTCGAATCTTGGATCCCTCCTTACTTGCTTGCTGCCCCAAAAGCTTACTTTCTTGCATTAATGAGAAATGGGAGCATAAGCAAATAATGCCTAGTGAGAGACGCTCTAAAAATAGTCATCAATGCATTTGAAACCATTTGAGTCTAACCACATTTCAACATCATGCTAAAACATCTCATGCCTTTTTTTTACCTTTTTAAATCATGCATATTAAATCATATGCAAAACATGTATCATGGATCTCATGTATAATCCTATATGCAAAAACCTTAATTTCAGCCTTCACATGCTTATTCATCCAATAGCAAAGCTTAAAGTGCAAAACATGTATAAATCTCATTATACAAAACATATTTATCCATCATGATACATTAATTCATATATTGACATTCAAGTGACCCAAAAATAGAACCTTTCCTTTATCAAAACACATCGAATACACGGATTTCACAAGTGGTTCCCTCGACCACTTCACATACATCCATAACCTGAGCAAACGACATATTTAACCCCTCAACGGTTATGATGTATAATATCAACAATGGGAGCAAACGAAACAATTAACCCCTCAACCATTGTGATACATAATCCACCAGGGGGAGAATACGACACAATTAACCCTGACCGTTGTGGTTCCCATGGTGGAGAAAACGACACAATTAACCCCTTGACACATATGAGGCGACTTATTATAGTGCACTTTAAACCCTATGGCATGCCAACTATATTCAATAACATTTATTTCATTGTCACTTAGCCAATATATTCCACTTTAAACATGATACCACACTATTTTTTATATGCATCATTGAAACCAATTTCCA
Source organism: Hibiscus mutabilis (assembly GCA_019671005.1). Lineage (NCBI taxonomy): Eukaryota > Viridiplantae > Streptophyta > Magnoliopsida > Malvales > Malvaceae > Hibiscus > Hibiscus mutabilis. The sequence continues at coordinate 23,948,182 of CM033739.1, read as the reverse complement.
AATTAACAAAACATGCATTTATATATCATTGAAATCCTTTTCAAAAATCATTTGCCATACTCAAATGTCATAAGTATAAGATCATTTGCATCATATTCAATTTCCCAAAATATGCATAAACAGTAGGTATCAAAACATAAACATAGGCAAGAGAAAATCAACTTTGCCAAATCGAAATTGAGAGCGAAATCGTCTAGTACTTACTTCCAAGCTTAGACAAGCGTTTCAATCTTAATCTAAACTCCCAAAATCACTTTCAAACCTTTTCAAAGCTGTAAATAACGTTTCCATTCACCGACAACACAAAGCTCCACTTGCCAAAGAGAAATCAAGCTTTCAAAGCATCTAAAACTTCTCCAATTGCTAAAGGATTTGTCTCTCCTATTTTACCCACACAAAAATAGAGGATTAATGCATTACAATGCATCTCTAATCCCAGCAACATCTATTCTCTACTTCGCCACTCTAAAAGCCATCAACCGTCTTCCAAGAACAACCGAAAACATCACTAAACTCCACCTAAATGAAGTGCAGCCATAAATAAAAAATTTTAACATCTTAATAACATCAATTAACATCTAAAAACACTAATAATACCACCTTATATCTCCAGCAAACTTTTAACACCAAGAACACATCAAAATCTATCTCTTTACAACCTAGAAAATTAGCAATTCAATTAGTTTCAAGATTCTTTTTATTAATATCTTCTCATAACATTAAAACATATCTTACATAAGATCTATATCAATTATAATCAACACAAATAAGATCTATTATCAAGATCTATCAAATTTCCTATCAAATCTCAATTAAAACCTTTTAATCATGATTTATTCATTAAAACATAACAAAAATCAATTATAAAGGATCAAGAACTTGGGAATTTCAGTAAAGAACCTTTTATTAGAGGAGAGAAATGAAAATCACCTCTAATTGCTAACTTCTCCCTTAATTGACATGATTTGAATGAAATCTCCAAGAAAACAAATAGAATTTGATGTAGAAATCAAAGGAATCAATTAAGAAATCAAAAAGGGACGATTCCTGATCATTCAGAGTGAAATTGGTAGTTTGGCTGCTAAGAAAGTTGAGAGCAAAAGTATTTATGTGAGAAAAGTAAATCACCTTTTAAAATCATTTTAATTAAATCTATTTTATTTTTATTAAATAAACATTTTAAAACCATTTAAAAATAGCCTAAATTAAGGGAAACATATGATTAACAAATATCGGTAAATTAGCTCCTTAAAGATTCTAAGTTTTGACCCTTTTACAATTTAGTACCAAAACAGTTTTGAAAACTTTACATTTTAGTCACCAGACCAAAATGTCATTTAATTCGAACTTATTTCATTAAATCGAGTTTACCAAAACCTTCAATATATGAAATAAATATTTCCACTAATTTTCCATATTTTATTTCTTATTAAAAATATTTATTACGATTTAATTTCCCGAAATTAGATCGAACCAACTAATACGGTTCACCCGAACCGTCTAATCTATCTAGAAAATTTCTAGGCCCAAATTTAGGGCATTAGAAGTCTCCCCCTCTTAAGAAATTTCGTCCTTAAAATTTACCTGACAAAAAAAGATGAGGAAACTGCTTTATCATGTCCTTCTTCTTTCCCACGTGGCCTCCTCGACACCTCGATGTAGCCACAACACCTTTACCAACTCAATAGCCTTTCCAAGAAGAACCTTACTACTAGAATCCAAGATATTCATTGGTTCCTCCTCATAGGTCAAATTCTGATTCAATTCAATCTCCTCAACAGGCATCACATGCGACGGGGCCGACATGTACCTCTAAAGCATCGATATATGGAAAACATCGTGGATCTTCTCCAACTCCGTGGGTAACCTTAACCTATAAGAAACTGGTCCAACACGCTCTAACACCTCATAAGGCCCATGAACCTCGGACTGAACTTCCCCTTTCGTCCAAACCTCATCACCTTCTTCCAAGGCGAAACTTTCAAGAACACCTTATCACCCACCGCAAACTCAATCTCCCTACACTTCAAATCAGCATAGGATTTCTGCCTATTTGAAGCCATTTCAAACCGATCACAAATAAGCTTCATCTTCTCATTAGTGTCTTCCAACACATCAGGTAGAGAAACATACTTCTCACCTGCCTCTAACCAACAAAGAGGTGTATGACACGTCCTACAATACAAAGCTTTATACGCAGCCATTTGAATACTCGCCTGATAACTATTGTTATAAGCAAACTCCACCAACGGTAGTTACTTCTCCCACTATCCCTGCAAATTAATGATGCAACACTGTAACATATCCTCCAACACTTGGATAACACGTTCAGACTGACCATCCAACTGAGGATGATACAAAGTACTAAAATTTAACCGTGTACCCAAGGCTCTATGCAAACACTTCCAAAACCTTGATGTAAACACGGATCCCTATATGACATGATAGACTTAAGTACTCCGTGCAACCTCACAATCTCAACATTATACATATATGCTAACCTATCCAACGTATACATCGTATGCACTGCCAGAAAATGTGCACACTTTATAAACCAATCCATAATTACCCAAATATAATTCTTCTTCGACGAAGGCAATGGCAACCCGGTTACAAAATCCATGGTAATTTTCTCCCACTTTTATTTCGAAATCCTCAATGATTGCAACAACCCAGAAGAAAACTGATGCTCAGCCTTAACACGCTGACATACCATACATCGAGTAATAAACTCCGCTACATCCTTCTTCAAACCAACCCAATAATACTCATTCTTTAAATCTTGATACATCTTTGTACTACCTGAATGCATAGCAAAAGGACTAGAATGCGCCTCCGTCAAAATAGTGCGCCTCAAATCAACATCTTCCGGTACAACTATTCAACCCTTAAAATGTAAAACACCATCATCATTAAAACAAAAATCCATCGGATTGCCGTCTATAATATCCTTAACATGTGGAACCAACACATCATCATATGGTTTTTTTCTCATTGATCAACTATAACAATGATGGCTTTAATTGCAACTCCATCAATAACCCACCATCTCACGTCACATTTAACCACGCAAACATAGCCTGCAACTCCACTGTAACCTTTCTACGCAGGGCATCGGCTACCACATTAGCCTTACCAGGTTGATACTCGATCATTAAATCATAATCCTTAAGTAACTCCAACCATCGACGTTACCTAAGATTCAACTCCTTTTGTGACATCAAAAACTTTAAACTCTTGTGATCTGTGTACACAATACACTTCTCACCATACAAATAATGCCTCCAAACCTTTAATGCAAACACCACTACGGTAAGCTCTAAATCATGCGTAGAATAATTACGCTCGTGCACCTTCAACTGCCTAGATGCATATGCCACAACTTTCCTATCTTGCATTAACACACACCCCAAACCAACATAGGATGCATTGCTATAAACAACAAACTCTTTACCCGATTCAGGTTGAATCAAGATCAGAGCTTGCTTCAAAGCTTCCTTCAACTTCTCAAAAGCTTATTATCTATCCTCCACCCACTTAAAACGAACATTTTTTTGCAACAACTTAGTCAATGGAGCAACAACCTTTGAGAAACCATCTACAAAATGACGATGATACCCTTCTAAGCGCAAGAAACTACGAACCTCCATCACTGACTTAGGTGACTTCCAACTCACCACTGCCTCAATCTTGTACGGATCCACACTAATACCTTCCACCGACACCACATGTTCAAGGAAAACTATTTCCCTTAGCCAAAATTCACACTTGCTCAACTTAGCATATAACCGATTATCCAGCAAAGCTTGCAATACAATCTGTAAATGTCGATCATATTCTTCCTCGATACTAGAGTACACAAGGATATCATCAATGAACACAACCACAAACTGATCCAAATATTCATAAAACACCCGATTTCTGTTCGTCATGGCATGAAATATTCACTAGTCCCAAATAGCTGGAGATTGGAAAAATTTTAAAGGATTCTTGACTCTTTGTTGGGATCTACTTCTTCTTTCCTGAAGCATAGGATCCAATTTTTGTCGTTCTTCAAATACCTGAAAAAAATAGACATGATGATTTGATGATACTGGTTAGCATGCTCATATCTTAAGAATACCTAACTATTCGTGATGCATGACAACTACAAGCTAAACATTATCCAGAGCATCATTCCTTGGTTTTTGTCTTGGCTTCTTCTTGCTTCTTTCTTCGTCTTTGTCCGCTTGCATTAGCACTTAGGCCCGTTCAACCCTTTTTATCATATTCTCCAAAACTTTGCTCTAAAGTGCCCTTTCAGGTTTTTACTTTAGACTTGCTTTTTCCCAAAGCACCCTTTTTGAGTTTTTACTTTGGTTTTCTTTTTCTTTTCTCTCTCTTTTTTCCTTTTTTCTTTTTTTCTTTATTCTTCTTTTTTTCGTTTTTTCTTTCTTTTTATTTTTTCTTTCTTTTCTTTTCTTTTTCTTGGGCGCTCTTCTGGGTTTTCGCCTTTAAGTCTTTTGCTTTGAACTTTGACATGGAAGGCATTTGCCCCTCTCTATTGGTAGATTCTATCAACTTTTCATCCAACACCCTCTAGCCTTGATTTTGGCAAACTCTTTTTGACATAATCAATTTCTATCCTGGAATAACCTGCACTTAATAGGTTGAATCATAGTAATGCCAATAAATCCTTTGTTTTTCAATAATCTATGTCAATCCATTTGCAGGATGTTTACGAAATAAATTAAGGCATAGAATAATATTTTTTCATTAACATTTGAAAAGAGTTTAGAATGATTTAGAAGTCACGACAAACATTAGAAAATGAAGAAGAAGCAAATAACAGATAATGCAATATCCCCAAAAGTTGACTGTATGAATGATGTGAGAGCCCATCGACCGTTGTAGATCTTTCACTCGTCGTCTTTGACTAAGATTTCCGATAACAAAGAGGGATTCTGTTATAGACCGAAATAAATCCCCTTTACCGAAGTAGAGCATATCCATTGGATGCCAATCCTCAAAATTTATCTGAACCGTCCTTTTTCAGATTTTCAATTCAGATCATTCTTTGGTTTTAAGACCCACTTTTTTGGGTTTTCATCTTAAACCCTCCTTTCCTTTTCTCTTTTTTCTTTTTTTTTCTTTTCTTTTCTTTCATACCTGATGTGCCATTTCTGGTTTTCGCCACATATAGCGCCCTTTTGGGTTTTCACTCTGTTTTTTCTTCTTCTTTTTTTAACTTCAAGCGTAGTACCTCTTGACGAAGTTCAAATTTATAGGATTACTTGTCTGTTTTCCATCCACCTCTGCTAGAATTAACTCTCCCCTGGAGAAGGCCTTCTTAAAAACATAAGTTCCTTGCCAATTAGGCATCCACTTCCCTCGGAAGTCTTTTTGAATTTGCAAGATCTTCTTAAGCACCAGATCCCCTCTTGAAATTTTCTCGGGCGAACTTTTTATTATAAGCTCACATCATCCTTTTCTGATACATTTGGCCATGACATATGGCCCTTAATCTTTTCTCTTCAATGAGGTTCAACTATCAATCCTTGCTTGCATCCATTCGGCATCATCCAACTTCACCTCCTTCAAAATTAAAAGTGATGGAATCTCCACCTTAATAGGTAATACTGCTTCCGTACCATAAACCAAAGAATACGATGTTGCTCTCGTAGATGTCCTCACAGATGTTCAGTAAGTGAGTAGAGCAAAGGGTAGCTTCTCATTCCAATCCTTGAAGGTGTCAGTAGTGTTTGCTATGATCTTCTTGATATTCTTATTTGCCGCTTCCACTACTCCGTTCATCTTAGGATGATAAGTAGTAGAATTGTGGTGTATAATTGTGAACTGTTCACACACTTCATTCATCATTTTTTTAAAATTAGAAACATTGTCATTGATGATTCTTTCTGGCAAACCATAGTGACATATAATTTCTTTATTCAAGAACGTGCACACTGTTGCTCTTGTGATGTTGGTATAAGAAGCGACTTGTACCCATTTAATGAAGTAATCGATAACTACTAGGATAAAACGATGTCCATTAGAAGCTTTCGAGTGTATTTGACCGATGATGTCCATGCCCTAAACAGAAAAAGGCCATGATGAGTTCATGGTGTAAAGTGGCACCGGCGGAGAATGTATCTTGTCAGCATAGATCTGACATTTATGAAATTTCTTTGCATATTCAATACAATCTCCATCTATGGTTGACTAGAAATACCCATATCACATAATCTTCCTGGCTATTGAGAAACCATTGGCATGGGTTCTGCACAAACCGCATTGTACTTCTGCTAAAATGTTTTTAGCCTCTTGGGCGTCAACACGTCTCAATAATATCTGATCTTTGCTCTTTTTGTACAGAATTTCTCCATCAAGGATATAACCTGACGCCAAACTTCTAATAGTTCTTTTATCGTTATCATTTGCCTCTTTTGGGTAGACCTAAAACTTGATGTACTGAAGGATATCATAGTACCATAGATTTCCATCCTCTTCCTCTTCAAAATTATAGCAATGGGCTAGTACCTAAAAAATTGGCATCTCAATCGACTTTATTTTGGCTTCCGGGCTTGTTTCGAACATGGCGGCCAATATTGCGAAGGCGTCAGCCATTTGATTATCTTCTCTTGGTAAATAGGCAAACTGATTTCTTCAAAGTCTTTAACCAAATCTTGGATCAAATCATAGTACTTGATCAATTTCAGATCTCTCGTCTTCCATTCTTTTCAGAGCTAGTAAATTACCAAAGATGAATCCCCAAAGACTCGAAGCACCTTGATCTTTCTTTCTATAGCCGTTCAGAGTCCCATGACACAAGCTTCATACTCGTCTATATTGTTGGTACAGAAGAACTCCAATCTACTTGTAAAGGGGTAGTAGCCTCTTCAGGAGAAATTAACATTGCCCCTATTCTATAACCTAAGGCATTGAATGCTCCATCAAAATAAAGCTTCCAAGGCTCGTTCTCCAAAATGGGCTTCTCCCCAAACAAAGTGCAGACCAAATCTTTATCCAGGAAACTAAAATCCAACTGCTCATAGTCGCCCGAAGCTCGGCTTGCCAAGAGATCTGCCACCACACTTCCCTTTACTGCCTTCTGGCTCACATAAACAATATCAAATTTTAACAATAGCATTTGCTAATGAGCCATTTTCCCGGTTAGTGCAGGCACTTCCATCAAGAATTTCAATGGATCCAATTGAGAAATCAAGCAATTAGTGTGGTATAACATGTATTGCCTAAGTCACTTGGTAGCCCACACTAGGACACAACACAACTTTTGGATTAGTGGATACCGTGCTTCGCACTCGGTGAACTTCTTGCTCAAGTAGTAAATGGCCCTTTCTTTCTTGCCAGACTCGTTATGTTGTCCTAACATACAACTCATTGAGTTCTCAAAAACTGTCAAGTACAGGATTAACGGCCTATCTGGCACTGGTGCCACTAAGATTGGGGCATTGGTCAAATAATTCTTAATCTTTTCTAGGGCCTCTTGGAAATCTTCATCCTATTTTCTCGAGTTATTCTTTTAGAGTAGTCTGAAGATGGGATCACACTTATCGGTTAATTGAGAGATAAACTGAGAGATGTAATTTAACCTTCCCAAGAATCCTCGAACCTTATTTTGAGTTTGAGGTGGTGGGAGATCCTGAATTGCTTTCACCTTATCGGGGTCGATCTTAATTCCCCTACGGCTGATAACAAAGCCTAAGAGTTTTTTGAAAGTGACTGTAAAAGTACATTTGGTCGGGTTGAGTTTTAACTGGTACTTTCTTAACCTTTGGAAAAGTTTCCGCAGATTTTGAATGTGCTCCTCTTCGGTCCGAGACTTGGCTGTCATATCATCCACGTACACTTCAACATCCTTATGCATTATTTCATGGAATAAGGTCACCATGGCTCTTTGATAGATTGCCCCGACATTCTTTAATCCGAAAGGTATTACTTTGTACCAAAATGTGCCCCACATGGTCACAAAAGTGGTCTTTTCCATGTCCTCGAGGTGTATTTTAATCTGATTGTACCCCGAAAAGCCATCCATGAATGAGATCCACAAATGCCCCGTAGTGTTGTCAACTAGAGTGTCGATGTGAGGTAAAGGGAAATTGTCTTTGGGTTCGACTTGTTGAGATCACTATAATCTACACACATACACACTTTTCTATCCTTTTTGGGTACTGGGACTATATTGGCTACCCACTCTGGGTACTTGGCAACTATTAGAAATCCAGCCTCGAACTGTTTCTTTACTTCTTCTCTAACCTTTAGCAACATGCTGGGTCTCATTCTCTGCAGTTTTTGTTGAACGGGCTTGCATTCTGGCTTTATAGGAAGCTTGTGCACCACAATATTTGTATTTAAGCCTGACATATCTTGGTATGTCCATGCAAATACATCTTTAAATTCTAGGAGAATCTTTACCAAATCCCATCTAACTTTTGATGATAAAGTAGTACCGATCTTCACCTCTTTCCTTTCTTCATCGGTTCCTAAATTCAAGACTTCTAACTCTTCTAGATGTGGCAAAATATGTTTCTCCTCACTCGCCATCAGTCTTAACAATTTATCTGGGACCTCATACTCTACTTTATCATATTCTTCATCAATTTCTGCCGAGCACATTGGTTGTTCAAAATCTACCCAGGATTAAACTTAGAATCATTCATACAGTCAATATCTAAGGGCCTGTACAAGTTTTGAAAATATGTATTGGGAATAGAAAAAAATAATTTACGTAATAAATAAATAATGAATGAATAATAAATGAAATGAATGTTATGTTTGTCATTTGAGAAAGATATATGGAAAGCATCATTTTTTCATTAAAACAAATAAAAGTTGACATAGTTGTCCTTTTAAAAAGGATCCCTATTGCTCTCGAGAAAAAGCAACAAGGTGGTTCTGAGCATTACTTTGATTTGGACCTAAAACTACAGGCATGTCCACACTGGTCCAATTGTCAAGTTGTTCTCCCAAGAAGCATGGGCGGATCTTGGCCAAAGGCTGGACAGTCTTGTCACCCTCAGAGATCACATTGACATCCATCACTTCCAGAGCTTCATTGATTAACTCCTCGTTGAGGGTTTTCTCATTCTCTCAATTGGCTTCTTGGACCTTCAGCTTGGGATTCATAATTCCACCAAATACGAAAACATTCTTGAGATCCGCATAAGTGATGAGAGCTCATGGAGTATCATCTCCTCTAAGCCGGGCCTTCCGTTGTTCTTCTCTTCTCTTCGACTCTTGCTTCTTTTGCAAAAAATTAGGCTTATAACCGAGCCCAAAGCGATCATTCTTGTGGATAACACTTATAGGTCGTAGGCGTCCTTGGAGATTTCTTCCCAAGCCTCTCATTTCTTTGCTCCTCTCCCTAGAGTTTCTGACACCACCATCTTTGTATAGCTTGATAGTTTATGACAAGAAATTCGGCTTCCCTCAGCAACAAAAGTGGCGTTGACGAACTCCAAGGCCCTAAAGGCACATTCTGCTGCCTCTTAATCAGTCAGAAAGTATGGAGCGTCTAAAGTTACGAAAGCAATGACAGCTTGTTCGGCATTGATTGTTACTACTCCTTCTCGATAACAAACTTTAATTTTTGGTGTAGAGAGGATAGAACGACACCGAATGAATGTATCCAAGGCCTTTCCAACAGAAAATTGTAGGAGGGCCAGATGTCCATTACCACAAAATCAACAATATACTTCTCGGACCAATGATCAGGGGTACTTCAATTTTCCCGACCACTTCTCGTTGAGTCTCATCAAATGCCTGTATGGTCTTTTAAAAAGGCTTCATGTGAGAGCTGTCAATGGGTAGATGTTGCAAGGTAGCTAAAGGCATGATATTTAAGGCTGAACCATTGTCGATAAGCACTCCCGATAGCACATGGCCCTTAACGTGGGTGGTGATATTCAAAGCCTTGGTAGACCCCATGCCCCCATTCGAAATCTCATCGTCACTGAAGGTAATATAGTTATCGACAGTGATATAGCCAATTATTCAGTCTAGCTTGCCAATTGAGATGTTACTTTCGATGAAAGTTTGGTTTAAAACCTTCAACAGTGCTTCGCGGTATTTTTCTGAGTTTAGCAAGAGGTCAAGCACTGAAATTCTGGCTGGCTTTTTTCAAAGTTGATCTACCAAACTGTACTCACTATGCTTCAAAAACTTCAAAAATTCTTGAGCCTGAACCTCGATCACCGGCTCGTTGACTTTTGGCAGAGGCTCTTCTCTAAATATCTTTTCGGGTTCAGACTCGGTTGCCTTGCCTTTACCCCTCGGCTCTTCCATTGCCTTCGAAGCTTCTAGAGCGTAACACTGACCACTCCTCGTGAAATGCCGGTTTGGTTTCACTGGCTCCTCTTCTGCGGGCTTTGCTTCCGCAACTGACTTCTCACATTCTTGTGAACTTTAACACCCTAAAATTGAAACATTCTCGGTGTAATTCCATAGAACCATCCAGGTATCCTTGAAGAGAAAGGACGTCAGGGCGAAAATTATCATCTTAGGGGCCACCCTAGGGCCTTCTTCTTGAGGTATGTTTTCTTCGCTTGACTTGAAACCAACTACAAACGGTATTCTTATACTGTACTTGGTGTCTAGACCATCCAACGTGCAAACTTCTAATTCCTTCCTCTCTTCTTCTTTCTCAAAAATTCAATCTCTTTATTATCCATCAATTTCTGAACTACCTGACGGAACTCTTCGCAGTCTTGTATCTCATGATCCCTTGACTGGTGGTACTCGCAATACAGACCACAGCCTTTCTTCACAACCACCATTCCCCGATCGACAAGGTGAGCTATACACAACTGTTGAAAGACCCACCTCAATGGCGATTTTACCTCGGATACTCTAGCTTTTGCTCTTCAGGCATACCCTTCTTCCATAGTGTTTACACCCTGACCTCTATAATTTGACAAGAGATTGTTGGTTGTACTTGGCTCCCCCAACTGTAATACTCCGGTCTTGATCAGATTCTGAACAAACTTTTTAAATGCTATACAATTTTTAATCGTATGGCCCAAGATATTGGCATGGTATTCTTAATGTGCTTTAGGGTCGTACCATGCTGGATAAGGTGGGTTGAAAGGGGTAACATGCTGAGGTCGAACTAAATCTTCCTTGTACAGCTGCGAGTAGAGTTCTTTGTAAGTAATCGGCAACGGAGTAAAAGATCTATCCTCACCTTCTTTTCTAGGTTCTTTATCTTCCCTTTTGCTGAAATTTTGGGAATTTCCAGTCATGGTTTGGGGCTAAGATATAGTGAAGTTTTTGACAGCCTCATAGGTGTTATTGATCTAGTGATCTTTCTTCTTGAATTGTTTGCATGACAGTTCCCCTCTATCAATTCTTCCACTTTTAATGGCGGCTTCAATACGCTCGCCGGTCATTACTATGTCAGAAAATTACTAATGGGATTACTAATCAGACGATCATAGAGTGTCCCTTTTAGTGTGTCCACAAACATAGGAGAGATCTCATTTTCGCAAAGAGGCGGCTGGACTTGCGCCGCTACGTCACACCACCTTTGGGCGTACACACAGAGGCTCTCGTTACGTCTTTGCTCCATCCCTTACAATAGAAGCTGGTTCGAAACCATGTCGATTATGTACTTGTATTGGTCAATGAAAGCTTTGGCCAAATCCTTCCATGACTTAATCTGAGCTCGTGTCAACTGGTTATACCATCTCGTGGCAGGCCCCACTAGACTATCTTGGAAATAGTGTATCAACAACTTCTAGTTATCCGTAAACCCGACCATCTTGTGGTATAACATGGTCACATAAGCAGTGGGGCAAGTCATCCCATCGAATTTCTCAAACTCTGGTGTCTTGAACTTGTATAGGATTTCTACATCATGGGCTAAACTGAGATCCCTAGCGTTCAACCCATAAGAACCATGCTCGTCCTCCCTTATATGAAATTTATCTTCAAGGTCCTTTCTTGTTTCTTCCAACTATTTTGAGAACTCCACCTTCACTTGGCTCAATTTCTCTAACTCTTCAAAGTCCGAGATGCTATCTCTGACATTTTCAGCGTTTGCAAAGGTTATAGCAGGTTGAGCTAGGGCAGAGGTGCCGACCTGGTGCGAAGAAGATATCCCTTGCTGAGGTCTAAGTGTAGGGTTGATGAAGAGAGGGTTTTTGGAGATTAGAGAAAATAAGGGTCTCTCGGGTTCTAAGCGGGGTTTTCACGGGTACCCTTCCCTATCGAGTCCTTTCCCTGACTGAGTTGTAGCATCTAAGATATTTCTTTCACCATATCCTATTGGGACTTGATGATTGTGTCTCGTAGTTCTTGTTCTGTCCATTCCAACTGACCCCTAAGATCAGCCTTCAACTTAGCGAAGTTCTCTTCCATTTTCCTGACTTGTATACGTATGCAATATAGATATGGAATGTTTGCAATTTAAAGAACCAAAATGCTATGAAATAAGAAGTCTTTTAATTAATTTTGATAGTTTAATAAAATGTGCAAATAAATGTGTCATGCATGAATGCAAAGAATAGCACCGATTCCGGCAAATATCATTATTAAACGACTGGCATCGATGAAAACATTGTTTCATTACAATAATTCAAAGAAAATCCGCTACGCATATGGTTCTAAGCTAGCACCTAAGTCAACAATCCCCCTCAAGACCCAAACAAGCCTTTCTCCATCCTCAGATTCATCGTCCACGCATTCTTGGAGCTCGGTAGCATCCTTCGCTAGAAACTGCAGCTTTTGGGTGACCCCTTGCATTTGAGTTATCAAGTGTGCCAATTATTGCTCTTGCCTCCAAATGGTGTAAGCGGCGAGCCGAAGTCGTTCCATTGTCGGCATCTCATACACTTGAATTGCTCCCCCAAAGCTCGTTACTTGATCCTTGAGTTGTTGGACCTTTATCTCTAAATCCCCGATCCAACCCTTCAAAGCCTAATTTTTTGAACTGCTAGCTTTTAGCTTTTTGGTGGAACCCTTGTGCCTGAGGAGAGACTTTTTTAGCCTTCTTACTTGAGCCATTAATACCTTATTTTGGTGTCGTTTATTTTCAAGCTGCTCCGAATGAGTGGCCCGTAGATTCTTCATCTCTTACGTCATAACAAGCACTTGGTCCTTTTGCTCGTAATACTTCCTCCTATAAGTTTTGGCTTTAGCCTTCTCCTCCTTAAGTTTGAGCTCTAATCCTTCGCTTGGCCCTTCATTCACGATCCTCTTACTCTTCTTTAGCCTTTGCAACTTTCGAATCTCTTCCTTTTCTGACTTAAGCTCGAGTTCTAACGTATCATTCCTCCTTCATAGACTTTTAATTTCTCATTCGAGTTTTGTCTTGTCTAAATCAAAATTGAACCTATCCTGATCGGCTCTTGCTTCGAGCTGAATAAACTTCTTTTGCTCCTCTTCAAGTTGCTTCCTCGTCAAATCAACTTCGGTGGGGAGCGTAGCCAACCTTTCTTGAATAGACCTCATACCATTAGGATTTAACTCAGGAATATTGTCGTCGACATGATTGAATCGCCATACTTCATATTCGGGAGTCGTCATATACGGGGAACTCAAAATCCTGACTCGTCTTGTATTATTCCATGCAGAAGAAGCGTTATACACCTTCCCTTTGTAGCCATTTTCAGTCCCATAGTCTATGTTGAACTCATTTAGTCCGCTTGTGGCCGGCACAAATTGTTTAGAACCATACTGCCTCAAAACCAAAATGGGTACGTAAGCGGTATGCCCCCAAAGACCAAGTAGCGGTATCCACGAATGTTCCCCACATCTATAAAGAATATTCCTCATCAGTAGACACGGAGCTTTCCAAACTATTTCCTCGTCTTTCAAGTTTTGTAAGACTTCTAACCATACCTCTTCGGATTTTTTCGTTGGCCAATCTCCTTTTTGTAAGAACTCTTCTAACGGTGAGAATTTGCTATCGAAGATAGGCCTGAAGAAGTGAACATCAGAAAAAGATGACTATAAAAACAGACTGTTAGAAGTTGAGGGCATCCTAAGAAACGACCCCACCATGTCTACTACAGAACCTCAAAGACTGGAAAGTTTCGGCCAAGATAATAGGCATCGGGTTGGTCTTTCCACCCAAGCAATCGAACAAATCTAATATTGATGGATCGATGAGTCCCAATGCCTTCAGAAACAGAACTAACCCATAGATCAATAATGCAAAAAGGTCTTGCTGGACTCGGCCCACTGGATGTACTAAAGCTAAATGTAAGATCCCTTCCTACTTGAGGTACTCCTTCTTGTTCCAAGTTGTAACTTGATTTTTGAACCAAGATGGCAAAGTGTCGGAGAACCTAGCTAGCTTGGCCCGAAAGGACTTGTTCTTGGGTGGTTTGGAGTAGACTCAATTCTCATCAATCTTTTTGCAATTCACGAGGGCTAGATACTCCTCGATTATTGGGGTCAAATCAATGCTGCCAATCGTGAAACAACGACAGGCCGAATTCTAGAATCTCACCAAGGCCTGAAGTAACGATTGATCAACTAGGACATCTAACAAGTATGCAATTTCATCGTATTTTCTTTTGAAAACACCCCTCGCCTCAAAATCCCAGTTGTGCCATACTGATCTCAATCATGACACATCATTGTATTCTGTGTTCATGAAAGTTTTGGCTGACATTACTGATCTATACCGGCAGAAATACTATCCCTATCATGGAACTGTTCTCCTTCTGACCATATTTGTACCTCAGAATTCTTTTCATCACTTCTACGAACCAAGTCTCCCATTGATTGAGTCGTTAACTTCAAACTATTTCCGAATCAGTGTTTTCTTCATGATATGATAAAATATGCAAAACAAAATATAAAAGGAAAAGAATAAAAACAAAAAGAAACATGTTAGTAATGAAATAAATAAACAAATAACAAATCCAAAATTGAATGAAAAAGAAAACATAAATTAGGGAGCAACGAACAAAAAGATACAAAAAGAAAACCCTAACCACATGAATTCTAGCTTACTATGGTTGTCCTCATGGATTTAATCGGGGTGGGCTTCCTAAATTCTCATGCATGGGTTTGATTCTAAAAAGGGTACTCAAACCTATCTTATTGCCTACTAAGACAACAAGAACCCCAAATTCTGGCCCATTACAGGCTTGTGAATTGAATTTGGTTCAAGGGAACACACGACCTAGTGACGTGGAGGGTTGCTCACATGTCAAAAGGCGTGGATTCCAAAAGTGAATTACCGACCCGTGGAGGGCTACTTACGTGGGTATGTAGCATTTCACTCCCACTCAAGGGACAGAGCTCGGGTATAGAGCTTGATAATCATGATGCAACACATGTCGGTGATTCCTTAGAAATTAAATGAGCAATTAATTCAAAACCACCAATTATCAAAGCCCGTGTAATTAAAGTCATATCTTCAAAAAGAACAAATTAATTAAAGTCAATTTTAAATTTCAAAATTTCCACCATTAAAAGAAACAAATATTTTCTTGGCTTAACTCTTTTATTTTGTTTTGTAAAAATAAAAATTGTCCCTAGCAGAGTCGCATCTGTAGCGACCTTTTTGAAATGGAAAATCGATAAAAAGGAACGTAATCCCAATTTTTCTTTCATCTTTTTTTAGAAAATATTTGGAAAAGTGGGGAAATCATTTAAAAAGATGTGCTTTTTAAAATAAAAACTTCAAGTCGCCACCGACCACTGAGGTAGGCCGGACACCATAAAACCAGAGATTTATTTGAAAATGGGTTCGAGAGTTGGTTACGTGTGGGGAAGGATTAACACCCCCATCACGCTGGAAAATCGGTACCAAAATATATGTTGCTTTTAATTAATGAAAATTATCGAAATTTAAATTAACTTTAATTGAATGGTTCATGATTGAATATAGACTTGAATTCGACGGGTTTTTGTCAACTTAGTGGGTTTGAATTAATTAAGCATTTAATTAATAAGGATGACGATACATCAGACCATAGATTAAACCGACATCGAATAAGCCCGACTGACATGTTAATTTATGGTTCGAACTCCGTTCATCACTTTTATGCATGATGCAAGCAGTTAGGAATGATGTTATGACTTGTCAAAATTTTATCTCAAATTACATTTACCTTTAGACGGTAATAATTAATTCGAAAATTTGGTCAACATCCAATGAGCCAAGACTGTTACGACACAAATACCAGAATTAATAAATACCTCTTTTTTATAAGTTAAACTAATTAACCATATGCATATCCATTAAAATATTAAAGTCATATGAATGACAATTAAAATCCATGACAAGGAAGAGCTTGAAATTAAAACCCTAGGCCTACTATAGTCCTAACCTAAAAAGGCCCAAATCATGGAAATTCAACTAGTGGTCTAATATTAACCCTAAATTAATTAAAATTCTAAAAACTAGAAAATCCTAATAATGTATGGGTTATCTCGCATCATAGTAATTAATTTGATTAATTTTAAACTAGTATCCCAATGAGCCAATGATTATATTTAAAACGAATCGAATTAATTAATTATGATTTTAATTAGGTGTCTACCTAAGTCAAATATCAATTTTATCCTAAAGGGTAATCAAGAGATGTTCAACTAATTTATGAATTCAACATTTATCCCAATGAGCCAAGGACAAATTTAAATTAATTCGAACCTTAAATCTAACTATGGTTCTGGAAAAAAAACTAATCCCAAATTTAATTTAATTAATTTAAAGATTATGCCCCAATAAGTTGAGCGCACACTTTAAATTAATTAAATTTTAGACCCTAAACCAATCCTAAAAGGACCAAGATAAACACATATCCACATATTTAATACAAAAGTGTAATATACATAAAAAACAACTTATGATATACTTATATTGTGTTACATACCTATGAAAAAACTTTTATAAATAAGATATATATATATAACTATAATATATATATGCTTTACAATATATATATATATATATATAAACAGTTTTATATTTGTTAAGAAAATATATACATATACGTTTTGTAAAAGAAAAAAACTATAATATTTATATACACGTATTTTATTATAAAACTTATGATATACCAACTCGTACATCCACATATATATTAAAATCAAAGCAAGAAAACAAGGAAATAAATCACATCCAACAAATAAAATAAAACACAAGCAAATAAATTAACTAAAAACACATATAAAAAGAAACTTAGATAAATAAAGAAGATCATCAACAAATCTCACATTTTCATTAATTCTAAGGAAAAGATTACATAATAAATAAAAAATAAAAAGTGAAGAAAATACCAAAATTCAAATATATGCTCGATCAATCGGATTGGGTGTTAGGGTTGAGAAACTCGTTGTAAGGTTTTTCTTGGTTCGAATGGGTGTAATGTGGTTTCGGATAAGGAGGATTATAGTGGATAAGGGAATCTATTTTTTAGAGAAATGGTTAACTTGGATGTGGTTCGGCAATGAAGGTTTGAAGAAAAAAGAGTGGATCCACCAATCCCTAAAATTCTCGTATTGATAAAAGCCCCCCTTTTATATCCTCATGGCAGTGGGGTCGTATTGTTTATTTTGAAGAGTGAGACCGGTGTGTAGGGGAATGGGCAAGGGATAGGAGTATGGTGAAAATGATGGGTGGCAGGGCATGGAGATTGGGTGAGTGACGTGAAAGCATGGGAAACCATGCTTTCTAACTTTTTTTTTTTTAATTTTCAACTTCTTTTATTTTTTAATAATATAATAAATAATAAAAATAGTAATAGTAATAATAATAATGTAATACTAATAATGGTATAACCCGGATAAAAATTGGTGATTACACTATGTCATTACTTTCTCTGATAGATTCAGGTTCTACACATTCATATATTTTGCATGAGCATGCACATTTGCTTAATATACCGATAGAAGTGTTAAATATGGGTATGCAAGTAACAAGTTCTTTAGGAGAGATGGTTGTTACGAGGAGGTTGTATAGGAGATGTTCTTTGATGGTTCAAGGTTACGTGTTTGCAGCTGATTTGATGGAGCAGTCGTTTCATGGCTTTGATGTGATCTTGGGTATGGATTGGTTGACTGAGCATGAGGCTGTGGTTGAATTTGTAACCAAGCGAGTTTCGTTGAAACTTACCGATGATTATGAAGAGGTGGTTGTGGGTGAGAATGTTATCCAATGTTGTTTCGGCTTTGGAAGCACAAAAGTTGTTAGAGTGTGGGTGTCAAACATATCTTGCTTATGTTATGAACCCAAATATGAAAAAAAGTGCGGACTAAGAATATTCGCACCGTTTATAATTTTCCAGGGGCGTTTTCTGAGGAGTTGCCTAGGTTGCCGCCAGATAGGGAGTGTAACACCCCTTTCCCGGCCTGGTAACAAACTGGGTCAGAAAATGTTATCGATGAACAAAACGATATTCGATACGATATTTCATTTGATAATCTATAATTTGGTGAGATTCGATGTTCAATGCGATACAATATTCAGTACATTGAGGTCGGTAGTTCGGTATGATACAAAATTTATCTAGTTTGAACCAATTTTAAACTTTTACAAGTTTTAGGGACTAAATTGTAATTTTGATAAATTAAGGGTCCATTTCAGATTTTAAGCCTACCACAATGTAATTCGAGCTATAGACAGTATATATGCAAATTTTCATATTGATCGGGTTTATTTAATAGCTTGATTAAACCTTACAAGATTTAATGACCAAACTGTAAAGTTCCAGAATTCATTTTAAACCTTATTAACAGAATTAACGGTATAGGTATCAGTACGTGCTGGACCTTACCGCTACGCCTTAGTTGAGTTTGGTAAGTTAGTTATTGCAATATAGGGTCATATCGATACAAATCCTACCATATCGATACGCTATGTTCAACAAGACTTAATAATTTCACAGATTCTAAGGTGCATATCGATACGGGTCTTACCGTATCGATACGCTAAGGCTAACCCAAAATCTCAGTTTGTTTCGATGCAGATAGAACATGTTTTAGAGCAACACTCGTACTGATATAGGGGATCAGTACGCGGGGCCTTAACATAAAATCCAGATTCCAATGATGTAAAAGAGTACCGATACGCATACAACCGTATCAGTACGAAGCTATCTGTACAAGGAAAGGATCGTATGCCCTATACCTGTACCAATACCCAGTTATAACCGAAATTCTAGATTTTAAAACATGTACCAGTACGGATCAAGCTGTATCGGTCCCCTTTAACCTAGGTCGAAATATGCAAGCCCGTACCAATACGCTAACACCCATATCGGTACGGCAAGGTTTGTAATGACAATTTTTATCAGGTTTATTAGCCATTTACCCAACCAAATCTTGTCCAAATTCTACAAAATTTAACCATTAAGTTTATTTAGTCTAAAACTAGTAGCATGTCAAATTTTAAAGCCAAATAAATTCATTTACTATGTTTTCCCCGATTTAGGCCAAATATGGTTATTAACCACTTTTAACCCATTTTCAAAAGTCCCATTTTAGCCTTTTAAACATACCAAAAGCATACACAGTATATATGCATCCGTATGGTCAAAAGTAACTTATACAACCATTATGCCACCATTGTAGGTGTTTGTAGGGTTGACATACTTTACTTAATGACTTCGTGACTTGCCAAAAACCTTCAATACCCCGATCTTCAACTCAAAACCTTGCTAACCTAAAATGCATGGAAAATGAATGCATTAGGCATACTTTGCCTAGAGAGGTTGTCATAAACGATACGAAATGCAATGAATACATATAAATCATGCTCCAACAACATCAACATCAACAAAATGACAATATCTTGAAGCCTTGTTCAATTTAATAACAATAAACGATGCAATGGTAATAATCAATGCAATAGCAATATTTAGGCAATATCAATAAACAATAGCAATAGGTTTATTTCATAGGAATGTAAGATTACATGTTTGGTTGAGGGAATATAAGATTACTTTCAGTTAAATTTGACTATATTGTCCTTGTGATGTATATTATTTTTAACAAGTTTAACTTTACATATTAATTTAAAAATATATTCTTGAAGATTCATATCACTATACTTACCATATTATGAATATACTCCTCAAATTTTAAAGCACGATTGAAATAATAAAATGAAAATAAATTTGCTACGAAATAAACTCAAAGGTTTTCCTTGTAATATGCTACGTGTCTATTTTATTTTCTTACCAAAATTTTATAGAAATTTTACAGAGCCATGATTTTTTTCTCTTTTTTAAATGTTAAAATTCTTTTTAAATATGTGTAAACCATTTATATATTAAACAAATATGTCATAAAATTATTTAATAAAATTACAGCATGTACATATGCTACGAAGGATCCAAATTAAGAAAACTCATTACTTGAAGGGTAATTTTGTCCAAATATGCAGGAATCTCACGTTTGCATAAACAATCTCAAACTTATCAAATGAAACCTAAAATATTGCATGTTCCCAAATGATTTATGTTTTAGTTTTACTTTACAAATATCGAAATCCAATTCCATTGTTTCGAAACTATTTAAAACCACATCTCAGTAATAGTATGAGTTTTGAATGTTTGCACAAAGTTTCAAACTTATCACTTCAAACCAAGAATGTAACAAGTATACCTAATGGTTTCAGTTTAAGTTTTACTATACATGTAGAAAACATGTATTAGTAGTTTTGAACCTATTTTAGTTCCAGGCTGAAAATGACATTCCAATATAAAAAATTAAGCGTGCCATAAATGTTAAACGTGCCATAGTTTGCATACGTAAAATATTAAATCACTTTGTGACATTCGAAGCTTAGCATTCAAAGTTATAGTTTTAGGACTTTAACGGAAGTTTTGATATATTAAGAACATTAACAGAAGAAGTGGTCAATACATAAACATAAATCTCAAAGCATATGTGGCCAATACATAGTAAATATTCAACCCATAATCTTCCTCGCATACTTTGCAAAGCGTTGGGGATTCCTCTTGTAAATCAGAGCAATACCCTCACAATTCGAGTGAGGATCGTCCCTATTTGGAGCACACAACAAACCCAATATATCCACAACAATGTCCACAACTTTGATAGAAGGGCTCCACCTTTCATGGAGGATGGACAGACTAATGCTGCTAGACTCAGTTAGACTAGGGTGGAATAGATCGCCATCAAATTTAATATCAACCTACAAAAACAGAAAACCATTATCCATGAAATGCTTCAGTGTAAATAAAATTGAACAAGACAAAACAATAATCTTGGGAGGTTAATTATATTACCCTAGGAGGAGAGAGAGGGTAGTCAAGTGGGAAGATAATAGAAACGTCAAATTCATGCCCCTCATAAGGACTGGCAGGAGGTGCAGCCATTCGAAGCCGATAAGGATACAAAGATCCATCAATGTAATACCCCAATATTTGTTTAGTGATTAAAATGTAAAATTTTAAAGTTAGGTGACCAAATTGAAAACTTGGGAAAAGTTTAGGGACCAATATGGTAATTTTCCCAAAAAAGTAATTTTATCCAGTATAAGTGTGAAATTGGATCGAATTAAGTACCTTGATGTCGGTTTATAGAATTTATATGGATAAAAAGGTACTGAAATTGGATCAAATAAAATTATTGAGCGTGCTCAGGCATGGGAAAATTTTATGATGGGTGACCTCTGGGAAGGTTCCAAGAAAGTGATTCTGATAGATGTTTTGGACTCTGAATAAGTAGAAACGATTTGTATAAAAAATTTTGTTAAAGAATTTTAAAGAGAATTTTATCCGATAGAGATTTCGGATAATTATCGGTATTTTTGAATCGAGTCAAAATTTTAGAGTTAGACTCCATAAATATGGGAGACTAATTATGATAATATTATTTATTTATGGAATTTTGAAATATGAGATTTTGGATTGGGAATTGATAATACGATTGATGGAAAAATCGTATTAGGTGATTTTCGGATAATTGGAATTTTCTGCATTGTGACGTGAATTTGGAAAACTGTTTGAATTTTTGTATGATGAATATGATTCGGTAGTTGTTATGGTTGGAAAGCTTAATATGTCTAGTCTAATTAAAAATTTCTGAAATGAATTTTGGATGTTGATAAAATTTTATAGGTATTTTTATTTGGAGGTAGTGCATGCTGTCAATTTTGTTTATAAGAATGGAAACTTGTTTAAAGTGTTCTGTGACATTCATCAACTCGTGTTTGGGAACTAATACAGGAAGAGGATGTTACATTTATTGGTATCAGAGCTAGAGTTTAGCCGATTCTGGATAGAAATTGAGTTGAAAAATAAGTCTGGATTGTAGACATGCCACTAGGATGTCATAATTACTGATAATTATGTGTATATACTTTGATGCTCTGTAATTAGTGATGCTACTCTTAACTAAAAATTGTGGATTATGTTTTCTGTACAGATGTCGAAACATTTGGGTTCTAGACATGCTATAGAGCAAGATGCTCCTGTACAGAGTGAGAGTGATGAAGTAAATCAGGATGTACCTCAGAGTCAGTATCAGGGTGAGGCGCATGTGCAGGGGCAACAAGATATGCCAATTCAGGATCGAGGGTTGTTCCTGTAGGCATTAGATGCTATAATAAACAAACGTGCACAAGTATCTGTGCCAAAAGAATTGAGAAAAATAAAGGCACCGGAATTTTAGGGTGACACTGATGTTGACCCGATGACTGCAGACTTATAGTTGAACGATATTACTATCATGTTGGATAGTATTCTGTGTGATGATCAAGGGAAGCTCGAAGGAGTTGTATCATTATTGATGGGACCTGTACGAGTTTGGTGGACTACCATCACTGCTCAGATTCCTCAGGAACAAATTACTTGGGAATTTTTTTGAAAGGAATTTCGAGGTAAATATATCAGTGATATATTCATTGAAGATATGAGGAATTCGTTTCTGAATCTGAAGCAAGCTGGCAGATCAGTGTACGAGTATGAGTGTGAATTCAATAAAATCAGTTGGTTTGCTACAGAGTTTCTTCCGACCGAGAAACACAAGGTCACCAGATTCGTGGGAGGTTTGGATCCTGAATACAAGAAGGTTCTAATTGCTCTTGATTTGTCTGTATTTTAAGAAGCAGTTAATAGAGCCAAAGGAATGGAAAGAGTAGATCTGGAGAAAGCTTTAGATAAAAGGGTCCAGTCAGCCAAGCGACCAGGAGGTTCTAATACTTTACCATTTCCTAAACTTGGTAAAGGATTTCAGCAGCAGAAATCAGGCGGATCCATGTCTTCAGCAAAGAATGGTTTTTCTGCTGGAAAATCCAAGCAAAGTTAGGCTAAAACTAGTGGATCTAAAGGTGGAAGATTTCAGACTAATCCAGAATGTAAGACTTGTGGGAAAAGACATGCGGGTCAATACTGGTTTGCAACTGAGGCTGTATGTTATCAATGCGGAAAACCAGGCCATTTTAGGCGCAACTGTCCATAGCTGCTAGGAAATTATTCAGTAGCTACTCCTCAGAAGAATCAAGGAAAAAGAGAGGGGAGTTTGAGACAGGGTATGTCTGAAACTGAAGCCAATCAGAAATGAAAAGCTCATGCTCGAGTGTAGAATATCAAAACTACAGAGAAAAAAGATGATTGTGATGTGATAGCAGGTATGCTCGAACTTTTTGGCTGATCTATCTTTACATTAATTGATCCTGGTTCTACTCATTCATATATTAGTTCTAGAATTGCTCCAGAAAGAAATATTCCAGTAGAACTAATTGCTAGTGAAGTGATAGCAACCAACCCAATAGGCCAAAGTGCTAGGGTAAAAAGAATTTGTCGGCAGTGTCCTGTTAAAATTCAGAATGTGGATCTTCTTGTTGATCTTTTGGAGTTGCCATTCTGTGAGTTCAAAATAATTTTAGGGATGGATTGGCTGTCTACATATAATGCTGTTTTGGATTGCCGGTTAAAGAGATTAATTTTAAAGGCTCTGATGGACCTAAAATTGTATTTGAGAGCGAAAGGCAAATTTTCCTAATGATGTTGTTTCTGCCGTTTCTACAAAGAAGCGTTAGTCTGTGGTAGCGAAGCATATTAAATTTCCAAGACTGACACTTCGAGTCAAAAAGTGAGGATAGAAGATATACTTACGGTGTGAGAATTTCCAGATGTATTTCTTGATGAATTACCAGGTTTACCTCTAGATAGAAAGGTAGAATTTGGAATTGACGTGTTACCTGGTACAACACCTATATCGATGGCATCGTAACGTATGGCACCAGCCGAACTCAGAGAACTCATGTCACAATTACAAGAATTGTTGGATCGAGGTTTTATACGGCCAAGTATATCACCTTGGGGAACACCAGTTCTAGTTGTAAAGAAGAAGGAAGGATCGATGAGGTTATGTATAGATTATTGTCAACTTAATAAAGTGACGATAAAGAATAAATATCCACTGCCAAGAATTGATGATCTTTTTGATCAGCTAAAGGGAGAAACCGTGTTCTCTAAAATTGATCTTCGATCGGGTTATCATCAATTGAAGATTAAGGAGCAGGATATTCCAAAGACAACGTTCAAGACTCGATATGGACATTATGAGTTCGTGGTAATACCGTTTGGTTTAACCAATGCTCCAGCAGCTTTTATGGATTTGATGAACTGAATTTTTCAGCCATACTTGGATCAGTTTGTAGTGGTATTTATAGATGATATCCTGGTTTATTCCAAAACCAAGGAAGATCATGATGTTCATCTCAGAATAGTTCTTTAGACTTTGGAGGAAAATAAATTATATGTCAAACTATCTAAATGTGAATTCTGGCTTTCTAAAGTAACATTTCTTGGACATATAGTATCGTCTGGTGGAATTCGAGTTGATCCCCAAAAGATTCAAGCTATCATGGAGTGGAAACCTTTTAAAATGGTTGCTGATGTAAGAAGTTTTCTTGATTGGCAGGATATTATCGTTGATTTGTAAAGGATTTATCGGTAATTGCTGCTCCTATTACTAAGTTTCTCAGAAAGAATGTACCATTTGTGTGGACTAATGAATGCCAAGAAAGTTTTAAAAGACTAATGTGGTTGCGGATGCACTTAGCCAGAAGATGTTCTCAGCTTTACGAGTATCAAATGCTCAATTATCAATGATGAAGGATGGTACTTTGCATGCTGAACTAAGCATCAGGTCTACCTTGATAGACAAAATAAAAGAATTGTGGGAAAAAGATAAAGAATGCTTGGAAAGAAAGAAGAAGGTTGAAAAAGAAGAATCTTCAGGCTTTGAATTGAAGACTAATGGATGTTTGTACTATAAAGGACGTGCTTATATTCCTGATGACGAAGAATTGAAAAAGGAAATTCTTTCAAAAGCACATTATAGTTGTTTAACTATGCACCCGAGAGGAAACAAAATGTATCAAGACTTGAAGAACCGATTCTGGTGGCCGGGAATGAAGAGAACTATAACAGAATTTGTATCCAAATGCCTAACTTGTTAGCTAGTTAAGGCGGAGCATCAAGTGCCATCAGGCCTACTTCAGCCAATTACTATTCTGAAATGGAAATGGGAGAAAAAAACTATGGAGTTCGTGACGGGTTTACCTTTGACCCCAAGTAAAAAGGATTCAATCTGGGTGATCGTAGATCTGTTGACTAAATCAACACATTTCATACCAGTTAGAACAGATTACTCTATGAATAAATATGCTGAATTATATATTCGGGAGATCGTGAGACTACATGGAGTTCCTGTTTCCATTGTATCTGACAGAGATCCCAAGTTTACTTCAATGTTTTGAGAGGCTTTACATGAAACATTGGATACTCGATTGCATTTTAGCACTGCTTTTCACCCACAAACCAATGGACAATCAAAGAGGACGATTCAAAATTTGGAAGATATGCTCAGAGCTTATGTGATCGAGTTTTCGGGTTAATGGGAAAAGTAATTGCCTTTGGCTGAATTTGCTTATAATAATAGCTATCAATCAAGTATTAAAATGGCACCCTATGAAGCTTTGTATGGAAGGAGATGTAGGACACCATTGAATTGGTTCGAGCTGGAAGATCGTAAAATTATTGGACTTGATATGGCTCAAGATGTAGAAGAAAAAGTATTTATAATCCAAGATAATCTGAAAGCAGCTTCTAATAGACAAAAAGCTTATTCCGACCTGAAAAAAATACATTGAATTTCAAGTGGGAGACAAAGTATTTTTTGAAGGTTTCGCATTGGAAGAAAATCATGAGATTCGAAAGGAAATGAAAGCTTAATCCCAGGTTCATTGGCCCCCATGAAATCTTAAAAAGAATGGGACCAGTAGCATATCAATTGGCTTTACCACCAGAAATGAGCAAGATCCATGATGTCTTCCATGTGTCGATGCTTCGAAGATATTGATCAGATCCTTCGCATGTCATTATACCAGAAGAGATTGAGATTCAACCAGATATGACATACGAAGAGGAACCTATAAAAATCCTAGCTCGAGGAGAAAAACAGTTAAGAAACAAGAAGATTCCTCTAGTTAAAGTATTATGGAGAAATCACAAAGTAGAAGAAGCTACTTGGGAAACGGATGAAACCATGAAAAAACAGTATCCGCACTTGTTTAAAACATGTATGTTTTGAAAATTCGAGGATGAATTTTCTTAAGGGGAGAGAATTGTAATACCCCAATATTTGTTTAGTGATTAAAATGTAAAATTTTAAAGTTAGGTGACCAAAGTGAAAAGTTGGAAAAGTTCAGGGACCAATATGGTAATTTTCCCAAAAAAGTAATTTTATTAAGTGTGAAATTGGATCAAATTAAGTACCTTGATGTCGGTTTTTAGAATTTAGATGGAAAAAGGTACTGAAATTGGATCGAATAAAATTATTGAGCGTGCTCAGATCAGGGAAAATTTTATGATGGGTGACCTCTGGGAAGGTTCCATAAAAGTGATTCTGATAGATATTTTGGACTCTGAATAAGTAGAAACGATTTGTATAAAAAAATTGTTAAAGAATTTTAAAGAGAATTTTATTCGATAGAGATTTCGGATAATTATCGGTATTTTTGAATCGAGTTAAAATTTTAGAGTTAGACTCCATAAATATGGGAGATTGATTATGATAATATTATTTATTTATGGAATTTTGAAATATGAGAATTTGGATTGGGAATTGATAATACGATTGATGGAAAAATCGTATTAGGTGGTTTTTGGATAATTGGATCGAACAAAAATCGTAAAATAAAATTTTATAATTTTTTAATGATAGTCTGATAGAAAGGAACTAAATTAGTTCCTAAGTAATGGAGTGGCATGTTGGAAGAGGACATGTAAATATGAATATAGTTGGAGGACAAATTGGTAAAGTAGATTAAAAATGAATTTTTAATTCATTTTAATGAAACATGTGGCATTATTAGATTAAATAAAGGGACATGTGGATTAATAATAAGAAAGAAAAATAGAAAGATTTGTTCATCTTTCTCCTAAGCATTCCATGAGGTTTGGATGTCTAAGGTAAGAAACTTTGATTCAATTTTTAAGCTTATTTAGTTGGATTTGAGTTTGAGACATGAAATAGAAAATTTTTCTTCATGAAATTCTCTATCTTTTGGTATAAATTTTGTTAAGTTTCCATGTCTCTAAGCTAAGTTTGGAAGTTAGGGTTGATGAAGAGCATGTTGAAATATTGAGTTTTTATGGATATTCATGTTGGAATTAAGTTTATGATGTTGTTCTTAGTGCTCAAATGATGAAAGTTCCATGGAAGCTAGGCTTGTGACCATTCGGCTACCTTGTTAAGAATGAGGAAGTTCTTGCAAAAATTTATTTGATGATGGAAATGATGAGAACGATGTTGTATAAGTATGATTTTGTTGTTAGATTGAAGAAATACATATGTTCTTGAAATATGGAAATTTAGGGTTTATGATAAGTTTCAAATTTTAGTATGTGATTGAAGGAAGAATGGTTTAGTATGATATTATAAGGTGTTTGAAATGAAAATCCCTGATTATTTGGCATTAGGGACCAAATTGTAAATTTTGGAAAGTTTAGGGACTTGGTTGTTGAACTTGATTTTGAAGTATTTTGGGTTAGAAAATCAAGTTAAGTGAATTGGATGTTGATATTGAAGTTTATTTGAACTTTGGAACCAATTTAGAATTTTCGGAAAATATAGGGACTAAGTTGTGAATTTCTAAAGTTTGGGTCCTAAAGTGTAAATGATGAGAAATGTATGGATTTAGCTTGAAAATGGTGATTAGAAGCTTAAAGATGTCCTTAGGGACTAAAATGTGAATCTTTTTGGAAGGTTGAAAATCTTTGGAAAAATGTGAGAAAATATGATTCGAATATAGAAAGTTTTATCATATCAATTTTGGTATATAATGAATAGTTATTTTATTTACTGTCCATTATTGATTATAATATGAATATGTACTTAAGGTTGCGTGTGTTATGTATTTAATATACATACTGATAACAAGCAAACTCAGGATTATTCGAGCTAGAAAGAAAATAACAAAGGTGCCAAGTAAGTTTAGTGAGGCTACAAAGTGTCAAGGTGAGTGCAATTACATACATATTATGATATATTGATGTTCATACATTAGTGAGATAAATTATCATTCTGTTATGTCATGAAACATATACTTGACATAACTGGCATATGCTAGAAATGGAATATAGAGTTGCATGGATCACTTGATATACATGATAATGTTTGGTGAGTATTAATTTGGGTATGAACTGCCCAATGTTGCTATATATATCATATATTGATGTACATTTTCCATGAATGCAATTATTTGATGATATGAGCCCAAGTATGATTTAGAGATATAAAGTATAGTTGGCTAGCCATAGAGTCATAAACAGCTGTATAAATATTCTATTTCATATATACTCAAGTAAGGTTGGTTACTTTGAGCACTATGGTGCATTATTCATATATACTTGAGCAAGGTCGGGTATATGTATACTCAAACAAGGTTGGGTATACAAGGATGACTCGGGTACTTGAGTTCTCTTAAATAAATACTTGGGGCTAAATAAAATAGAAACAGGGTTGAAGCTTGAAAGCTTGTGGATAGAATTGACAACAATATTGGTAAGAGCTAAATGGTTATCTTGATACATGTTGCTACAATTGATATGATATATGTAGACGTGTATAGAAATGGTAAGGTGATCACATGCATGGTTATTCATTTATATTTTTATTTATGACATATCGCAATTGGTTTTGTTTTATTGCCTCAGTAAGTATATACTTAGCGTATGATGATTTTCGTGCGTAGGTTTTGACGGAGTTACGAAGGAGGACTAGCCGAGCATCATCTATATTTCAGGAAGTATAGCACTATATTTACAAAAATGACATCTATCCCTTTTGTTTGGATGAACTAGTTGGCATGTATATATGCTTATGGTTTGTGTAAACTTATAACTAAAACTATGGTTGAAATAGCAACTTAGATGATGTGTATGTTAAACTTGGTGAAGTTCTTTTGATAGTAAGGTATAAAGGCTTAAGTTACTAGTGATTTGGTATGCTTATATTATAGAAATATAAATTTGTTCAGAAAGTCTGCAAATGCAGTGTATTTGAAAAAGCAGTATAAATTATATGATTTGGATTAGAAAGTGAATCTTATTTGTATGAACTATGAATTTTGTCTAATTTCTTCTCCATCAAACGGTAATTGATTTCGAGGTCTGTACAAAAAGATATGAATTTTTATTTGATGATAGGTCAGAAAACATGACAACGGAATTTTAGAAATTTTCTGCATTGTGACGTGAATTTGGAAAATTGTTTGAATTTTTGTATGATGAATATGAGTCAATAGTTGTTATGGTTGGAAAGCTTAATATGTCTAGTCTAATTAAAAATTTATGAAATGAATTTTGGATGTTGATAAAATTTTATAGGTATTTTTATTTGGAGGTAGTACATGCTGTCAATTTTGTTTATAAGAGTGGAAACTTGTTTAAAGTGTTCTGTGACATTCATCAACTCGTGTTTGGGAACTATTACGGGAAGAGGGTGTTACAATAAACTTAGGCCATTACTAAAGAAAAAATTATGATAATTACAAATTGTATGAAAACAGAACAACGTAACAAATAGATGTTTACTAGAAAAATGATAATGGGCTATTTCAGGAGTCTGCAAGGGAGCAGTATGAAACCCCTTCGAATACGAGTTAGAGCATCCATGTTCATCTTAGGATTTCAGTTTAACATGGCTTAGGAGATGAAGAAATTAATAAGTGTGAGAATGAAAATTAGAACACAAAGTGGCGGCATTTATAGGATAAAACGTGGCTATTCATAAGTCAACCCTAACTGTTGAAAAGAAAAGATTACCAACCAATAAGCTATCATTTCGTGTGGTAGTTTCAAAACTGCGTTCAGTTGGTTCAAAACTCTTTGAATACAAACCTAAAATCTTACTGCATATTCTCACATTTGCAGTTAGTCTTTAATTCTACTGGTACTGAACTTTTACTTACGTGATCTGAAACCGATGTGCTGAACTCCTTCACTTACATTTATTACGTTGGAACCAGTATAAGTCATCACCCAATCGTTAAAAAAGTAAATTACCGGGTTTAATGGATTTCAAATTTCAAAAGACGTATGTTCCCAAAAAGTAGGCGTTTCGTGTGGAATGTTTTGAAATCGCGTGTGGTTGGTTCGATCCTCTTAAAATACAAACCTATAATGTTACTCCATGTTCTTATATTTTCCATTGGTCTTTAATTCAACTAGTACCAATCATTTATTTTTGATTTTCGAAACCGATGTTCTAAACTCCTATTCTAACATTTATGACTTTGTCGGGTTCAAAGGATTTCAAATTTCAAAAGACGCATGTTCCCAATAAGCAAGAATCTTTTCAGTGTAATTTTCGAATCTTAGTAACCCGTTTCGATATGGCAAGTCAGTAGCAGATAAGTCATTTCAGTTGTTGCATTGGGAATAGTTTACAGATAAGTCTTATATAAAATTTCTAAAACCGGTTGTCAAATTCTGAAACCTATTATACCAACCCTAAATTGTAACAATATTTTTTGAGATTTTTGGTTCAATTCTCACGAAACATTGTTTTGAAACCTGTTTAAGAGTACCGAAACATGTTGTAAATATAAGAACTGTAAACATAGTTACATAACCCAATGGAAATCCTTTTTCTATTATAAATAGGGTAAACTACAACAGGGTCAACTCAATGGATAGATAATATCTCGTGATGCTTTTTCTATTAATCGTTAATTGGTTTTATTTTGGTACTTTACTTTATTTTATCAAAGAATTAAGTATAATCTTATAACTAAAGGTATGAAACCAAATGGTGAATCGCACATGACCCTATGGATACTATTGATAAAATATATACCTTAATGTTTTGAGTAAATCTTGTTAACATGATCTTATTTGTACTGATTGAAATCCTCGGGCGTACTGATACCAATAGTTTGATATCAAAATAGGGGATTCTAGTAGCTAAAGGGCGTACCGATACGGTTTCCCGTGTATTGACACCTAATGTAATTTTTTGCAGTGCGTACCGATACGAAGCTAGGTGTATCATTATGCCTGTGCAATTTTGCACATTTTTGAGCTGAGACAGACCCTACGTACCGATCTCTGAGGACTAGTACCTGTACGACTGGGTCTATAATGACCTCTTGGTTGAACATATGACACTTAGGCTCAATTAAACTTGCTTCAAACATCATATAATCATCATAAAACAGAATTAACATCAACTCTAAAACCAATCAAGCATGCTAGATGAACATTTAATCCATAGCTAAACAATACGTAGGTCATATAT
This sequence comes from Hibiscus mutabilis, assembly GCA_019671005.1. NCBI lineage: Eukaryota > Viridiplantae > Streptophyta > Magnoliopsida > Malvales > Malvaceae > Hibiscus > Hibiscus mutabilis. Next base: position 23,916,442 of record CM033739.1, on the reverse strand, counting down.
GCATGGTCTCTACCCAAGCATGCAAAACTCATCTCCACCTCTCAAATCAAACCATATAGCCACATACAATTCCAAAATACCAAAAGAAACATGTCCAAAACAGGGAGCAAGCATTCAACCCTCCCAATTACAACGTGTCACATTGCCCTTTTATTACTACAACGTTTATTAAAACCATACTTGAAATGATTCGAATCTTGGATTCCTCCTTACTTGCTTGCTTCCCCAAAAGCTTACTTTCTTGCGTTGATGAGAAATGATAGCGTAAGAAAATAATGCCTAGTGAGGGACACTCTAAAAATACTCATCAATGCATTTTAAATCATTTGAGTCTAACCACATTTTGAACATCATGCTAAAACATCTCATGCCTTTTTTTACCATTTTAAATCATGCATATTAAATCATATGCAAAACATGTATCATGGATCTCATGCATAATCCCATATGCAAAAACCTTAATTTCATCCGTCACATGCTTATTCATCCAATAGCAAAGCTTAAAGTGCAAAACATGTATAAATCTCAATATACAAAACATATTTATCCATCATGATACCTTAATTCATATATTGGCATTCAAGTGACCCAAAAATAGAACCTTTCCTTTATCAAAACACATCGGATACACGGATTTCACAAGTGGTTCCCTCGACCACTTCACATACATCCATAACCGAAGCAAATGACACATTTAACCCCTCAACGGTTATGATGTATAATATCAACAATGGGAGCAAATGGAACAATTAACCCCTCAACCATTGTGATACATAATCCACCAGCAAGAGAATACGACACAATTAACCCCTTGACCGTTGTGGTTCCTATAGTGGAGAAAATGACACAATTAACCCCTTGACACATATGAGGCGACTTATTATAGTGCACTTTAAACCCTATGACATGCCAACTATATTCAATAACATTTATCTCATTGTCACTTAGCCAATATATTCCACTGTAAACATGATACTACACTATTTTCATATGCATCATTGAAACCAATTTCCAAATTAACAAAACATGCATTTATATATCATTGAAATCCTTTTTCACAAATCATTTGCCATACTCAAATTTCATCAGTATAAGATCATTTGCATGATATTCAATTTCCCAAAACATGCATAAACAGTAGGTATCAAAACATAAACATAGGCATGAGAAAATCAACTTTGCTAAATCGTAATTGAGAGCGAAATCGTCTAATACTTACTTCCAAGCTTAGACAAGTGTTTCAAGCTTAATCTAAAGTCCCAAAATCACTTTCAAACCTTTTCAAAGCTGTAAATCACATTTCCATTCACCGACAACACAAAGCTCCACTCGCCGATGAGAAATCAAGCTTTCGAAGCATCTAAAACTTCTCCAATTGCTAAACGATCTGTTTCCCCTATTTTACCCACACAAAAATAGAGGATTAATGCATTACAATGCATCTCTAATCCTAGCAATATCTATTCTCTACTTCGCCACACTAAAAGCCATCAATCAACTTTCAAGAACAACTGAAAACATCACTAAACTCCACCTAAATGAAACCCAGCCATAAATCAACAATTTTAACATCTTAATAACATCAATTAACATCTAAAAACACTAATAATACCACCTTATATCTCCAGCAACCTTTTAACACCAAGAACACATCAAAATCTATCTCTTTACAACCTAGAAAATTAGCAATTCAGTTAGTTTCGAGATTCTTTTTATTAATCTCTTCTCATAACATTAAAACATATCTTACATAAGATCTATATCAATTATAATCAACACAAATAAGATCTATTATCAAGATCTATCAAATTTCCTATCAAATCTCAATTAAAACCTTTTAATCATGATTTATTCATTAAAACATAACAAAAATTAATTATAAAGGATCAAGAACTTGGGAATTTCAGTAAAGTACCTTTTATTAGAGGAGAGAAATGAAAATCACCTCTAATTGCTAACTTCTCCCTTAATTGACATGATTTGAAAGAAATCTCCAAGAAAACAAATAGAATTTGATGTAGAAATCAAAGGAATCAATTAAGAAATCAAAATGAAATAAAAAAGAGACGATTCCTGATCATTTTAGAGTGAAATTGGTAGTTTGGCTGCTAAGAATATTGAGAGCAAAAGTAGTTACGTGAAAAAGTAAATCACCTTTTAAAATCATTTTAATTAAATCTATTTTATTTTTATTAAATAAACATTTTAAAACCATTTAAAAATAGCCTAAATTAAGGGAAAAGTCTGATTAAAAAATATTGGTAAATTAGCTCCTTAAAGATTCTAAGTTTTGACCCTTTTACAATTTTGTACCAAAACAGTTTTGAAAACTTTACATTTTAGTCACCAGACCAAAATGTCATTTAATTCGAACTTATTTCATTAAATCGAGCTTAGCAAAACCTTCAATATATTAAATAAATATTTTCCACTATTTTCCATATTTTATTTCTCATTAAAAATATTTATTACGATTTAATTTCCCGAAACTGGATTAAACCAACTAATCCGGTTCACACGAATCGTCTAATCTATCTAGCAAACTTCTAGGCCCAAATTCGGGGTATTACAACTCTCCCCCTCTTAAGAAATTTCGTCCTTGAAATTTACTTGACGGAAAAAGATGAAGAAACTGCTTTATCATGTCCTTATTCCTTTCCCACATAGCCTCCTCGACACCTCGATATCGCCACAACACCTTTACCAACTCAATAGCCTTTCCACGAAGAACCTTACTACTAGAATCCAAGATCTTCACTGGTTTCTCCTCATAGGTCAAATTCTGATTCAATTCAATCTCCTCAACAGGCATCACATGCGACGGGTCCAACCTGTACATCTAAAGCATCGATATATGGAAAACATCGTGCATCTTCTCCAACTCCGTGGGTAACCTTAACCTATAAGAAACTAGTCTAACACGCTATAACACCTCGTAAGGCCCAATGAACCTCAGACTGAACTTCCCCTTTCGTCCAAACCTCAGCACCTTCTTCCAAGGCGAAACTTTCAACAACACCTTATCACCTACCGCAAACTCAATCTCCCTACGCTTCAAATCAGCATAGGATTTCTGCCTATCCGAAGCCATCTTCAACCGATCACAGATAAGCTTCACCTTCTCACTAGTGTCTTGCAACACATCAGGTAGAGAAACATACTTCTCATATGCCTCTAACCAACAAAGAGGCGTATGACACTTCCTACAATACAAAGCTTTATACGGAGCCATTTGAATACTCGCCTGATAACTATTGTTATAAGCAAACTCCACCAAAGGTAGTTGCTTCTCCAACGATCCCTGCAAATTGATGATGCAACACCGTAACATATCCTCCAACACTTGGATAACACGTTCAGACATGATAGAAACGCGGATCCCTATCTGACATGATAGACTTAGGTACTCTGTGCAACCTCACAATCTCAGCATTATACATATCTGCTAACCTATCCAACGTATATGTCGTATGCACTACCAGAAAATGTGCACACTTTATAAACCAATCCACAATTACCCAAATATAATTCTTCTTCGACGACATCAATGGCAACCCGGTTACAAAATCCATGGTAATTTTCTCCACTTCTATTATGAAATCCTCAATGATTGCAACAAACTAGAAGAAAAATGATGCTCAGCCTTAACACGCTGACATACCATACATCGAGCAATAAACTCTGCTACATCCTTCTTCAAACCAACCCAATAATACTCCTTTAAATCTGGATACATCTTTGTACTACCCGAATGCATAGCAAAAGGACTAGAATGGGCCTCCGTCAAAATAGTGCGCCTCAAATCAACATCTTCCGGCACAACTATTCGACCCGTAAAACACAAACACCATCATCATTAAAACAAAAATCCGTTAGATTGTCGTCTATAATATCCTTAATATGTGGAACCAACACATCATCATATTGTTTTTTTTTCTCATTGATTAGTTGTAACAACGATGGTTTTACTTGCAACTCCATCAATAACCCACCGTCTCGCGTCACATTTAACCACGCAAACATATCCCGCAACTCCACTGCAACCTTTCTACGCAGGGCATCAGCTACCACATTAGCCTTACCAGGTTGATACTCGATCGTCAAATCATAATCCTTAAGTAACTCCAACCATCGGTGTTGCCTAAGATTCAACTCATTTTGTGACATCAAAAACTTCAAACTCTTGTGATCTGTGTACACAATACACTTCTCACCATAAAAATAATGCCTCCAAACCTTCAATGCAAACACCACTACGGCAAGCTCTAAATCATACGTAGAATAATTATGCTCGTGCACCTTCAACTGCCTAGATGCATAAGCCACAACTTTCCTATCTTGCATTAACACACACACCAAACCAACATAGGATGCATTGCTATAAACAACAAACTATTTACCCGATTCAGGTTGAATCAAGATCGGAGCTTGCGTCAAAGCTTCTTTCAACTTCTCAAAAGCTTATTGTCTATCCTCCGTCCACTTAAAATAAATATTCTTTTGCAACAACTTAGTCAATGGAGCAACAAACTTCGAGAAACCATCTAAAAATCGACGATGATACCCTTCTAAGCGCAAGAAACTACGAACCTCCATCACCGACTTAGGTGACTTCCAACTCACCACCGCCTCAATCTTATACTGATCCACACTAATACCTTCCGCTGACACCACATGTTCAAGGAAAACTACTTCCCTTAGCCAAAATTCACACTTGCTCAACTTAGAATATAATCGATTATCCAGCAAAGCTTGTAACACAATCCGTAAATGTCGATCATATTCTTCCTCGGTACTAGAGTACACAAGGATATCATCAATGAACACAACCACAAACTGATCCAAATATTCATGGAACACCCGATTCATCATATCCATGAAAGCAACATGTGTATTCGTCAACCCAAAAGGCATCACCAAAAACTCATAATGTCCATAACGTGTGCGAAAAGCAGTTTTCAGCACATCCTTACCCTTAACCTTCAACTTGTTCAGTTTGTGGCTAAGGATACTTATTCTTAATAGTCAACTTGTTCAGTTGCTAATAATCAATACACATCCTCATTGTACCATCCTTCTTTTTCACGAACAACACTGGTGCTTCCCACGGTGACACACTTGGTCAGATGAAACCACGATCCAACAACTTATAAAGTTGCATCTTTAACTCCTTCAACTATTTAGGTGCCATACGATACAGAGCAATCGACACCGAAGCCGTATCCGTATATGTTTCGATACAAAACTCTACTTCCCTATCCGGTGGCAACCCTAGAAACTCCTCTAAAACACTCTCAGAAAATTGTAAACAGTACGGATATCCTGAACATGCACCTCCTTCATATTTGGGTTCATAACATAAGCCAGATATGCTTGACACCCAAACTCCAACAACTTTTTTGCTTCTAACATCGAAACCATATTGGTAAGAATTTAACATTCTTGCCCACCACCATCACTTCATAATCATCAGCAAGTTTCAATGAAACTCGTTTGGTTTTAAAATTGACCACAACCTTATGCTCATTCAACCAATCCATACCCAGGATTACATCAAAACCATAAAACGACAACTCTATCATATCAACCACAAACACATATCCTTGAACCATCAAATGACAACTTCTAAACAACCTCCTAGCAACTACTGTTTCTCCAAAAGAACTAGTTACCCGCATTCCCACATCTAACACTTATACAGGTATATCAAGCAAACATGCATGACCACGCAAGATATATGAATGCATAGAACCAGAATCTATCAAAGAAAGTAATAGCATAGATTGCAATATAAAAGTACCTACAATCACATCAGTGTTATTGCTTTCCTCACGATGCGCATAAATCCTCGTATGTCTACTATTCTAGGGTTGAATAGCCACTGTATGAGCAACAGTCATCTGACCTTCATCTCGACACTGAAAATTATCTCGGCCATGACCATGACCTCTCAACGATGCAATAACAGGTGCAGAAGCCTGTCTATCCCTAGCCATCAATGAACAATCATGTCTCAAGTGATCTCGTGAACCACAACTCCAACATGTTCCATGTGCAGCCTAGCACTCTTCCGAATGAAGCTTCCTACAATGCCTACACTCAGGTACTCCAGCATAGGTGTTCTGACCTTGTTGTCTACGTCCAGTATAACCCCTACCACATCTTTGATCAGGATGATAAATTTTGTTTTGATTCTTCTTAAATTGACCACCATCAACATCTGAATCAACAACTTTTTTTACCAAAAGTTGAGCCCTTAGAAAGAGAAGAAAAACCCAAGTTCTGCTCAATATCCTTGGCTCGGCTAACTAAGACATCAAAATCAGTGTAGTCTGAAGCCAAGAAATAGGTCTTAACATCCTTGACCAAACCATATCGAAAATGATCACATCGCTATTGATCATCTAGAACCAACTCAGGTGCATACTAGCTCAAACGAATAAACTAAACCTCATACTCCGAAATAGACATATTGCCCTAGACCAAATACATAAACTCACATTTCTTTTCGTCCTGGTACCGAGTACCCAAATACTTTCTCAAAAAATTAATACCAAAGAATTCCCACGTCACATAATCGGGTGTCATTCCTACTATAGTGGTAATCCACCAACTATAGGCATCTCCTTGAAGCAGAGATACAATGCAACCCAACTTGCATACATCTGTGCACTCCATCTGACCAAGAATTCTCTCGGTACTCGCAAACCACTCTCCAACTGCCTTAGAAGCTAAACCTCTGAACTTATAACCTCCCAAACTATGCAAATGCTCCAATAGAAGTCTTGCATTAACAGCTACTATAGTTGCTGGTACCTGAACATGCACTCCAGCCATAACTGCCTGAAAAGCTCCAGTCATAGCCTGGATCAACAGCTTCATATCCCCAAAGACTAGTCCAGGTTGAACTGCCAGCTCTTGCCCAACATCTACCCCAGATGGTGGATTAGGCGGAGGAGGTGGCAATCCCTCAGGGTGTGCTATCTCACCATCAACTCCATGCTTTCTGGCAGTATTATTTGTGTTTGACCTAAGCTCTTGTATCAGTGACATACTCAAAATATGTATCTATAGCATGAATATATAACAAAAAGTATAATTAGGCTAGCTTCAAGCAAGGATCTAAGACGTTCACTTTTCAAAGACAAAATTCTTTTACACTTGTAGTAATAAGGCAATGTGTTCCCAAGATTCTACCCCAATACATCATATTTTAGTCATAAAATTATATAACCAAATACCATACATATCATACCATAATCAAAATCATCTAAAACCAACACAACATACCTCCCAACAATCAAAACCTAGCTCTAATACCACCAAATATAACCCCTTTGACCCGGCCTAGATGCCAGATCGAGCTGAGCGAGCTACATTAGGCTTGTCGAGATAAACCCAAACGATTACCTAGAAACAGTCCATTTTTTTCCTTTTTATCTTTTCTAAATGCATAATTGAGTCCCATGATGATCATGTTGGCAGCGTGTAAAACTCACAATTAAATCGGGCGTTAAATTGATATCCAATTAATCGATAGCACACTCTAGAGACCAATTTGTAATTTTGGAAAACTGAAGGGACTTACTTAAATCTGAACTTACCAAACCATAATTAATCAGGTTACACGCAATCCAGTTAAATTCCAACTTAAAATAATCATCCAAACTCATTTAATTGCATGATCAAGAAATATGGACTAAATTGCAAAGATTTAAACTTTAGCAAGAATATTACCAGAAATAACATACTGGGTACTGGTACACCCCTTACCCGTATCGATACGGGTATATTTTGCAAATGGTATTGGTACGGTCCTCAAGCGTACCGATACTAGCAGTTCAATATCAAAATAAGGAATTCTAGTAGCTAAAGGCAATACCGATACAGTTGCATGTGTACTGACACCTAGTGTAATTTTTTGCGGTGTGTACTGATACAGAGCTAGGCGTATTGATACACCTATGCAATTTTGCACACTTTTGAGCCGAGATAAACCCCGCATATCGATTCCTGAAGACCCGTACCAGTACAACTGGTCTGTAATAACCTCTTGGTCGAACATATGACACTTGAGCTCAATTAAACTTGCTTCAAACATCATACAATCATGATAAAACAAAATTAACATCAACTCCATAGCCAATCAAGCATGCTAGATGAACATTTAATCAATAGCTAAACAATCTATAGGTTCTATAGGCATGGTCTCTACCCCAAGCATGCAAAACTCATCCTCACCCCTCAAATCAAACCATATAGCCACATACAATCCAAAATACCAAAAGAAAATGTCCAAAATAGGGAACAAGCATTCAACCCTCCCAATTACAACTTGGTCACATTATCCTTTTACTACTACAAGTTCATTTATTAAAACCATACTTGAAATAATTCAAATCTTGGATTTCTCCTTACTTGCTTGCTACCCAGAAAGCTTACTTTTCTGCATTGATGAGAAAGGAGAATGTAAGCAAATACTGCCTAGTGAGAGACACTCTAAAAACACTCATCAATGCATTTGAAACCATTTGAGTCTAACCACTTTTTCACCATCATGCTAAAACATCTCATGCCTTTTTTTACCTTTGTAAATCATGCATATTAAACCATATGCAAAACATGTATCATGGATCTCATGCATAATCCCATATGTAAAAGCCTCAATTTAAGCCTTCACATGCTTATTCATCCAATAGCAAAGCTTAAAGTGCAAAACATGTATAAATATCATTATACAAAACATATTTATCCATCATGATACATTAATTAATATATTGGCATTCAAGTGACCCAAAAATAGAACCTTTCCTTTATCAAAACACATCGGATACATGGATTTCACAAGTGGTTCCTTTGACCACTTCACATACATCTATAACCGAAGCAAACGTCACATTTAGACCCTCAACGATTATGATCTATAATATCAACAATGGGAGTAAATGACACAATTAACCCCTCAACCATTGTGATACGTAATCCACTAGTGGGAGAATACGTCACAATTAACCCCTCGACGTTACGGTTCTCATGGTGGAGAAAATGGCACAATTAACCATTTGACACACATGAGGCGACTTATTATAGTGCACTTTAAACCCTATGGAATGCCAATTATATCCGATAACATTTATTTTATTGTCACTTAGCCAATATATTCCATTTTAAACAGGATACCACATTGTTTTTCATATGCATCATTCAAACCAATTTCCAATACAACAAAACATGCATTTATATATCATTGAAATCCTTTTCACAAATCATTTGCCATACTCAAATGTCATCAGTATAAGATCATTTTCATAATATTCCATTTCCCAAAACATTCATAAGTAGGTATCAAAACATGAACATAGGCATGAGAAAATCAACTTTGCCAAACCGAAATTGAGAGCAAAATCGTCTAATACTTACTTCTGGGCTTAGACAAGCATTTCAAGCTTAATCTAAATTCCCACAATCACTTTCAAACCTTTTCAAAGCTGTAAATCACGTTTCCACTCACCGACAACACAAAGCTCTACATGCCGATGCCAAATCAAGCTTTCGAAGACTCCAAAACTTCTCCAATTGCTAAAGGATCCATCTCCCCTATTTTACCCACACAAAAATAGAGGATTAATGCATTACAATGCATCTCTAATCCCAGTAACATCTATTCTCAACTCCGCCACACTAAAAGCCATCAAACGCCTTCCAAGAACAACCGAAAACATCATTGAACTCCACCTAAATGAAGCCCAGTCATAAATAAACAATTTCAACATCTTAATAACATCAATTAACATCTAAAAACATTAATAATACCTCTTTATATCTCCAGAAACCTTTTAATACCAAGAACACTTCAAAATCTAACTATTTAAAACCTAGAAAATTGGCAATTCATTTAATTTCGGGATTATTTTTATTAATCTCTTCTCATAATGTAATATCCCAATTTTTGGCTAGTGACCAAAATGTAAATTTTGAAAGTTTTGTGGCTAAAGTTTAAACTTTGGAAAAGTTTAGGGATTGAAGTGTAATTTTTAAAAGTTATGTATTTTAACCCCATAAATGAATATTTTACCCCCTAGAATGACGTTTCTATGTTACCTGGATTTTCGTACAGAGTTTGTATTAACGGCTACAAAGCGGTAAAGTTCGGAAAAATATTCGGATAATTAGATCGAGCTAAAAATTCAGAGATAGTTCTATGGACCTAGAAGAGTCATAAAATATCATTTTATGGATATTTGGATGTTAAAAAGATCGGGAAAAATTTAAATCGATCGAAATGACATGGAATGGCAATTTTGTGAGTAAGTTGATCAGTAAAGGGCATTTTGGTCATTTTGTCCAAAAGGGACATGGAGGGAATTTTGAGATTTGTTTTATGGATGAATAGTGGCAGATTGGAATCCAAATAAGTCTAGTTGGAATGTTACAAAATGGCAAATTAGAAATATAAATCTAGTTGGGGGTATTTTTGGAAAGTGGAATTTATTGAATTAAAAATTCATTTTTAATGATACAAGTGTCTTAAATATATGAAATATGAAGGAATTATCAGAAAAAATACTCTTCAAAACTTTGGTGAAGAAAAAAAGAAGAGAAAAATTTTACAAGCTCGATTTAAGCCCCGAATCTCAGTTTTTAGGTAATCTTTCGAACTACAAAGTTGTTCTACTGTTTGAGCTCTATCTTTTGATGTAAATAATTCATAGAATAGTTTCTTGGTTGATGAGATTTTATATGAGGAAGAAATTAGGGTTTATGAACAAATTGGGGCTTTTAGGATTTTATTAATCCATGGTTGATTTTAAGTTAGAATCATGCTTGTATGATGTTAGAATCATGTTATTGAGTTGGGATTTAAAACCTACATATTTCGGATTGTATAGAGAAGATTAGGGTTTATGGATTCAAGTCTAACTTAGGGTTTGTGATGTTGGATTAATGATCTAGTAGCTTGATTTGTTGTTTGGAAGCAAAACCCTAAGTTAAATACATAGGGACCATTTTGGCAAGCTTCAAAAATTAAGGGCCTAGATCTGAATTTATGAATTTGATATGTATTTATATTATTAAGGATGTTAGAGACATGAAAATGAAGTTAGAATGCTAAACCGACGTTAATCACATTAGTGACCATTTTGACAAATTGTCAAACTTGAATGGTCTATTCGGCAAAGAGGATATGTAGAAGGAGTAAATCTGATTTTTAGTTAAAATGATGGAATTAAGGTAGTAATGTTGATTTGAGGACTAATTTGCAAAGTTAAGAAGCTGGAATCCTTATATTTGAAATTTGGTGACCACCTCGACAAAACAAGAGAAGTAAAGGTTTAAGCTTATTTTGATGAAGGATGTAAAGAGAACATATGAATACAAGCTTTATTCTAGTCATTTGAAGTAAAGTGATGGGACTAAATTGACAAGTAGAGAAATAAGGAGAAATTGGTGTAAATTAGAAGTTAATTATGGAAAGTTATGTTGGAATTTGAATTATGGCAGTAAGTTTAAAAATTCGTCATAAATTCTAAAAAATTGGTTAGATGATGATTTTTATACCGTTTTAAAGATTTGTTAGTCTCATTTCGTTTCCAACAAACGAAAACTGATTTCGAGTTCCGAGTTAAAATATATGAATTTTTAATCGAATAAAGGTCAGAAAAATTACAGAGCAGTTTCTACCTGGACAACTCTGTGACGTGAATGTAAGGAATTTTCATAATTTTTGTATATTTTATTAATTTATGTGGTTTATACCATTAGAACCGTTATTGAATCTAGTTTCTCCAGTATAAAGGAAATTAAGATCCAGTATGTATTCTACCCTGTATAATTAAATCTTTGAAGGTAGCGCAAGCTATCAGAAAATGGAATTTGAAACATTTTGTATTTAAATGTTAGTTAGCAAGCTAGGAAGAATTATTGGAAGTTCAAATTGGTCACTAAGGACAATAATGAGTTTTGAACTGTACAAGGAAGAAAGGTAAAATATTTGGAAATTTTATATTCGAATGATTATATTAGGCAGTATGTTTAAGGTATTGTTAGATTTGAATCTAACAAATATTTTATTGTATTCATGTGATTAATGAAGTCAAGTCCGAATCAAAGAAGGTTCTAGGTACTATGAAAGAAATGATCGAACTAGGACTTAGTGAGGCATTGTGTTAAGTGGCCAAGGTGAGTGCATTTTTACCTATTTTATATATATGATATGAGGAAGGCTTGCGATAAGTCAACCTTGATATTAATGAAAATGTATGTTGATCGAATTTATGTAAATAGCATGAAATATTAAATGACATACGTGATACATTGATATGGCATAATGATTTATGTAAGATAAATCAGATTTTAGATATTGGGTATGAACTGCCTAATATCGACTTATATGATTTATATTGATGCTTTGAACATGGAATGTTGATTATAATGTTGATTTTGCCCAAGTACTATTGTGAAGTCTTTGGTATAATTGGATATCCATAGAGTCCTAGCAGCTGCGTCATAGCACTACGGTGCAAGATAGACTCTTCGAGGTCGAGATAGACTCTTCAGGGTCGAGTTAGACTTTACGGAGTCAGTTCAAACACTACGGTGTTACATAGCACAAAATGTGCGAGTATGAGGAGATAGGGCATCCTCGAGTACGTACTCATCATTTGATGCTACGGCGTTGTAGACACTACGGTGTCAGTTATGATGACTCATGTACCAAAGTATCACATTATATTGTACTTCGGGCTATAATACATGAAATGCATTTATGCATACAGTTAAGTTAAAAAACTTAACGTATATTTGATTAATAAAATAAAGGTATGATGATATGATATAAACTACAATTGGGACTCGCTTGCCATTTTGTAGGAACTGTATTGCACTGTTACATGACAGAGGAATAACTTTGATAAGTCAGTTTTATGCGATTCTATATTTTTATGTAATATACAAAGTAATTTGTTTATTTATATGATTTCTATACATTAAAATGCTTTACTTTAATTTATAGTTGCCTCACTAAGTGAATACTTAGCGTGTGCTATTTCACACTTAGGTTATTGGGAACTTACCAGAATAGGAGTCAAGCATGTTGATCAAGCTGCAATCTGAAAAACATCAGTAATACATTCTAATTTATGATATTCTCAAGTGGGCATGTATCAATTTGTCTGTTTGTTGTTTTAAAGTTATAAGTTTGATTAATAGTATGATAAATATTAATTATTCGTATGGTTAGAGAATTACTGGTAACGATATTTAATCGGGTAAAATTTTATTTATTGTTTATCGCGTAACGATTTTAAATTTAAGAAAAGGCCTAGGCAGTGTACCTAGTTTTCACCCTGAGTTCTAATAACTGACTACCATGTTTTATAAACTAATTCAGTGTCAAAACTAGCAATTTGCAAATAGGCTATGAATACTTCAAAAGCCGAGAAATGGTTGTTTTATAAACTAGTTTTATGTCAGATGTTTTAAAAAAAATTACAAGTCTAGAACTCTATTAAATAATATTGTGACATCCTTAATGTGTATTCTTATCAAAGGGTGTTACACATAATATTAAAAAATATCTTACATAAGATCTATAACAATTAGAATCAACACAAATCAGATCTATTATCAAGATCTATCAAATTTCCTATCAAAACTCAATTAAAACCTTTAATCATGATTTATTCATTAAAACAAAACAAAAATCAGTTGTAAAGGATCAAGAACTTGGGAATTTCAGTAAAGAACCTTTGATTAGAGGAGAGAAACGAAAATCACCTCTAATTGCTGACTTCTCACTTAGTTGACATGATTTGAATGAAATCTCCAAGAAAACAAATAGAATTTGATGTAGAAATCAAAGGAAACAATTAAGAAATCAAAATGAAATCAAAAAGAGATTATTCTTTATTATTTTAGAGTGAAATTTGTAGTTTGGCTGCTAAGAAAGTTGAGAGAAAAATTGAGAGCAAAATAGTTACGTATTAAAAGTAGTTACGTGAGAAAAGTAAATCACCTTTTAAAATCCTTTTAACTAAATCTATTTTATTTTTATTAAATAAACATTTTAAAAACATTTAAAAATAGCCTAAATTAAGTGAAAAGTATAATTAAAAATATTGGTAAATTAGCTCCTTAAATATTCTAAGTTTTGACCCTTTTACATTTTAGTCACCAAAAAAGTTTTGAAAACTTTACATTTTAGTCATCAGGCCAAAATGTCATTTAATTTGAACTTATTTCATTAAATTGAGTTTAACAAAACCCTAAATATATTAAATAAACATTTTCCACTATTTTCCATATTTTATTTCGCGTTAAAAATATTTATTATGATTTAATTTCGCGAAACCATATCAAACCAACTAATTCGGTTCACCCGAACCGTCTAATCTATCTAGCTAACTTCTAGGCCCAAATTTGGGGCGTTATAGTTGGGATGGAATAATTCCCCATCAAATTTAAAAACAAACTACATAAATAGTAACCATTATCTTTGAAATGCTTCAGCGTAAAAAAATGTACAAGATAAAACAACAATCTTGGGAGGCTAATTATATTACCTTAGGAGGTTCCATAGGGTAATCAGGTGGGAAGAAAATTCTAACTTCAAAATTATGCCCTTCGTAAGGGCTATCATCAGGTGTAGCCATTTGAAGTCGATAATGAAAATAGATAGTCATCGACATCGCCATTACTAAAGAAATATAATGATAATTATAAACAATCTGAAAATGAAAAATTTGGCCTAAATGACAATGTAAATAGGGATGTTTATCATAAAGCAGATAAGGGTCTACTAGCAGATTCTCCAACACAACGGGTAGAACTCACTTCGAATATATGCAAGCGTATCCATGTTAATCTCACAAAGTAGATGAAGAAATAAGACAAAGATGAGAATGAATATTTACAACACAAAGTGGGGGTATTTATAGGGACGATCGAAAATTATGGGTTTACAATGTCGTGTTTGCTCATATGTTAATCCGTTATTGATCAGGAAAAATTTATTATATGGTACCAGCTAGCCACGTCATCCCTAGTCACATCTACTAAAAATTAGCCAAGTATTTTTTTTATTATTTTCATGTCATTTTTTCCAATAATGAAAAAATGACATGGAAAACAAATATTAGTTGGCTAATTTTTAGTGGATGGGACCATCCATAGATGACGTGGTGAGCCGAGGCCATATAAATATTTATCGTTGAGAAGATTTCCAACCAATAAGTTGTCGTTTTGTTTGGAAGTATCGAAACAACGTGTACTTGGTTCGGAACTCTTTAAATACCAATCTAAAATAGTACCATTTTTCACACATTTTCAGTTTGACTATAATTATACTAGCACCAAATTTTGAAAGATGCATGGTCCTAATAAGCAAGCGTCTTTTCATTGTCAGTTCTGAATCTCTATTACCCGTTCTGATACCCCAACAGTAGATACGTCTTTTCAGTTGTAGCATAAGGCAATACATTATTCCGGTACTTTTATAAAGGTTCTAAAACTGTATATATCAACCCAAAAATGTTAGAAAGGTTTAATTCAATTTCTAATTGTTTCGATACTTTTAGTAGAGTTTCTAAACTTCGCAACATTACATAATCACATATAAAGTTTGCTCAGTAATAGGGCGAGTACCAAACGTTTGCATATAAAGTTTTGAACTTATTATGTGAAACCTAAAATGTAACATGTTTGGCTAATGATTTTAGTTTAAGTTTTGTTATACAAATATCCAAACCGGTATCCACAGTTTTGAAACTAACCTAAATTTGTGGTTCTCGCCCGAAATTGTCTTTTTAGTTATTGGGTAAATTGCAAAAATCATCACTCAATTTTAAAATACCTAACCCAAATTTCTAACGTTCAAAATAAAAGAAAATGTGAAGGTTCCTTTGTTTGCTAAATTTAGTGAAGAAGAAGGAAAAATGGACTTTGTCTTTGAGGCAAACAAAATTTCAACCTGCAGGTGTGGAAAGCCAGCCGTGTTGAAGACATCAACAATTTCTAAAAAAGTTTTTTAGGAGTTCTAACCATGGAGATAGATTTCGAAAATCATGTAATTTTTCCAATGGTATGAACCACCTATGAGTCCGCGTGCAAAGGTACTTATTCTTGTACTCTTAAGGAAAGTCTGGGTGAATGATATGGGAAGAAGAAACGAAAAGATTGCTTGAGTTCTTACTTTGATAGGTTTTGTTTTAGTGACTTGGTTTTGTCATGGATAGGAGATAATGTTGAAGATCAAGGTAGGTTGAAGAAGACAACACTATACTGATACTATGTTTGTGGGAATCGTTTTAGAAGTTGAAGAAGACAAAGGAATTTTGTGGTGTACTGATAATTATTGCTTGGGAATTGTTTTAGAAGGTTGAAGAAGACAAATGGTAGGTTCCTTTTGACTAATGCACTGTCGTTTTTACTTTTTTTATAATTGCTTGACTGGCGTGTCGAGTTATATTATATTAGGGGTTTATTAATTATTTTACACACGTCACAAATGTCATTTAACTCACATAAAGTGGCTTCTCAGTAATATGACGAGTATCAAACTTTCAAAAATACAGTTTCGAACTTATCACGTGAAACCTCAAATGTAACATGTTTTTCTAACGATTTCAGTTTAAGTTTTGCTTTACAAGTATGCAAACCCACATCTATAGATTTGAACCTATTTTTCAATTTTTGCTTTCCCCGCCATAAATGTTAAAAATGTACGAGATTCAGTAATAATATATATTAAACGTGCTATAAATGTTAAATGTGGGAGTTTTCGTAACACGTCTAGTATCGAACATTTACATAGAGAGTTCGAAACTAGTGTAAAAAAATGACTTTTGTACAATTGGTGGTGGAGACTGCACAACAAATTTTTTAAAAAAATAGGGACGCTGCCAGATCCCCTCTACTCAGAACAAACCAAGATCGACCACTCACTTTTTGAACATCAACCCAAACCTGTATGTATTATACGAAATCAATTAATTAGGAATAAACTTAGTTAGTTGTCGCTAACATTTCTTAAAATTTAAACTTTTCGTCCGTCAAGATGGGACCAATGATCGTTTCGCACAAAAAGTCTACGAGGGTTATGAATCGAAGCAGAATATGCTGTCAATCCAAGCGCAAATAGGGACCAATTCTTGGTACCATAACTCATATTAGAAATTTACCAAAACCCAATTTTGTTGGTCTAGAATAGAAATCAATAACTATGATTGAAAATCGCATGAGTATGATGTAATTGTGAAAAGATAATGGTTTAGAAATGAACCTGACTCATTCTAGTATGGTTCCATGCATATACTTTCGTCGAGTAATAGTTCGTTTTGATTTCTTTCCTTTTCCCGTCATCAATTTTTAATGTTCTTTCTCATCACGGTGCAGTGCAAACCTGTTCATGTTTGCTTCATCTACACAGAGCTCGTATAGCAGCTGCATCCTATCATTTTCTCTAACTCTCTATACCTAGAAATAAAATATAAGTTAATACAAAATACTGGATAATAAGCATTCAACGTTTGATTATAAATAAAATAGTAATGATAATCATTCACTTATGATATATGACGACTCACTGATTTGGGTACCTGACTGTATGCCTTTCATCCATGCAATGATGAACATACCACATTCCCATCTGTCAAGTTCGATGCGGTTCTCGTCATTTAATTACTAATTTCATGATAACAATAAAGAAATATGGAAAGTTGAATACAAATTTTCTTAACTCGTGACTTTAGGATGTTCAATTTTTAGCCACATTCGGTTTGCCAAACACCTTAATGAAGTCTTCATGCTTAGCAAATTTCGCAAAAGTGCATATCTGAACAATAATGAAAACATGGTACAAAGTTCATTCCTACATGTTAATAACATACAATGCTAACATGGTGACACGACAAATGGATGTGTTCTCACTATTTTTGTAACTGCTTCCTCCCTACGCTGACTCGCCTATTACCCGATAAGCTATCTAGTATCCAAACTTCCCCACGTGCCATATGAATGACACACAAGTACTAGTGGAAATTGCAATAATTCATAGGGATGGATACCTGCAAATATTTTGTCATCAACTAATTAAAATTTAGCATATCCTAAAACAAATTAACATTTTTCCTTTAACAAATTTTTTCTTACAATATCAGAGCTAGTAATGTTCCCATAAAACTTCATTGAATTAGCATTGAACTTTGTAAGCGATGACGATGTGACATTTTCACTCGTTTTTTAGTACTCTACAATTAATAACGGTTGTTATTTACAATCGAAAATAATTTATCAATAAAGAAATATGGCATAAACATTGTATAAGATGGTAACCAAAAAACATACATCCAGATAACAAGGTATAAAGGCCCGACATTTAATTTGTTTCCTTCGCCTCATTGCGAGTCTCAAACAAGGACACCATATCAATAATCTTGCCATTTTAAAAAAAATAATGACCACATAGCAAAATAGGTTTCAGATGTTTCATATAATTTCAAGCCATACGCGATATTTATTAGACTAACCTTATTGTCGAGCCATTCCCTGGGTCGTAACATATCAATTTCTCTAACAGTGGCATAAATGTTGTCGAGTTTAATGACCACATAGCTGCATACAAACATTGTATTATGTCTTTGATTTTACATTTCACAATATGACAAAGTAAAAGTTATATAATTGAAGGCTTACTTTTGCACCAATGTGGTATTCCATAAATAATCACAGTATGCTCGTTCTACTTCATGAAGCCCACCAGGTAGTACAACATACGAAACTTTGATTGACTTTCAACTTCAACCTTTCACAAGAAATATATGATGATAACCATGACAACCATAAATTATGTAAGAGAAAATAAAATCATAACCATTAAGGGACAAAATTTACTTCGATGGCCTTAATGGCCAAAATTATATTATTTTCAATATTCAATTTGATGGGCTTAAGGCCCAATGTCCAATGCATATGGAAACCGCCATTTGCTATTATTAAAGTACACGGTATACACAACCAACAGTTACCATTGAGAATGGTAATTACATAGAATAATTATTCCCAGTTAACTTTTCAAAGTTTATGCAGTTGAATGGTTATCTTTTGAGAGTCGATGGGATTTTTGACTAACCTGGCCGAAAACATGCTTATCCTACAATGGAAATTATATTAGTCAAGTCCATCGGTACATGAAAAAAATGAAAATTATCTTTAAATAAAGTTAGCTTTTACCCTTTTCTTCATTGGTGCTAAACAGTTTGAGTTTGTATCTAAATCCATGTTTCTCTTAGCTCTACCTTGGGGTGTTTTGAATTTGGAAGAAGGAGTAATAGTTTTTGTCGCTGTAGGAATAAGGCTATGACCATCATCTCTCAAAGGTGACGTCTCCATAAAGTTACGGGAAACAACCTTATTAATTTTAGTCACAATATAGGCCTTATCAACCTCTATATTCCTTGACATCTTCTGCAAAGTACCTTTTATTTCGTCCTGCATTGCTTTGACATCCTCATGAACATCGTTGATTTTAACTTCAAAATCGCTTATTTTCACTTCAAAATCGTTCATTTTGACATCAATATTGTTCATCTTCTCTTCCAAGCTCTGCTTGAAGTAAGTCATGTCGGCCTGTATTTCTGTGACGTCTTCAAAAAGAATACTCAATTTCTCTCCCAACATCTTATCATCACCCCTCTCATATTGTCTAATTTCTCCTCACCTTTTATTTGCTTCTCAATTCTTGTATTGACAACCTCTTTTAGCCCATTCACCTCAGACATTATTTGCTCATCACCTTTAATTTGCTTCTCAATTCCCCTATTGACAATCTCTTTTACCCCTTTCACCTTAGACATTATTTGTTGAAGAATCTCCAACATCATTTCCCTCATTGCGCCACCATCGTTGCATTCTGTAATATCATACTCCGCGAAAGCAACCTTGCAAATTAAATAAATATTAAAGATTCACCTTCTACATAATAAATGATTAATGCAATGACTTATAACGTATTAACTTATGTCTCTTTGAAGCTTTCCTGCCTTTGGGTGCTTCTATGACTTCTGCAGATTCCTTGACTTTAGGTGCTTCAAAAGTTTCAGGTAATGGATGCTTTTAGGAAATAATCTTCAAAGTGCAAAAAAATATAATTAAATAGGATTGCAATTTGACATACTAGATGAATAATAATCTAGGAGATACCTTTGATCTATTCAAAGCTCGCTCGCTCTTCAAGCGGGCATAAACAGATGCGACCTCTGACTGCACCCAGTAAAGAATGCGAGCCTCGCCACCATTAGAAACTGCATTGGGTATGCTATCAAATTCAGACCAATAATCATACAGCCGAACTTGAATTTCATATCATTCACAACAAAACATTAATATGACAAAACTCAGTTCTACTGATTTCTCATAACTAATGGTAATTTAACTTTACCTCTAAGATACACCATTTTATGTAAACGTGCCTTCATGGCTTTTGTAAACAGCTTATTGCCTCAATAAGCGTATCGTAAACATACTTGGCCCAATTCACTTTACCCCGTAAGCAATCATCGCACAACAACTTCAAAAAATCTGCACATGGGCATATCTCAACAGTAGGACACGAAAAAACTCCAATAATTTATAGCAACACCCTTGCTTTCAAAGCATCCCCTTCTGTAACACCCAAAATATAGCCTAGAAGTATGTTAAAACTTTAATTGTGTTTCAATTAGACTAAGGATACCTTAAGCATCAATGATTTAATGAGTTAAGGACCAATTTGAGTCAAAGAAAAAATTGGATAACCAATTAGAAGGGTTAAACCGAATTGTTTTATAAGCTTTTTGATTGCAGTAAACTAATCCTTAATATGAGGACTTGTACACTTGTTATTTTGTGAGAGAGGCAAGTGTTTGTGGAAAGATGACTCACGGTTTAGAGGAAATGAAAGATGAACAAAATGTTATCATCTTCATTCTTTCTCCCTTTTTTTCCTCCATGATCGAAAGCTAGAGTGTAGGGAGAAAGAGTTTGATTTTTGGATTAATCTAGCGTAAATTGGTGGAGTTTGTTTGAATAGCTTCTTGGTAGGAAGGTAATTAACTTATCCCTCTTTTCTATTCAAGTGAAAATGGTGTTTGTTGGTAGATATGAATGTATATAATAAGAGACTTGTTAGAAATGCTAGAATATTAAGTTAGAATTATAGTAATTTTAGTGAATTTGGTAACACCGTGATTGATATGCTTGTATTGATGAGTTTAGAATCGAACCATGTTCAATTTTCTTGATAATGTTGTATAAAAGACTTTTTGTACTCTCTTAAATGTATTTCTAGGAATTAAGGACTGATTGGATTATATGGATATTGCTTAAAATTGGTTTGAGTAAAAAAAAGTATACGTATGTAATCTGGACTACTTTGTATATACATATATGTATAGTGGACAGTTTTGAGTATTTTAAAAACAAAGGAGATTGTTTTGAAAAGTGCAAGGGCTGATTTTGGTGATTTAAAAACAGGGGACTATTTTGAAAATGTATAGGGCTGTTTGGCAATAAAATGAAGGACTATTTTGCATATGGAAATGTAGATTGATTTATAAACTTGATTAAGGAACAGTTTTGTAAGGAAAAAGAAGGTTGTTTTACTATAGAAATGGATTGTTTGTAAGATTAAAACTTAAGGACTATTTTTGCATTAATAAGGGACAGTTTTGTATCCATAGGCAACTGTTTTATTAAAACTTGAGATTTGGAACTGTTTTACAAAGTTTGGGGCTGTTTTATATATATAACAAATGGGTTGATTTTCATCTTGATTAAGGGCATTTAGGGACTATTTTAATATGTAAATTTGAGGTATATTAAGGCTGGTTTTGAAAGAACATGCATGATATAGTTAAGATTGGTTTGAAAGTGATTTTAATGTGATTGTATCCTTTGTTATGCTTAGATCAAGAAAGAGTTGAGGAAGTAAGGTCCAAGGTGGATCAAGTTGTAGAAAAGCAAAAGGGAATTGAGATTCGGGAGCATATTTAGCTTGGATCAAAGAGTGAGTGTAGTTTAAAGTCTCGGGATATGCTAATAAACTTCTCGAGCATTTCTCGCAGATTTAATTGCATTTCTTTATCTTAGATTATGCTATGTATAAGCAAGCTTGGACTCTAGGTGAGTACCTAAATATTAAGTATGTTATGCCATGGAATATCGGATTTAATGATAGGCTTGTTGCTAAATCTATGTGTGTTTGATAAGTAATCTTACCATGATATTATTCAATTAAGTAAAGGATTATAAAATTGGAAGCTTTGTATGTGAACTTTATGTGTACTTGATAGGATGATAATAAGTTAAGCTCATACAATGATTTAAATAAGTGGGTTGTGAAGTAAGAACCATGTATATGAACTATATATGCATTTGAATTGAATGACAATAAGTTAAATTAAAAAGAAGCCAAGAAAGCTTATAAGTTAAATCAATGGATCATTGTAATGTCTTGCATAGCAAGTAATGTATTTCTATTGAATATTGAGTATCTAATTGGGTGAATAGATATGCTAGTTCGAATGCTCACATGTATAAGTATATGCTATATTCAAACACTCTTGTGAATATATATATATATATATGAAAATGCTTTGCTTAAGAATAATTATGTGTATATGTACAGAGCTATGCTCAATTGTGATTCTGATTCTGATTCTGATATGAATAAAACATGCTAATTGAATGCAATGAGAAAAGTGTATTGAGAAATTCACATGAGGTGAATACATGCCTAATATGAAGGGCAATAAGCTTTGTTGATATGATATTTTGATAAGGAGCTGAGCTCATTCTGTCTCTAATAAGATAAGACAAATGCGAAGCCTTGGTTTCGAGTCAGTCTTAGGTATAGTTGTCATGCCATAGAGTCCATAGAGCTCGTGTTTGAGGTGGACTACGGTCCTTATTTGGCGACAGTAGGAGGAAAGTGTTGTGGTCACTTGGCGACAGTAGGAGGGATTGACCAGTACTACGAGTACCATTTTATTTGGCGACAGTTGGTTGGGGATTCATGTACCTAGGCTGTTACTTGATTCACAAGGCTATATTAAAGACAAAATAATGAAATTTCAAAGTAAATTAAAGAATTACCTTGATAACTTATATGACAAGTAATTTGTGACTATGATATAACATGTTTAAGATACGCTTTGTTCATGATGTGCTTTGTCTATTATATGCTAAGTTTATGATATGCCTTGTCTATGATATATTATGTCTATGAAATGTTATATCCATGATATGATATGTCTATGATATGCTTTGTCTATGATATGTCATGGCTAAGATATGTTATATATGTGATATGCTAAAAAGAAACAATGAAAGTTATAAGCTAATTTAATAAATCTATGCAATAACTTGCATAACAAGCAATAGGTATCTATTTGATTCTTGATATATTTTTATGGTTGGAAACATATACTTTGTTAGAATGATATATATATATATATATATTGTTGATTGCTTTAAAACATATGCTTTGTTCGAATACCCATGTATAAATGAATATGATGCTTCGAATACTTATGATAAGTAATAAGTTTGTAAATGAATCTTGTGTATTCTTGGATAATATTACATGCATGATTTGAATGCTTATATAAGTCATAAGATCTATAAGCTAAATTAATGAGTTACGAAATAACTTACATAATAAGTAACTATGTGTATGAGATGTCATGTTTGATAATTTATGTGACAAGTCACCATGTTAAAGAGATGCCTTGTTTATGAAGAATCATGAATCCATAAATTAAACTAATGAATTACCAAATTACATGTGTAATAAGTAGCTAATGTTTAAGTGATATTTGTGTATAGTTGGATCAAGAAATAATGCTATTCTTTTTGCAATCTTATGACCTTGATGACTTGTATTCGATCAATCTCGTTATATTATATGGATCTGACAGGCCTAGAAATAATGCTAAGTTTGAACCCTATGAATATGATGGGTTATCTTCAAGTAAGCTTGGTACTTACCTAGATCCATTAGACTTGAGGAAAGAATAGAGT
This sequence comes from Hibiscus mutabilis, assembly GCA_019671005.1. Classification (NCBI taxonomy): domain Eukaryota; kingdom Viridiplantae; phylum Streptophyta; class Magnoliopsida; order Malvales; family Malvaceae; genus Hibiscus; species Hibiscus mutabilis. The sequence continues at coordinate 23,892,388 of CM033739.1, read as the reverse complement.
TATATCATAAAACTATTGATTCATGCATTTGGTTAATCAAGCTACCTTACTAAGCTATTGCTTACTCTATTCTTTCAAATATTTCAGGGTAAACTTTCTTCCGGTTATCTTAAGAGTTTGGACGAGATCACAAAGTTCAAGAAGTAAGTTCGTACACTTACTTAAGAACTCCTAAGATGGTGGCACATAAACATGATATATGCATAAGGCAATTCATTTATCTTTCCTGGTTATATATGTATTTAAGTTAATTAAGTAAATATCATGGTATGTAAAGGCCCTTAATATGCTTTATGGTGGTTATTTGAATTGAGTGGGTTGTTGTGATCTTATAATTGGTAGTATACATGTATGCATGCGTGTATGGGAGCTAGATTACCATGTTGTTATCTATGAATGACATATAGATGTCTTATGAATATGTTTAAAATGTTTGACATGTTAAAGAAATGGTTGCTTGTATGCATATGTATTTAGAAACCATTGCTATGTCTAGGTGATCTTAGATTATTAATGAATTACGTCATTTATGTTGAAGTCGTGAATTATATGGATATGATGATTGTTAGTAATTTGAATGCGATATAAAAAAACTAGTGTAACTTGAATAAATTCTATGTTCTAAAAGTATGCCCCATTCTAGATAATTTTTGGGAAGTTTTAAGTGTTATTCGGATCGTATCAAATAATTGTATAAGCTTAACATGGTTGTCTATTGTTAACACCCTTTTAAGGACCATTGAGTTATCTATGCTTTGGTTAAACCGTCTTTTGTTTGAATCCTATGAAATTGTCGATAATGAATCTGTTATGTTCAAAGTTTTGTTCGAACCTCATTCTCCTAATGTATGCAATCATGGTCCATCTCGTTGTCTCGATTGGTATGGAAATAATCTATGTTGCAAACATAGATTAAAAATGCCACGTATGGATAAATCTAATTTGGTAGTAGCAAAAGATGGTAATTTTTTTAAGATAAGAACCCAAAGGTGTCTCACTTTTGAAAGACTTGAATTCAACCAAGTCGTTTTGTCTTGCTGCAATTTTAACCTTTTGTTACTCATGTGATCAAATGGAAATTTTAGTTCCTGGAAATGTTAGAAATGGTCTTTATATTTGCTGGTATGTCTTGAATGTTTATCTTTGTTGTTTGTATGTTTGTTTGGTAACATGTCCCAAGCCGATTTATTTCCTAGACCGTGTATGGGGTGTTACACCTTCAAAAGCACCAGACACTATATCTTGCTTAATTTGTGCATAAGTTAAAAATGTGTTGAGCTTATACTTTGCACCGAGTTGTCTACCATTCTCCCTTAACACCACTTCATGAACATCAACACCCTCATTCTTCAGGCCCAATATAGCTTATACATCTTCAACTGATGCAGTAATGTTGTGTCCTTCAAACTCAATAACACTCCTTCCAACATCAAAACTTTCCATCAATTCCCCACATAGGTCTTAGCGTAGGATGCGTGATTTTATAAAATCTAACGACCCAAAACCAATTTTATCAAGAACATGATCAATCCCCATCGTCTTCATTTCTTTAAAAAAATCGTACAATTGCTTCTGACTACACCTTGTGTCAAAAGATGTCTACAGGGGATAAATTCCTACGTCAATCTCAATGTAAACTTATACTTTATTAAACAAAGAATGTCTTTATACTACTATTACCTTCTTTGGCTGTCTTGATTTATACTCTTTGTATGCCGCCTTCTCCTTCTCAGTTTCATCAATGTAATGTTGTTTGTCTTCCTTCGGCATGTTCTCCCATTTCTCACCTAACTCTTTCCTAACCTACAAATGACAAATTCAAATGAATTTAACATTTTACATACGCCTTTAACAAACATCATAAATAGCTGAAACCTACCTCAGTAGTCACTTTTTCCTCAGTTTGCTTCATCTTATACATTCACATTGACTGTAAAACATGAAAAAAAACAAAGGTATACATTCAATCATTCATTCTGAGATGTAATAAGAATACGTAAATATCAACTTACTAAAACTTAATGAAGAGAGAACATGTTTTCTGTGCATTCGGCCTATCACAAATGGCCAACATCTCAGCACCAGCTTCCTCAGCAACTATGGCAACTTCTTTATCACCAACTTTCTTAGTAACTTCGTCAAAAATGGGATTCAAATTTGAAATTGTCATCCTAAGAATTAAATCATCACACGAATCAGTGCAAAAACAAACCAACTCACTCTCATCCTCATTACAAACAAATTTAACTTTTTTAGGTTCAAAGCGATGGAAAAGGTAACATTTAAAAAAAACCAAACATGACAAAATATTTAGTTTAAATAGATTTCCTCCAACAAGAAATGCAATTCCATACCAAAATTTCGAAATGCAAACCCTATATTTTTAGTATTTCACAAATAAACAAACTTAGGGTTTTGCTTGTTACCTTCACAATGGAGACGATTGCACAAGTTCAGTTGCAGACCTAAATTGAGGTTTCGATCCTTTGCACTGACTGAAACGTTTTTCACAAATTGAAAGGATTCTCTAGATTATCAGTGGGGAAATGAGTTCTAACCCTAAAATGTTTTTAAATAAATAAAGGTTCGATTCTCATTCTAGGGAACGAGAGGGCTTTAATTGCTATGAGTACCAAAACGACTAAGTACATTGTGAAACCTACAAAAAACTGAAAATATGAATCGTTAAACCGAAATATTTTAATCATCTAGTTTAGGTTGTGAAGCTCGTTGATGAATTTTGATACTTGGCGATTCAACCTAATATGTTATCTACTTCCTTTACTTTTACGGTTTCAATGTCTAATTTTATCTAACATATTATACGCCAAGTTTCGGTACTGATACTTAAGATCCGAAACATACTATACAAATATGTATTGTTAAAGGGACTTTAAACATTTCTAGTTTACACATTTTCTATAGGTTCCGGTACATGTACAAAAGTTTCAATAGCAAGCAAAAAACGTAAACTATTACGCGTTAACCCTAAAACGTTACTTTCACAGCTGACAGTTTCAGTACTCGATATCAAATTCCTAGACATCTTTTTCCAACTTTAATTGTCACAAACTTTACTAACAATTTAGGTTTAAACTTTTATCTACCGGTTCCGGTACATATCTCAGAATTCTGAAAGTTGTGCGTTATTGTAACATTTTACGTTACAACACGAATGTTATCCCCATAAAGTATTGATACTACCTACTAAGTTTCGAAACTTACGGACAACAACCTTTTTCCCTTTTTGTGTTTTTTTAATCTAAATCTAACGGTCAAAATTAAAAATTTTCACACCTAACGACTCTAACATCCCGTTGTTTATTAGCCGTATACTAACATTCGGTTTCTAGACTCTCGCATATTATTATCTAATGCAGCGCGGATCACGTTAATATAATGCAACGCCCTGCGCATATATTAGCGCAAAATCAAAAACCAAAAAGAAACCGTCAGTTTTTTTATTTGGTCGTTTTTTTTTTCCCAATCTTGCTCCAAAATGCCAACTCTTCTCTTCTCTCTGCTTAGGGTTTCCATTTCCTCCATTGCAGATATTTCTTGACCTTTAGTTTCACTCACATTGCATCGGAATCAACGATTGTTTGAGAACTATTTCGAATTTTTAAAATTCCTCCTCAATTTTAGGGTTTCCTCGAGATTTTTTGGTATAGATCGAGGTTAGTTTCTATTATTTATTATTTTCTATTCTATTTTTATAGGGCTTATATTTTTATTTTTGATCGAACAATAATTTTTGCTATTTTCTTTATTTTTGATTGCATGACCGCGTAAATTGTATTGTTACATGTGAAATTTTACTGTTATTTCTCTTATTAAAAAATAATATGAAAAGGAAAAGGAAAAGGAAAAGGAAATGGTCAATAATGATAGATTTTACAAACATGATCATTATCAAACTTTTTAACTTCTGGAATTTCCAGCATTTATAAAATAATAAATTTTATATGCGTGGAATTTATTATTATTATTATTATTATTAGATTTTGGTGCTATTAATTATGAACTATGGTTATTTATCTGGCGTTGCTTATTGCAGTTTATAGATTCGAAGCTAGCTTTGTGTCTCAATGGTATGCTCACTGGGAAGTGGTAGAATGGCTGTTATGGCTAGGCTTCTTGAACCAGCAAGCATCTCGCCCAGTATAGCAGGTACACTATGACTACAAGGTATGAAATATCGGAATGTGTATGCTTCCACTATGTTACTCGGATTGCACTGTGAAAGATATGGGTATGTCTAATTTTTTTCTACATCTTTTCATGTATTTAGAGGTTTCTTGGAGTGAGAATATCCAGGTCTGACTAGGTGTCAGACATGGGGCTTTCAAGAAAAATGAAGAGTTAGAGCAACATAATGTTTCAATATCCAATTTATTATACAAATTTTAATAATTTGTACTCCTTGGTTGCATGGTAAAATTGAAATGGTGTGATCTAAGTTTGTGAGCAATTGGTATTAGTTACCAGAAGGGACGAAACCACATTGTAGTTAGGAGGGGACCTGCCCCCCCCCCTCCCCAAATTTTTTGTCCAATGGCAATTTAGGTCCCTCTTAAGTTTAAATATCATTCAAAGTAAGCCTTGCTCTCCCCAATTTTTAAGTTTAAGGACTTAATAGGTCTTTTTTTAAGTTAGACAACTTGACCCCTCCCAGTCTTTGACCCTACTTCCTTCCCTGGTTACTTGGAAGCGAAATAGAACGTTGTAGAATGAATCGATACACCGTACTCATGTAGTGTTTAAAGTAACATATCAATTTTGCAACACCCATTGGTCTCTTCTTTTTGCCGTGATTGTCATCTTTCGAATGTTTAAGGTAGATTAATAAATTGTTTCATACAATTGGTCTTTTCTTTCTTTTTTGAGAAACTCTCTGTAATTATTACACCGAAGTCGGTGCTATCTCTGCTCCACCATGAAAAGAGAACCCGCTACTTTTGTTTCTCCATGAATATATCCCCCTTTTGAATCATGTACTTGCTCTTTTTGCTCTCTCTCTCTCTCTCTCAAGCTTGGATTATATATGTAAAACACTTGATTCACTTTTAAAATAGTTAAAAAGAACATAAACATGGTATCAAATTTACGCAACTGCACGTTAAGCTTGATCATTACTGCTTGCACTTGGAGGATGTGTTAGACCAATTTAGGTCCTACTTTTTCAAACGGTTTGGATATATATGCTGGCCCAATTTGTCAAACAACATGGTATTGATATTGCCATTGACTGTTGCCAGAGGATGTTGTCAATAAAAAATTAGCTGCTCAATACATTTACAGAGAATTACGTGGGGCAGATGAGGCAAATTTACTTGATGAAGAAGGTGATGCTTATGTTAAGACTAATGTTTATTTTATTGGTCTTTCAATTTAATAATGTTTCTCTTACACCAAATTATATGGGGTTATAATGTTGTGTTCATTGTTTATGATGGCATGTTGGCTTTTCTCTCACAGATATGCATGTATTTGGTTTGAAGCCCATGACTGATCCTTTAAATTTGGTGAGTTTATCTGAGCGAGGACATTTCAGTTCTCTTTGATATCATGTTATCTTTGCCTTTCAAGTCCCCCGATATTTGGTTTTGGAATGCTGATGTATAATCTTAAATAAGAAAGAAATTCAATGTTTGAGTCCTACACGGGGTTCTATAAATGTATGGTTAATTAAATGCCTCCAAGAGTTTAACTTTTTCACATGAGAGTACTCACCCAGGGGAATGCCGTTTACAGTTTTATTTACCAAATTCTCTTTGTAGCCTCCATAGTGTGTTAATTTGTTTTTAAGGCTGTGTCTCCACCAAGGTAGAATTCTACTCTTTATACAGTCAGATTGTTTTTTTTACATAAGTTGTTGATGGGCACACCAAACTTTTGTTTTGTCACCTAATTGTTTAATATAATTTTGAAGGTGTGTTGTAATGCGTGTAAGAAGCCGGTCATGGTCAGTCAATATGCTGCTCATGCAGGTTTGGAGGCATTTTACTTTTGTAATCGATCTTTCCCAATTTTTATCGTTATGATTAACTCAAAGACAGTTAGGTGCTTAAAAAGACTTTTGCACATATTTGAATCTTGTTAGTGTCTACCTTTGGCATTATTTCTCTAGTTGAGACAACTATGATTTTTTAAGTAGAGTGTCAGTGGTGCTTCACTGAAATTGCTTCTTTTTCCCTCTTCTGATTTTTCCAGAACTCTGTAGGTCACTAAAAATCACAGAAGAAATTATTTTGGAGCTTGATGGTGGTACAGGCCATAGGAAACCTCCAAGGAAGGAAAGGAAGAAGTCACTAGCAGCTTGTGCCAGTATACAGTTTTTCACTTTTTTTCTCCAATGTGTTTCATTATTTTGCTGGCTTCACTTTTAAGTTTCAATCTCCTTTTGTTCAATTTGTTACAATATTAATGTTAGTACTTAAAAAAAAAAAGAAATATCAAAAGCACGTGAAAGAGTTTTAGATGTTTTTTCTTAAATGAAAATTCATTTTTTGGTTGTCTTGTGCTATATGTTACAGAAGTGTCTTACCTTTTCGGTTTCATTACAGGAAGCTTATTTCCTTGTTGATTCATATTTTCATAGTTCTTACTTCTTAACCTCTCTTAGATCAACCTACACTAGTTGGGGACCAGGAAAGATCCGAAATAATTGATGCTGGTGATGATACTACAGCATCAGAATCCCTCAGGGATGGGCAAATTGGAACGTCTTCATCTTTAACCGTGCATGCAAAACGTAAGTGGATAACATTGTTGATTTCTCTTGCTTTTTCCCACCATTTTCACGGTATGGTTTTATGATGTAATAAGTCTAATTTGAAATGTGTCATTATTTACTAATTACATATCAGATCTATCTTTGCAGCAAGTGCTTTATTATTTGAGCTTGATGCATAATTTCCCTTCTTTTAGGGAATTCCACTTGTACATATATGGGATATCTGATGGATGGCTCAGGAATTAGTCCCCAGAATACCGACCAATCAACCTCTGTTGTGCCACCTTCAGCAAAACGCTTTAAATTGTATTTCCACTTGTTTTTCTTTTCAAATTATAGTACGTTTATCTGAAAGATCTTTGTTTATAGTTTAGCATGACAAAATTGTCTTTTCTCAAACATAAATTGCACCTTAGTATGCTTGTTCTTTTCTTCTTCTTCTTAGTTTCGACTCTTCCCAATTGATTTTCAGAAACCTGTTTATCCTTTTTCGTTCCTTTTATTTGTGATGAGAATTGGTGTATTCTTAGTTTTGACCTAACAAATTGCATCATTTCCCTTTTCTTTGTGATAAGAATTGGTGTATTCTTTTTCCTTTAGCTTAAACACGGAGTTTGTGAATGCAAATGTTTGAGAAAGATTTTAAGTGGCCGAGCATATGGCATTTATGTTAATACATTTCTTTTGTCCTATAGTCTCCAAGGCTGGGGATGATAGATCTTGCAAAATGTTGTATTTGTGATATTTTGTTAGGCTTTTTGCCGGGCTTCTTATAAAGTAGGGTATCTCTCGTTATTCAAACTTTTGCAATTCTTTCTGAATGTCCTTTTGTTTTCTATTGGATGATGCCATTTTTTTTTTTTTTGCAATTTCTGTAGGCTAGCTGGTGACCGCCTTCCCTTGCCGGAGGAACCAAAACCAGCTTCTGGAATGAAAAGGATTCTAAATTCTCATGACCTATATGCATGTAAGGCCATATTGAATTAGTTGTTTTCATTATATTTCCTCACTTTTCTCAGCCAGCTAATGCAGAAAGGCTTTGGTTCATCGAAAGCGTTTCTGATGTTGTGCATGAGGGTCGTCGGTTGGCTCTGAATCAAAATTCTGGAGCACATATATATACCTCATCAAAAACTATCCTATCACCAAATTATTGTTTTTTTGTTTCTCATGCATTAATGTTTATCATGCACATTTGCAGCTAACGGCTTTCCAGTAGGAATGGTTTCAGGAAGTGATATCCCTACGAAAGCTCTTGGAAACTGTCAACTGACAAAAGGTAAGTCTTGCTGCTTTCACTTGTCTATAATAGCTTCTGAATCTTGTACTTAACAATTAGTGTTCTTTCTGCCGTTAAATCAGATCTGCCCGCGCCTCTTAGTACAAAAATGTATTATTCTCAAAGAAATAGTCGTCTTCGGTTAGCGCTTAGTCATCAGTACTTCATTACTCCAACCAAAGAACTTTGCAAGGACAATGCTAATCGACAAGTTTCACAGCAAAGCATGACGGCGTTGCAGGATTCATCTCAGGGGGTTAGTCCTCTTGAACAGGTGGATAATCTGCTTACTGAGAAGCGAGTCTTCTCAGCAGAATCCTGATCAAGATCTTGCTCAAATTTCGGAATTATGCTCAAGTAAATCTGAGAGGTACCTGCTATCCAATGACTTTTCAAATCCACATCCTGTTGATAATATTTCAAGGCCTCAGGCTGATTCTGTTGGATTGAGCCGTAGCAAATATGTTCCTGAGCATAGTGCTTTTTCTGGCAACTCAGGTAGTCTACTAACAAAGTTGCGATGTTTTCCCTTATTTAAATTTCTTTCTTTACTAATCTTCTATTAGTTTGAGTTTTTGCAGACAAATTGCTAGGACCTTTGCAGCCTCCAAATGGAAGTGTTCCTGTTGTATAGACAGTGCAGGGTTGATTTTTGCTTGGCGAAGGTGTATTTAGCCATACATGAGATTTAGGATCCATTTTTTAAAACCTAGAAAAGCATCTCTCTTCAAGTGTTCATTCTAATCTTCTGAATTACACTTCCGAAACTGGCTGTTTATATATTCATAGAAATAAAGTAAATATCTTTCAATTACCGTTGCTCGCCGGTCGGTTTGAGCTATTCATCATGCATTCTTTCAAGTTTCAATTTATGAATCTCAGATCTTTCACTCTGGAATAAGCCATTTAGGTAAGGGACATAAGATTTGGGCTATTAACTTCCAAGATAAGTTGTTGATTCGTATTGCAGATAATGAAGGATGGTGGGACCGTGTGACAAGGGGGTCCATGCCGTGGTTCAATGAGAAAATGATGCACGGACAATGGTGTTGTTTGACAGCAACAGACTTGGACAGCCTCGTCTTTGGCGCAAAGGTTTGTTAAATGTCCCTAACTTGTACTTGTTTGGTGGAAACTTCCAGCTCACTAAGAAGAAAATTTGTTTTGGTAAAGAAATGAAAAATCTGGTCTGCTGATGATGTGGCCGGATGCAATTGACCTTGTGGAATATGTTGCTCTGGTAACAGAGTCCAATATCGTGTTCGTGTCTAACACGTACTTGGACACGGGTATGGGAATGATTTATATATTAAGAACTTTAAAAATAGAACGTATGTGTTCGATACATACTCATAGCCTATGTAACAATGAATTGAGTGACATGGGATAGACATGTTGCACCTGGGATTCTTGAGGATCATGGACCTTTCTTGCCATTGTTCTCAATTACAGTAACAACTGAGAAGTGGGTCTCACAGGAATAAGTTTTCAAATTTGTCCATGATAGATATGTATTTGCTAATGGCGTGAAAGGTCCCTGAGCTTTACGGAAAGCTGTGTATCAATCCCTAAACTTCAAAAAAATCTCTGATCTGGCCCTGATCAAATTGATCATTTCCGTTAGCTTTTCTGTCACCATGCCTTTTGCAGTAAGTTGAAATCTGCCATTAATCATTTGAAAACAGCAATGGAAGGGGTGAATAAGATACATGGCATTTAGGGTTTTAAAGTTTAAGGCATGAATAAATAAGCAATTCTTTTCTTGCCATATAGTATTATATGTTGATTGAGTATAGTTCGTTTGGCATTGTCGTTAGTACAATATACATGAGGATGTTAGATTGAGTATACTTAAGCGTTCAATATTCTTCCATTTTTATAGTAGAGAAGTTTAACTTGCAATGCAATGGCACTGTTAATTTGGACTATGCAAACCTCTATTGGCTTTACCTTGTATGTTTGTTTTGAAAGCAAAAACCACCATTAGTGGTAGTTGTTGGATAGAATGTTCCTAAGCAAAAAAACAAAGTGTGTAATCCAAAGTCCTTTCGAATCCAAGGTGAGGTAACAATACCAATAACAATATCGGTGACAATAATAATAACAATAACGATGTCAATGGCAATAACGGTGTCGATATCAATGACAATGGCAATATTGACAGCAACAATATTAATGTTCAATGATAATGAAAATATCTATGATGATGGCTATATTAATGACAATATTAATGTCTAATGGTCAATGCTTCTATATTTTAATGCTTCAATGATGACAATGGCAATAGCAATGTTTTTGTGAGTAATATTTCAATGTAATAGCTTATCAAAGCTTACCAACATAGTCTCCAAAGAGATTTGATGCAGTATCCTTAGACACAATGTTAGCTATACAATATTCAATGTCAATAAAATCGAGAAAGGCACCTAATCGATTCCCGAGACTCCGACTACACTCGCCTAGTTTTTTTTGAAGATTTTAATGCTTTCGGATGATCACTCCCTTGTTCTTATCCTTCGTTGGAGATAGTAGTATTTCCTTCTCCAACTCTCGAGGTAGGTAGAAACAAGAGGAAGTGTTAAAATTAATACAACAATATCAAAATTAATATTTAAGATTGAAATAGCTATCAACTGTCCATGGATTGAAGCCTTAAAGAACATGGGTTTAGCTTAGGTGTTCAATAGCTTCATCTTAAAATTAAGCATCAACTATCCATGGAATCTAACAATTGATTGAGGGCTTTAGTTTACCGATACGATAGCTATTCAATGAAACTAAAAAACCAAAAAAAGCTTGAGTTCTTGAAGTTTCACCGATGGAGGTGCTAGCTTGTGAGTTTGAGGAAGATGACAATGTATGTGTATGCTTAAAACTCGAAAAAGATAGAGATGAAAGCAAAAGATGGGCTCGGTGGGTACAAGGCACTTACACAGTGTTTTAAATACACATTTGCTTATTACCTCTTGCCAACCAAGCTTACCCTCTATAAGAGGTAAGCCTTTAAAAATTATTTCTTTCTTTTTTATATTTCCCAATTTTGAGCAATAATTAGCCATCAAAGATATCATCTTTTCCATCTTCTTTCATCATCATCATGTGAAGTGGGTGGCAAGCTAGGAGGTGTCACCACTTTTTGGGGAAATTACGAAGGTAATCCCTTACCTTTTCAACTTTTATACTGTTGTCCCTAAACTTTCAATTTTCACAATTTAGTCACCAATAGAATTTTTTATGTATTCAATAAGATTCTTAAACTATAAAATGACTCAATTAGAGTTCAATATACGGTCAAAGTCAATACAATATTTAAACTTTTTTGGTATAGGGTTTTCGATCGCCGAAACCCAATTCTGACTAGACCTATTTTTGGGGTGTTACAATCTCAACCAATACTTCAAATTGTTTCTTTCTCAAGAATGAATTTCACTATTCTTTTCTCTAAACAAGAAGTTGAAATGCCCAAATTTTAGAGTCAACAAATTAGGCGTTGACCCAAGTTATGGACCTTCACGATGGATTTGGTAATTGGACCCATTGGGCCAAGTTTGGGCCTTTTGGGATAAGAATTGGACTATATAAGATGGAAAAGTGACCATATTAAAAAAAGGGAAAAGCTTGGAGGTCTTATGTAGTGATTTTACCTTTATTTAAATAAAAGGCTGCCCCAACCCTTTAATTGCTGCCTATCACGTGAAGGAAGGAAAAAAAGGTAAGAACACTTTTATCTCTTCATCTTTTCTCTCTAAACTCCATAGCCATCAAAGCTTAAAGATCCAAACTTTCAACCTTATTTCTTCCATCCAAGTCTTAAGATTTGAGTATGATAATCTACGCCTCTCAAGCTTCAAGAAAAGGTCATTCATGAAGAAAATGGGTAAGGATTTCATTAATGGGTTTTTGGTGGTTTAAAGCTTGAGTAGTGTGTTATCTTGATTTTCAAGGATGAAAATTTGTGGAAAAACCTTCCTAAATCCTTGGTTCAAGTTTTAATTCTTTTTCCATGGCTATGTGGCAAGGGAAAGTGAGTGGAAGCTTCTTCAAGCTTGGGTTAAGAGGAGAAGCTTAAAGGAGATAGTGTGAAAGCTTAAATTTGGGTTTTGCTTGCTAAAGATTAGTACATCTTTGACTCCTACTCTTCTTGAAGATCATAAAGTGATTGTTTTGCTTGATTTTGTGGTTTATGATTGCAGGTTGGGTGTTTGGTAGTTTAAAGCCTTGTTAATGGTGAAATCTAGATTAGTTGTTAATAATGTGTAAAAACGGTAGTAAACCACCCTAAACAACTCCTATAAGATGTAGGATCGAGTTAAAGGGTTAAATATTACATTTTTGAGGGCTTGAGAAGCGATTTTCTGAGCCTTGGAAGCCATTTCTAGGCTTTGATATCGTTACACGGGGAGCCTATACCGATACTCGGGGTTCTAAATGATGAACACATACAAAATTTAAAGGGAGTATCGGTACAGGCTCGAGCTGTAACGGTACCCCCATGTTCCATTAATTTTCTAGTAGCAAGATTTCGTACCGGTACGCTTGGGGGTGTATCGATACTGAAGGGGTATTGGTACGCGTGGTTCGTGTACCAGTACGGGGTCAATGGTCAACCCATTCCCTATGAATTTGAGTATCAGTACGCATAGGGTGGGTATCAGTACCTAAAGAGGCATATCGATACTCGATGTTGGGTATCGATAACCACTGGGTAGTCTGCCCGTAAAAGTTGAAAAAGGGTTTGATGGGTTGATAATTTGAGGACTATGGTCCAATGGGCTTCTGATGAGGTAAAATGAATTGTAAAATTGAGAAAATGAGATTTAACCGTATAACGTGTAATAACTTGGTAAGTGATAAATTGAGATAATCATGATGGTTAATGTTATGCCTTGGGGCATTTGTTTGATGGCTTGGCTTGGTGCCACTTACCTCTTGGTGAGGTGTATGATTGCTCGGGGAGCATGTATTATCTTATGATTGTTGAAAAGGAATCCGAATATCCTAGAGTCAGTACTATAGTACTTGGTTAAGGGCATGCGTACTACGGGCTGAGTGAACAAGTACATCCGACGTACCCACGGGCTGACTGATCTGGGTGCAGTTAGAAACCTATTTGTGGCTATGGTGATCCGAATAAGGTAATTAACTCGATATGTGAGATGTATGATTGCTCGGGAGCATGTATTATCTTATGATTGTTAAAAATGAATCTGGATGTCCTAGAGTCAGTACTATAGTACTTATTCAAGGGGATGCGTACTTTGGGCTTAGTGAACAAGTACATCTAACGTACCCACGGGCTAACTAATCTAGGTGCAGTTAGAAACCTATTCATAGCTATGGTGATCCAGATAAGGTAATTAACTTGATAGGCTGAGTGAGCTCGAGTAACCTGATAGGTTGAGTGACCTCAAGTAGAGACTACTTATGGCTCATGTGATCCAAGTATGTCTAGGACATATCCGTGGCTATAGTGATCCGGATATGGTCCATCTAACCCAACAATTGTGTGAACACGGGTAACCCGATGGCTATATGAGCACGAGTAAAGTAGGGCTTCGTTGTCTATTATGTAGATGATGTATGAGTTTATTTATGCATGCTGTGTGGATGTTATGGATGTTAATGTATTTACTCGATGGGCTGAGTGAGCTCGAGTAACTCGATAGGCTATGTGACCTCGAGTATGGTAAAGCTTTGTAGAACATGTAAGACTTATTGTAGACATATGATGCCTTGAGATAGGTGATCTAAGAACTCTAATTGTGTAGGCTAGAGGATGATCCATAGATAATGAAGCCTTATCTATTCTCTCTAGACTATATTTATCTCGCATGCTTATTTTATGATAATCACGAATTGTGGTAGAGTAGAAATGTGCAACTGAGCTTTGTAAGCTCGGCGTTCGGAATCATTGTTTCCATTTGCAAGTTAGTAGGTGGATCGTGGCCAAGGAGCACATCAAAAAGGGATTTCCCAGCATCGTAGCGCTTCAGAGTACAGTACTTGATATTTAGTTTTGGGCTATCGTATTCATATGACCTTACATTTGTTGAGTCTGTAAACTCTATTTGAAACATTTTTTTGAGATACTGTGTTTTAAACTTGGAGCTCCTGCTTTGTAAACTTATTTATAACACTTGCTTATTTACATGATTTACGAATATCTTGATGTTTTGATAATGGCTAAACTTATGGTTTTAAATGGGAAATTGATGGGTCAGATTTTAGGTTACCTAAATGTAGTACTTCGAATCTGAATTAGGATCGGGGTGTTACAGAAGTTGTGGTTACAAAGAACTTAACTTTGAGTGAATTAATGACATTGAGGGAAAATAATGAAGTGGGTGCTTTTTATTGGTTGAGATCATATATAAGATGGTGAGGAAAGATCATAAAATAATTTCTCAATTTACATATATCGTTCTTGAATTTAATTAAAAATATTTATAAATGTTTCGTATATTACTTATTTTAGCGTTTCATTGCATGTAAAATATATATGAAGGAAAAAATATTTATAAGAAATACAATTAAAGGAACTCTAGGTAGAAATTGTTCAAAAAAAATTTTATTTCAAATACTCTTTCGGCCTTCTCTACCCTAGATTTGGTTTACCCTACAATGATCAGTTACATTCTTATGGCAACTGGCCTTCCTCCCCCTCTTTCCCTTTTCTTTTTTTCTTTTTTATTCATTCTCGGAAGCTTTCCTTTTTTTACCTTGTTTAACGTCCGATGATGATTTTGGCTGGCTCTGTAACGACCCAGATTTTCAAGACAACAATGGGTGTTGACTCGGGTTATAATACCCCAAATTTTGGTTAGTGATTAAATTGTAAATTTTGAAAGTTTAAGGGGTTAAAGTATAAACCTTGGAAAAGTTTGGGGACTAAAGTGTAAATTTCCCCAACAAGTAATTTTATTCAGTAGAAGAGTGAATCGGATCGAAATAAGTACCTTGATATCAGTTTTAAGAATGAAGATGCAGAAAAAGGTATCGAATTTGGATCGAATGAAATTGTTAAGCGTGCTCAGGCTAGAGAAATACAAGGATGGGTAACCTTCGGGAAGGTCCCATAAAAGAGTTTCTAATTGATATTTTGGACTTAGTAAGAGTAGAGAAAATTCGTATGGATTATCGATAAATGAATTCTAAGAGGAATTTTATTCTATGAAGATTTTCGATAAGTATCGAGAAAATAGACTGAGTTAAGAAAATTCAGTATAAGTCCTTGGAAAAGGAAGTTTTATAGGATAATAGAGTTTATTCTCGAATATGGAAATATAGAATTTTTGGAATAAATCCAATAGCTCAGAAAAAGGTAAAATTGCAGTAGAAGTATTTTACGAATATCGGGAGATCGGATCAAATCAAAATTTCAGAGGCTGTTCCATAAGCCATGGAAAAGTCATAAAATAATATTTATGGAATAGAGGCTGGTTGGAAATGAACTAATTTAGCTGGATTGTAATGGGATGGCAATTTTGAAACAAGATAGTAAATAAAAACTAGTTGGAGGGCGAATTGGTCATTTTGCCCCAATGGCATTTTTGAAATATTTAAAAAGTTACAAGGGCATTTTTGGAAGAAAGAAATGGAATATTTAATCTTGGCCCTTGATTGATGATAAGATCAATCTCAACCGTTGGATTAAAAGGGTATTTTAGTAATTTTACTATTTAAATGAATTTAAAATTCATTTATACTTTACAAGTGGCTTAATTGGATGAAATAACAAAGATGAAGACAATTCTTCATCCCAAAAATTCGAAATTCGAGAGGGGAGAAGAGAGAAAAAAATTCTAAGTTCGATTCAAGCCCCGAAACTCGATTTTCAAGTAATCTTTCGAACTACAAAGTTGTTCTACTCATCAAGCTCTAGCTTTGATGTAAATAATTTGTGGAAAACATGCTTGATTGATGAGAATTTTGTATGAGAAGAAATTAGGGTTTATGGACTCAATTGGGGGTTTTGAGATTTTATGATTCCATGTTGAAATTCAAGTTGAAATCAAGCTTTTGTGATGTTAAAATCACGTTATTGAGTTGGGATTTAAACTATACATGTTTTGATTATTATGAAGATGATTAGGGTTTATGGATTCAAGTTTGATTTAGGGTTTGTGATGTTGGATAAATGATCTAGTAAGCTTGATTTTTTGTTTGGAAACAAAACCCTAATTTAAATGTTTAGGGACCAATTCAGCAAGTTTAAAAGTTGAAGGACTAAATCTGATTTTTATGGAATTGGTGTGTATTTATGTTATTAGGGATGTTGAAGATATGAAATTGAAGTTAGAATGCAAAACAGATGTTAAATCGAGTTAGTGACCATTTTGACAAATTGTCAAAGTTAAGTGAACAATTCGGAAATGAGGTTTTAGAGAAGGATTAAATCTGATTTTTAGTTATAATGATGGAATTAAGATAGTAATGTTGATTTGAGGACTAAATTGCAAAGTTAAGAAGCTAGAATCCTTATCTTTGTATTTCAGTGACTATTTTGGTAAAGAAGGAAAATTAAGGAGAATTATTGTGAATAATATTTGATGAAGAAGGTTATAAGATGGTGGTTTACAGCAAGTAATTAGACTAAATTGAAAAGTAGAGAAGTAAGGAGAAGTTAGTATAAAAGTTGAAGTTGTTTATGGAAGCTGTGTAGAAAAACTAGTTTATGGCAGTAACTTTGAAAATTCACCATATATTCTAAAACAATGGTTAGAAGGTGAATTTTATACTGATATAAATATTTGTTCGTCTAGTTTTTTCTCCAACAAACGGAAACTGATTTCGAGTTCCGAGTCAAAAGATATGAATTTTTAAGTGACGAAAGGTCAGAAAAATTGTATGCAGTCTGTTCCGAAATTAGCACTGGAAATTGACTTTGAAAATTCGCCATAAATCGTACAAGTTGAATATGGGCTATTAATTTATATGGGTGAAAATCTTATTGAATATAGTTTCTTTCAGAACAAACAGAGTCAAATTCCGAGTTGTCAATTATTTTATAGAAATATTTCTTTGGAGGTACTGCAAATTACCAGGAAATGAGAATTGATACACTTTGTATCTAAGGTTGATTAGTAAGCTTGAAAAGGGTTAATGGAAGTTAAAATTGGCCACTAAGGATCATAATGAGTTTTTGAACAATACAAGGAAGAAAGGAAAAACTTTGGAAATTTTGTATATTCGAATGACTAGATTCGATAG
This sequence comes from Hibiscus mutabilis, assembly GCA_019671005.1. NCBI lineage: Eukaryota > Viridiplantae > Streptophyta > Magnoliopsida > Malvales > Malvaceae > Hibiscus > Hibiscus mutabilis. Next base: position 23,875,163 of record CM033739.1, on the reverse strand, counting down.
CATGTTTAAAGTGTTGTTAGATTTGAATCTAACGAATGTTATATTTATATGATCAATGAAGTTTGATTTGGATCAAAAGAAGGGTCGAGGTATTATGAAGGAAAGGATCGAGTAGAGCTTAGTGAGGCAAGCTAATAAATGGCCCAAGTGAGTGCATTTTTATTTATTTATTATTATGCTATGAGATAGGCTTGTGATAAGTCAATCTCGAAGGTTAAAGGTAAAGGATTTGAATTATCTAAAATGTTTGAATGGTTTATAAATGATTTAGGGTATGAACTACCCAATACAAATTTCTATATATGAAAGTGATTTTTTTATGATTTATTGGTATTATTGATAAAAAGGAAAGTTCATATTATTGAAATGTTGAATGCCCATTGTATGTCTATTGAGAGTCTTGGTATATTGGCATGCCAAAGAGTTAGAGTATATTGGTTTAATACTGCTACTAAGCAGGCGATACATTTAATACTGCTACGACGGGCGAAACGGTGAGTTGTGTTTTACAACTATGATCCAGTGAAGGTTATTAATGTCGTTAAGTTACGGTAGTATTTCTAGTGATACACTAGCATTGATCTATTGATCCAAACACAAATGATTAGTTGTTGCGGGCACATGTGCATTAGTCATCATTAAACTCACATACCATGCATTCTCAATTACATTACCTTGGGCTATGAAATGAATAAAAAGTAACAAGTACAAGTGATCTAAAGTAAAGTGAAAAGTGAAAGTGATATGATTCAAATGAAATAAGTGATTTACTGGATATTTGATTTGACGTGACATTGCCTTATATATGTATATGAGATGTTGATTTTTACAGGTTACATGAAAAAGGAACGACTTCGATAAGTCATTCTATACGATTCTAAATTCTTATATGTTATATTCAGTATTTTATTTATTATGCAATTTTTATTAAAATTAAAGTGCTTTAATTTGATTTATAAGTTTTGCCTCACTAAGTTCGTACTTAGCGTGTGTTTGTTTCACACGTAGATTAAGATGGAGTATTTGAAGAGGAGTCGAACATGCTGATCAAGCTTCAATCTTCAAAACATCAATAAGATATTCTATCTTATGATAATCTCTAGCGGGCATGTAATTATTTAATTGCTAGTAGAGTATGATGCATTAAATTAGACTAAAGGATAGATAAGTAATCAGTTTTGATGATGAATCGTACATGAATAAAGCAAAAAAGGCATTAGCATTGTAACAGAGTAAATCTAAGGTAGAAAGGATAATTACTTTGCTAATAAGAATAATCGGTAATCGCATAAAGATTTTAAAGTCAAGAAAGGGCCTAGATAGTGAACCTAGTTTTCACCCTGAATTGAACTGTTGTTTTTCAATAATTGCCAAATATGTTTTAAAGTAATTAATTCAGGGTTGAAACTAGCTAACTGCACATAGGTTATGTTTTTAAGAAAACCGAGAAAGGATCAGATTTACAAACTAAAATTTGTAAATACTCTTAAAATAAATTTATAAGTCGAGATTTCTTTAAACGACTATGTAATATATTTAATGTATATTCGATTTATAAGTATACGTTAAGGGTGTTACACGGGTCTCAGACCGATACGTTGGGTTGAAAGTTCAATTTATGTTAGGCATCGTTGTTGGGCTTGTAGGAGCCTTTTTGGACTTGTCATGTGTTTTTGGGTTTGCTTGATGGTTTTGGGTTTGGCTTAGGATGGGCTTTGAAGAGGGGTATTATGGTAAAACCATAAATGGAAGACAAAGGTTGGTGAGGCCTTAACATTTCTGCAGAAAAGTTGGGTAGTGATATCACCTTGTCTCCACCTTCATACAATTTCTCTTTCTTCTTTCTTCTTGGTGGGTGCTTGAGTTTGTGTTAAATCTTGCTTGTTTGAGTGGGAATCCCGGTTTGTGGATTGAGTAGAAGTTGTTCATCACCCTAAGACCTATCTTTCAAGGTAAATATCTTCAGAGTTGGTGAAGGTTAAGTTTGAAGCTTGGTCCAAGGAAGAAAAGAGGAAGAAGTTGGGTTGCTGCCTTATTCTGGGATTTGCTTGCTTAAGGTCAGTACATTTCTTACTCATTCACTTCATGAGTATCCTAAAATGATTGCTTTGTGTGGTTTATAGCTTTGGGTTGCATAGTTAAGGTTTTAGAAGCTTAAAACCCCCTTTTAATGGCAAATCATGTATCATGTGTTAATAATGGGTAAAATTGGTAGCAAACCACCAAATAAACCTTCAATAACATGTAGGAATGTCTTGGGGCTTAACCATGTAGGTTAAGGGTTGGGATGGTGAAATCCTGAGCTCTAGGTTTTGAAATCTGGGCTCGCGTACCGGTACAGGGTGGTTGCTTATCGGTATACCTTTTTAATAAGGAGGACGAGTTGTGAGGGGCGTCACGGTATGTCTTCTCATGTATCGGTACCCCTCGCTTAATTAGAATTCTAGTAGTACTTTTGCGTACCGGTACGCTAGGGGCGTATCGGTACCGACTATTCTATTGCCTGAGAAAGACTTTAGCGTACCGGTATGTAAGGTAGAAGTACTGGTACGGGTAGGGATCGGTACGGGTGGATCAAGTACTGATGCTGAGTACCAATACAGGGGGTGAGCGTATTAGTACGGTATAATGCACTAAATCTTTCAACCCTAATTTGAGTATCAATACTTGAGGAAGAGTATCGGTACCTAGAAAGGCGTGTCAATGCCCATATAGGAGTACCGGTACTCGCAGAGCAATCTGCCCAAGAATTTTGAGGCTATGTTTGAGGGTTCTATAATTCTTGGTAAAGGGTCCTATGGGTCCCTAAAGGTATAAACAAATTTGAAAACTGAGAAATCAGGATTTATAACCCACTTGTGAAATAAATGGCTAATGGCTTGGCAAGAGTTGGGTGAGTTGCTTGTACTAGTAACCCATAAGGGTCCGTGGTGGATCGGTTGATGTTATGTTGAAAGTTGGGGCCCTTGCTATGTGCTAAAAGGACTCCCATATAGGCTAGTTTCCATGAATAATAAAATGATCTAATGAGAATATTGTGAATGGGCTAGAAAAATATAGATTAATTATTGTAACAAATGAAATATGCCTTGGGCATTTGTAGTGGTTGGCTTGACGTTTCATATCTCGTGGTGAGATGTATCGATGCTCAGGGAAGTATGTGTTATCTTATGTATCTTAGTTAGGAATATGAATGTCCTAGAGTCAGTGCAAGGACACTTATATAAGGGGATGTGTACTCTGGGCTGTGTGATTGAGTACATCCGATGTATCCACAGGCTATATGATATAGATGCGGTCAGAAACCTATCATTGGGCTATGTGATCAAGATAAGAAAACATAACTTGGGGCTGTATGAGCTCGAGCAACTCGATGTATGTGAACTCGAGTAACATGATTGGTTGAGTAACCTCAGGTAAAGACTGCTTGTGGCTATTGTGATCCAAGTATGTTTAGGACGTATTTGTGGCTATGGTGATCCGGATATGATCCTTTAACCTGACGGCTATGTGATCACGAGTAATCTGACGGCTGTGTGAGTACGAGAATAGTTTTGGGTTAAACGGTGTATTTCAAATTGGAATCCCTATTATGTAAACTCTTTTAAAGTTATTTATTTATGTGGATTTATAAAGATGGATTGTTTTAAGATTTGCCAAACTTGTGGTTTTAAATGAGAAATTTGATGGGTCGGTTTTAGGAGGCCCAAATGTGATGCTTTAGATCCAGATTCAGATCGGGGTGTTACAGTTAGTGATATCAGAGCTTAGGTTTAGTCGGTTCTAAGAAACCCCATGGTGGTATAGAGGTCGTGGTAAGGTGTCTAGTGAATATAAGTCCCTAAATTTGAGTAGTACTTTACAAGACTGGGAATCCTAACATGCTAACTTATTTCTTCGTGTTTCAAAAATGAGTTGATGGAAGGGGGAAACGAGAATGGAGAGGCAGGTCACTTCTGTGATCTTACCTCTGTCTTTTTGCAAGTGGTGCAAGCTATTTCAAGGAAATTTGAGACGCCTCGCAAGACCCTTGTAGAGAGGCTTCACTGTTTTAGGCCTAAAAATTTTGAGGGCTTGGGTAAAGATGACTCGACCAAGGCTGATCAGTGGTTGCGTGACACACAGAGAATCTTAAGGTAGATAAGGGGAAGTCTGGAGAATGATCTTGATTGTATTGTCTCCCTTCTTAAGGGCAACGCACATGAGTGGTGGGAGACCATTGAGTTGGGCCTACAGCCTGCACTCCCGACATGGGGTATCTTTTTGGATGAGTTTCGAAAGAAGTACATCAGTGAGGTACACATGGATGAGATGAGGGACCAGTTCTTACATTTGGTTCAGGGAGACCAAACGGTGTTTGCTTATGAGAAAGAGTTTCTACGTTTGAGCCATTATGCCCCAGAGTTTGTTGTGATGGAAGAGTTGAGGTGCAAGAGGTTCAGACAAGGTTTGAGGGTCGAGCTTCAGTTGTACGTGACAGCGAGTCCACTCGGGATATTTTCTAAATTAGCTAATAGTGCGAAGACATTGAAACGGCTTCAGAATACAACACCTGGTAGGACGGAGGATGCTAGGAGCCTTGATGTGGAGGCTCAAGATATTGTAAGTTCTTCTTCCTTTCTGCATGAGAGGTTTTGTGCTTCGAAGGGTTTGAAGAGAGTTACTTTAGATCAGCTACCTAGAGTCGGTTTAGGATCTAGATCAAAGGTTCGTAGAGGCTATTTGATTTTTACCCCAGAATAGAGTGCTGATGGTTCTGTTGGAGCATCGCTATCACCAGCATGCGAGCATTACGACCGACATTACCTTGGAGTGTGCTTTTTGATTCTAAGGGTTTGTTATAGGTATCAGGCACCAAGACATATGGTAAAAGACTGCTCAGCTATAGATGAGGACACATCGGTCCATTCTCAGAGGATGGCTATCTTCTGACATGATCAGAGTTTTGCTAGAGGCAGAGCTAGGGCACCGCCTGGTTATCGAGGTAGAGGTCCTGTGAGATCTAATGCTAGGGTTGGCTTGCGAGGCGTTGCTAAATAGCCCGCTGCTCAAACTAGAGATGGCGGCATTACGGCCGAGGATATGTCAGGTAATTAAGTTCTATTTTGGTTCCAGTTGTTTTTGTTAGCCGTTTAACTCTGTGGTTGTGTAATAGATCAATTTATGTGAATATGTATCGTGGGTTTGTTGTTGCTTTAGATGATGATTAGAATTGCATATCCTGCTAAATAAAGTTTTTACCGCAGATGGTTGTTGAGAGTGTAAAGTATGTCGTAAGTTGCGAGCTAAAAGTTGTGAAGTTTCAGGTCATTAAATCTGGTTGTTAGTGTTAGATGTATAGGATCTTTACCGCTTTAGGGTAGACTTTGTTCTTTATAGTGATAACTCAAGGAAGGTTTTCTGTGTTACGAGATATTCTTAACTTGTGTTGTAAATGCGAGGGTAGAGAATTCCTGGCTTTAGAGTTGTGAATATTTTGAGGGTATGGAGGTACCCATGGTGGATGAGTAGTCTTACCGTTTGATTGTGGTTTAGAACCGCGATAAATGTAAGGTTGAGTTCATTGTCAATGTCCATCACTCCGTGGTATGGTACTTAACGAACTCTTTGTTGGAGGCACACTTGTGCAAGCGACCAATTGGGTGTCGTTGCCAAGTGTTTTGCCGAGAATGTGTCTTGTGGTTGTGGCTTGTGTGGTGGCTTAGGATGCGTTGAGTCGTAGTGTAACAGTGGGAGACCGATGCCTGTTTCATGAGATCGACGACCTTGTTTTTGGTTATAGAATGTGAGAGTTTCGTATGTTGTTTGTTCAGAGTAAAGGTATCGTAGTAAAAGTAAATGAAGGTTGTGATAAACATGGTTAATGCCTTAAGGGCAAGTCGTGAGGAAGGTAGCCTGGCTTGTGCACCTGTTGAGCTAGATTTCGTAGAGTTGGAGGATTGTTCTATCGAGTCTAAGTGGAGTTATTTTTGGTTAAGGCAAACAACCCAAAATTTATCAGAGTAGCGCAGCGAAAATATGGGATCAATAGTTGTATTCTAGGTAATCAGATGGTTATGTTGCAAAGAAACGTTATTGGATGAACCGATTGGTAATCCCTGAGAACAATCAGATGGTTCTTCACGTCTGGTTGTTGGGACCGAGTGAAGGGTTATAAGAAGGTGTTTAGACCTTTGAAGATAGTTTGGTTGGTTTTGGTTGCTTGTGTGAGTTTGTAAGTGAAAATGGCCATTTCTCGAAATCAAGTGGTTGAAATCGAAAGTGGTTGTCGTTCTAGTTGAAAATAAGTTCAGACAAAATAAAGTTTTAAGTCTCATCTTGGTGGGTCAAGTCTGGAGAAAAGAGCTGTTAGTCCAAGGTAAATTGATGATAATGTTCGGTTGTTAGGGTTTTGCTTGTCTTTTAATGTTTGACCGGGGTATGGTTGTTAGATATGATGTGTTTCTGACAATGCTTTGTGAAAGTGGTGCAGCGTTTTAGATATAGATGAGGTCTAAGTTTAGGGTTTTGACTAACAGGTGTTAGTAGAAAGAATTGTTATCTAGGTAAAATTCATCAGGGCTGAGTTCCTTATATCAGCGTTTGGACAGCATAGCTTGAGGTTGGTTTGTTGCTATACTTTAAGGTTTGTTGTGAGTGCTAATGGTGGTGGTGTTTAGGTCATTAGAGTTTCTGGGAAAAGTGTTGAGAACAAGTGGATCAGTGTTATGGTTTCGATTAAGGTAGGTTGAGGGAGAAGTCTCCCTAATAAAGGTAATCTTGTTGGAATGGCTAAATGTTTAGATCTGTTTCGGTTCTATATCATTCATCCGTTTAAATTTCAAGGACGAAATTTCTTGAAGGAGGGGAAAGTTGTAATGACCTAGATTTTCAAGTCAATAATGGGTGTTGACCCGGGTCTCAAACTGATACGTTAGGTAGAAAGTTTAGTTTATGTTGGGCCTCGTCGTTGGGCTTGTAGAAGCCTTTTTGGACTTGTCATATGTTTTTGGGCTTGCTTGATGGTTTTGGGTTTGGCTTAGGATGGGCTTTGAAGAGAGGTATTATGGTAAAACCATAAATGGAAGAAAAAAGCTAGTGAGGCCTTAACATTTCTGCAGAAAAGCTGGGTGGTGATATCACCATGTCTCCACCTTCATACCATCTCTCTCTTTCTTCTTGGTGGGTGCTTGAGTTTGTGTAAAATCTTGGTTGTTTGAGTGGGAATCCCGGTTTGTGGGTTGAGGAGAAGTTGTTCATCACCCTAAGATCATCTTTCAAGGTAAATATCTTCAGAGTTGGTGGAGGTTGAGTTTGAAGCTTGATCTAAGGAAAAAAAGAGGAAGAAGTTGGGTTGCTACCTTATTTCAGGATTTGCTTGCTTAAGGTCAGTACATTTCTGACTCCTTCACTTCATAATTATCCTAAAATGATTGTTTTGTATGGTTTATAGCTTTGGGTTGCATAGTTAAGGTTTTAGAATCTTAAAACCCCCTTTAATGGTAAATCATGTATCATGTGTTAGTAATGGGTAAAAGTGGTAGAAAACCATCAAATAAACCTTTAATAACATGTAGGAACATCTTGGGGCTTAACCATGTAGGTTAAGGGTTAGGATGGTGAAATTCGAGCTCCAGGTTTTGAAATCTAGGCTTGCGTACCGGTACGGGGTGGTTGTGTATTGGTACGCCTTTGTAATAAGGAGGACGGGTTGTGAGGGGCGTACCGGTCCACCTTTCCGTGTATCGGTACTCCTCGCTTAATTAGAATTCCAATAGCACTTTCGCATACCGGTATGCTAGGGGGTGTATCAGTACAGACTGTTTCATTACATGAGGTAGGCTTTAGCGTACCGGTACATAAGGTAGGAGTATCGATACATGTAGGAATCAGTACAGGTGAATCACGTACCGATGCTGAGTACTGATACGGGGGCGAGCATATCGGTACGTTATGAGGCTCCAAATCTTTCGAACCTAATTTGAGTATCGATACTCGATGAGGAGTACCGGTACCTAGAGAGGCGTATTGATACCCACATAGGAGTATCGATACTCGTACAATAATCTGCCTAATAATTTTGAGGCTACGTTTGAGGGTTCTATAATTCTTGGTAAAGGGTCCTATGGTTCCCTAAAGATATAAAACAAATCCTAAAACTGAGAAACCAGGGTTTATAACCCACGTGTGAAATAAATGGCTAATGGCTTGGTAAGAGTTGGGTGGGTTGCTTGTACTAGTAATCCATAAGGATCCGTGGTGGATCGGTTGATGCTATGGAAAGTTGGGGTCCTTACTGTGTTCTGAAGGGACGCCCATATAGGCTGGTTGCCGTGAATAATAAGATGATCTAATGAGAATATTGGGAATGGGCTAGAAAGATATAGATTAATTATTGTAACAAATGAAATATGCCTAAGGCATTTGTAATGGTTGGATTGACGTTTCTTATCTCGTGGTGAGATGTATTGATGCTCGGGGAAGCATGTTTTATCTTATGTATCTTGGTTAGGAATTCAGATGTCCTAGAGTTAGTGCAAGGGCACTTATATAAGGGGATGTATACTCCGAGCTATGTGACCGAGTATATTCGACGTATCCACGGGCTATGTGATCTGGATGTGGTCAGAAACCTATCATTGGGCTATGTGATCAGGATAAGTACACATAACTCGGGGGTTGTGTAAGCACAGGAATTGTAGGGCTTCGTTGGCCATTGTAGGGAATGTATGTTATTTACGTTGTTGTATGGATAATAGATGTTGGTTATTTTACCCTTGGACTATGTGATCAGGGTATAGAATGTTTAACTCGACGGGCTATGTGACCTCGAGCATGGTAAGCCCCGGATGGCATATGAACCTCCTTACATTATAGTGGTATCTTGAGACTTGGTTATGAACTCTAGCTAGGGTAGGCTAGAAGACGATGATCCTTAGTGATGAGAAGTCTTTATGTGCACTCTTAATTATATTATCATGCATGCTTGTTTTATGATATTCATGAATTACGGTAGAGTAGAAATGTACCACTGAGCTTTGTTAGCTCAGCGTGCAGAATTGTGGTTTTTTCGTTCGCATGTTGACATGTTGCTTTTGGAGGAGCACATCGAGGAGGATTTTTCCCAGCACCGAGCCAGTTTCAAAGTACAGTACTTGATGTGTTAGTTTGGACTGATTGTATTCATAGGACCTTACCACAGTTGAGTCTGTAACTTTATTTGATTTACTTTTATTTGGGTCAAACTGTGTATTTCAAATTGGAATCCCTATTATATAAACTCTTTTAAATTCATTTATTTATGTGGATTTATAAAGATGGATTGTTTTGAGATTTACCAAACTTGAGGTTTTAAATGAGAAATTTTGATGGGTCGATTTTGAGAGACTCGAATGTGATGCTTCGGATCGGGATTGAGATCGAGGTGTTACAGGCTCGATGGGTGTTGTTGCCCCATCGACCTTCGTCCTTGGATGGACCTTCTCTTGCGAGAAGAAGGTAATTTCTCGTTGGTCGTAGGTGGATAGAAGGGTCTTTTACTACCGTCGTTTTTTTCGTTCGAGGTAGCTCATATGGTTTAGTTTTGTGTGGTAATTTCTTCTTTGCAAGTTTCTTGGTTTTGTCCGTAGTTGGCTCGGGATCTTGCTCTTCGCCGGTGGCTGAATGTTGGTTAGACTTCTGTTCCCTATCATTTTCCTTCTCTGTCCATCTGTCATCGATGTTATCTATCTTTTAAAGCGATGACTTCTTATGGCGTTGTCCTCTAAATTTGTTATCTATCTTTTAAAGCGATGACTTCTTATGGCGTTGTCCTCTAAATTTATACTATTTCTTCTGGTCCTCGAAAGCGACATGTAGCTTTGGATCCTAGTTTTGCTAGTGCTTGATCTTATTGGCTTCTCTCAATGGTTCTTGCGATCTATTGTGCTCTCTCCTATTATGTGTTGTCTTTGTGTATGTTTGTTTTCTCTTTCATTGGTTGTCGTTTCTTTTCATGTTTATTTCCTGTTATATTTTTTTGAGTTCGTGTGTATTCTTTTTGTTGTTCTTTGTATTTTGTTCTTGCTTTCTACTAATATGCCGACTTAACATGTTAAAAATTAATTATATAAAAAAGATTTAATACTAGCATAAAGTTAATATTGTTTATAATTTTTTTTTCATTTTTTTTCTTGATCTTTATTAATTAAATTTGATCTTTAACCTTTCAAAAAGAATTGAATATTCGTAACCTTTCAAAAAGAGTTGAATCGTTAATTTTTAATAGAAATACAAACGAAAAGGTTTAATTTGTAATGTCATTTGCATGACATCCCATTGAACAATTCTTATATATACTTCATGTAAATTTCTTTCGTGTTTTATATATATATATATATATATATATATATATATTTAAAATTTTAAATTTTAAATTTTTTATAATTTTAAATTATTTGTTAACATGACATATAAGACAATTAATGTTATGTCAACATAAAATACATATAGACTAAATTATATAATTATATATAAAATATTGGACTAAATTATAAAAATTATAAAGAAATTAGGGTCAATTTCCGGTTAAATATAGATTTTTAGAACTAAAATAAATAAAAATATCAACATATTAAAAATATTTGACTAAATTATAAAAATTAGAAAGAAATTGGTTCCCAAATAAATATTTTTAGGACTAAATTGAACAAAAATATCATCATATTTAAAACATTGGACTAAATTGTAAAAAATAGAAAGTAATTGGGGTTAATTTCATGTTAAATAAAGATTTTTAGGACTAAATTAGACAAAAATAGAATTATATTTAAAATATTGGACTAAATTATAATAATTAGAAAGAAACTGAGGTTAATTTTAGGTTAAATAAAGATTTTAAGACTAAATTGAACAAAAATATGATTATATTTAAAATACTGGAATAAATTATAAAAATTATAAAGAAATTGGGTCAATTCCTAGTTAAATATAGATTTTTAGGACTAAATTGAACAAAAATATAATTATATTTAAATATTGGACTAAATTATAAAATTATAAAGAAATATAGGTCAATTTAGGGTTAAATAAAGATTTTTAAGACTAAATTGAACCAAAATATCACCATATTAGAAATATTAGACTAAATTATAAAAATTAAAAAAAAATTGGGGTCAGTCTCGAGTTAAATAAAGATTTTTAGGACTAAATTGAACAAAAATATCACCATATTAAAAATATTGGACTAAATTATAAAAATTAGAAGGGGTTAATTTCGGTTAAATAAATATTTTTTGACTAAATTAAACGTACAATTTACCCTTTTTTATCAAAGTTGACATTTTCTAATAAAGTGACACGTGACACATTTCTGATTGGTCCATGATTTTTTTAACGGGGTTAACAGTAGGGCAACTAAAATTACGATTTAAAATTAAAAAAGTAAAATGTCTCGAAAACTTCTTTAGGGACCGTTAGTGCCACTAAACCTAATCTGTTCCATAAATTGTTTCAAGTTTTCAACATCATGTTTTCCACTTGCCATCTTTATAACTGGTAAAATTTTAACTTTATTATCATTAGTTAAGTATAAAGATTTCTTTAGAAAATTGGTATTTTAGTGGTGAGAACCAGACAACTCGAAATTCTTATAATTTCCCTAAGTATCATTTTAATATTATTTTCTATAAAACTGAACTAATTTTCCCTCTGTTCAACTGCGGAAAGATTTTGATTATGAGCATTCTTCCATAAATATCTTAATACATGTTCGTCATAATCAATAGCAACTAGCTGTGAAAGGACTCATCTGAATGAGAAAATAAGAAGTTATGCATTTTGAGAGCCTTTAATCTGGATTGATACACAAGAAAATATGTTTTTATAATATGACCTCTCTTGTAAAAGAAACAACGATTACTATCTCCTGTGTAGATTGCATTTGTTGTAGTCTTAAAAGAGAGCAAAACACACACATTTTTCAAATTGGGGGTTTATCTCCAAAGTTTCAACTCTGTTACCTTTAACCCAATCTGCAACTTCAACAGAACTCACTTGCATAAGTTTGTAGCAACTTCGACAAACAACGCTTATTTAAAAAACAAATTAAAAAATTAGTTGGATGTCTTTCTGATATCTAGGATGTAATACCTAATTTCGGTCTGGGTCGTATATAAACCCAAGCTAAAAAATGCAAAACCAATGCCAACATACCGTTAAAGTTCATATACATTCGAACTGCTCCAAACTAAAAACACTATCAGTCAAAAAACCTTAGAAAATTAACACTACAAACTAATTGTCATTTTAGCCGTTGTTAAACCCTAATCAAAATTCATGTATAATGTTATTGTATTTATATCTCAAGACCTTATTTTTCTTTCATGATGTGGTATTAATGTCCTTCATCTTGAATCATTTGTCCTCGTGATGTGCCACTGTCACGGTTGTCCACTCTACTTACCTCACCCTGGGTGACGTGCAAAAACTGGTGATCTTACAAGTACACAAATAAGACATAAAATGATTTATGCATACATACAATTATGAACATATCAATTTAACACCTTAACATACAATACATATGACACCAACACCCATCCAAAAATAGTTACCACCAAAGTTTCATATGTATCATACTCGTATCCAAATATTAGACATGATTTGTTCGAAAAAAAATATTAGACATGATTAAAAAAATAAAACGCGAATGTCTCCAGACTTATACAACACAAACTATTAATATATCAAAACTTATATTAAATATATTTAGAACACAATTATTACATGACGAAATCTAGGTGAGAAAAAAATGTACTCTCAAGAGTATATTGCATTATTCCCAACACGAATATATAACCCAAATATACGAATATTTCAAGATCTATATAAATATAAATTATTAAAGGTTATATTTGATACACGTGTAAAAAAATTACACAATCCTTCATATTTAAGCTATAAAATCTAAAACTTAAATCTCCAGCTCTAACACCTTAAAACTTAAATTCTAACCATAAATCTTAAATTCTACGCCCTACAACCTAAACCCCTAAACCACAACCTAGATCTTTAAACCCTAAAATTGAAAGGCTTGTGTGTATCAAAGTATTTTCAAATTATTAATATATAAAAGTTAATCTATATAAATATAAAGTACTTCAAAAACGGTGATGGCAGAACAAAATACACGAATATTTCAATAACTATATAACATGCACAAGGTAATTTTGAGGTGAGAACAAGATATAAGTTTCAAAAGTACAAAAGATTCACCCAAAAGGGGGGGGGGGGACTATTTCCCTTTTTCTCTCATCTCCTAGAAATGATTTAAGAAAGACATTTTTCTTGTCGCTCATCAAACAACACAAGGCCAACAAACCATTCAATCTAAACAAGAACATCATCAGATTCATCATCTAAACAATACATTTCGATAAATCAAGCATCACATAAGTATAAGCACCCCAATCATTGACACCGTTTGCATTGCAGGAAACATGTATGAGAACAGCAACGTTTGATGCCGGGAACTAGGATCGGGATCTTTCCACAGTTTAATTTCCTCTCTAAGCCCATATCGCAGCTTGGTGCATCGACTGCAAGTAAAGTGTAAATTCGATTTAGAGGATATATCTGTATATAGAAATACTTGAGATTAAACTACCAGGTGGGTTCTTGCCCTATAAGGTAAAGGGCAAATTAGAACCTCTACTATAAAAGTGAGCAATTAAGGCCTTGTACATTTAATTTTGAAACAGAGGTCAAATTTTAACGGCAATAGCCTTGAATGTTTGTACTGTCATGTTTAAGTGATGTGATAGGGGGGAGAACCAAAATTTAGCATCTTTAAGATGACTAAATTGTTCACTTATTTTATACACCCCACTCAAAAATAAAACAACTCAATATTTTTTAACGTTTAACCTTACCACCATTTACAAATTTACCTATTCACTTCAAAGTTAAATATTCAATAACTAAATTGCTCGCTTTTACGGTAGAGGGACTAATTTGCTCCTATGCCCATAGTTCACCAACCCATTAGATAGTTTAATAAAATATATAATGTAAATGTCCAGCAGCACAAATAGTACTGTAATAATCTATAGGAGAAGAAATTACTGGACAGGGTCTCTGATGCAGAAACGAAAGAAGAGAACACATGGCTGCGTCAACGAGGAACTCTTTTCCGACTCAGTATCTCCTGCTCTTTCAGTCGATGTTGGAACCGGGCAAGGCGAGCTTGAAGACTAACCAGACTAGCAGCCTTGCGTGAAAGCACAAAGCTCAGCTGCGTCACGTAATTGTCAATGTGGCTGCCTGGTTGGTCCACCTCTGCCAAAAGCTTCATTTCCTGTAATATAGATGCAAAACAATATGAACAGTGGTTCAATTTCTGTTTTAATCTATGTTAGTCAAAGTCAACTGCAACTGTTGGATACTGGAATGAGTCTAATACAGAATATATTGGACATGAGTGTCCGACACAGGTACTTCAAGAAAAATGAGTCAGAGCAAAATAGCTATGAAAATTTGAAACAAGGATAATTTGTCCGGCTTATTGATTTGGGCTCAGTATAATGAATGTAAATGCCTCACAACATAAGTACTTGAAAACGAACATTTTCAACCTTGATAAAGTGCAAGTTTACCTCACGAACAATCTCCATTGTGTCCTCAATTTCTTTTCTGTGAGCAGCAATTAGAGCCTCTTCCTCCTGCAACAAACCAAAGGTATACACAGAATGAAGAAAATCCCGAGATCATAAATATAAAAAGCAAAATGAGCCATACCTATCTCCTACCTCAAGTATTGCATTGATATTCTCATCAGTGGGAGGCTCAGGATCATATTGTCTATATCCAAAGTTATTTGTTTCGTAATTATTAACAGCATTAGCCTGCCTAGAGTTTGAGGCAGACAAATCAGATCCTCCTCCATCTTTCTTGGCCATATTCCTCATCTTCTCCGGTTTTTCTTCTCTAGTTGCTTTTCTACGAGGTGGTGACACCTTCGGCACTTTCTCTTCAGTATCAGCTGAATTTTGAGAATTTGATGAGTAAATTCTTTGACCTGTAGAACCACCATAATTACTATTCACCTCAAATCTCTCCCTATCCGTTGGGCCAGAAGCCTTTCCACTTTCCTCCCTCCCATTGAACGGGTAACTTGACGAAAATGTTGAGGGCTGTTTGTCGAAGTCTGCAGTATAAACATCTTTCTCTACAATCCTTCGACCCGTATCAATAACTTTTACTTCCTGTTGTCGCTCATACACATCTTCTACATCAGCAGTAGCTAACAGAGAAGATGCTGAAGAAGCATCCTTAATACTTGGTGGCAAAGAATTTACAGCCTGATCTTTTTTTGGATTACCACTTCTGGAAAGACTCTTAACCCTGTTCATTGGAGAAAATAACCTTTATTTAATTGAAAATTACAAAACAATCTATAGCAACAAAGGAAGTCCATGTTGTAGAAACTTGTTAAAGAAACAAGCATACCATACCTATCAGCATATCTCAGGGTATTGAGAGTATGTTCACATGAGCCTGCGTTTGGAGAAATACAGGAGATCATAACTGTTCTTGAATTGCCGACAAAAGAGTCACGGAGCACTTCAGTGAGTTTGCTCCCACGGAATGGTATATGGATCTGATCATTGTCCAGTGCACGAATGCACTCCTTAAGAGCCAAAAGGCTTTTGTTTATTTCAGCACCTTCAATCCTAGCAAGAATTAAAACCAGTTTATCACAAGAAGCCAAAAACAAATTAGATGTTAAGCTAGTTAACAAGCTGACAGATAAAAGTAATCCATAGATAAGACCTTTGGAAGTGTTTTCTGAAACCTTTTTTCCACAGAAACATTCAAGCTTACCTAGTTTGCCGATCGTTGTCGGTGGTATCTGCACCTCGTTCGCTGCCAGCAAGATCAATAAAAGAAATCTTTCCCATAACCTTCCCGGGTTTTGATTCATTCCCATCTTTGTTCCGCTTTAACTCCTTGATCTCGTGGTGCTTCTTGATGGCCAGTTGTAAAATAGCATGAGACCTTGAAGATTCCTCATTTGCACCAGTAGATCCTGTGCTTCTAGCAGCATTTCCCCTCTCAATGTATTCCTTAACAATTTGGACGTCTGACACCTCAAATTCTTGCAATCCAACAATGCAGACTTGTTGTCTCCCATCTTCTCTCATACAAAGTTTCCTATTGGAGAACATTTAGATTATTGAGTGATCCAACTGTTATTGGTACTTATATGCATCCATCCACATTACACCCGCGTACATATTGGAAGAGTGAGCTCGACATAGGACCAGCAGAAATTTCAGACATTACACATCAAAAATCAACCAGGTTATCTTAAGGTTAAAAAACACACACACATGCACAAACATAGCTAAGTGAGGGAAGAACAGGGAAATACTTTCTATCACTCAGAAGGTCAAAGAGTTTTCCACCATATATCTCAAAAAAGCTAAGCCACAATTTAAATCTCTGATTGTGATAAACTGGCTGATGCAAGTATCTAACAAGGTCTTGTGCTGCTCTGAGCGGTAATGGTTGCATTGTGAACGTCTTACCACTACCTGAAATTAGCAACAATGCCACCTAACCATAAACTAGAAAGGTAAGGAGATGTTCAACAAGAAAAAGAACCAGGGAAAGGAGAAAATGAAAATCATGTTTCGGGTTTTTGTGATTTCTTTAGTTTAGAACAGAAGATTTCTTCTTTTCAGGAATTAGATGTTCTAGAAGCGCTAATTTTCTCAGGAACATGCTCAAACATTTTCACTAACATCCAAAGATCAACCATATGCATCAACTTTCAAGTAATAATTCTAATCCTCCCAAATAGTTTTATACATTATATTTAAAATCCCAAATAAATACCATGTACATCATTTAACAAAAAATAAAAACATTTATGGTTCTAAACTAGAATATAATTTCTTTCTAGCTCTTTGAATATTGTAAAATGATTTCAGGTTGAGAAATGATGTAAATAAAACAAAGTGATAATTCCCAGTATAGCATTAGGGGAAACAACAATGGAATAGAAAATAACAAACATAGCTAAAAAGATCTTATACTTTAACATCCAAATATAATCTCTTTGAAAGTATGAGAATTAATCTTAATTTTAAAAGTATATTTTGGAAGAAACTGAAATCAATAGATGCCTAGATTCTATCCAAGATGAATGTAGGCTTTAATACCAAAAGGTTCATTTTCTACATGAATATAGCTTCAAGTTTACAAAAATAGCACATATTAACCACCATTCAGGAAGAAGGTTCAGAAACTCTTTGCACCTGTTTGCCCGTATGCAAAACAAGTGGCCTTTGTTCGCTGAAAGATGATGGGAATAATTGGCTCAACAGTTTCACGATACACCTGGTGTTGCAAACAAAAGAACAAATCAATCCTTTGCTCCACAAAATCAATAAACAAAAGATTTTGGTCATACTATACTCAAAAGTTATTCAAGAACCACATGGATGAAAATATATTTCAACCAAATATTACCTCGTCATTTGTAACATGCTCATCCAGAACAGCATCAAAACAGAACTCATGTTTTTCTACATATGCTGTCAAGTCCACCTTTACATAACAATCAAAACAGATGAGAAATGGCATATCAAACAAGTATCGATGGTTCTAAAATGATCATCTCAAGAACACATAGTGGTGTCACGTTAACTACCATAAATAAGTCACAAACCTTTAGCTTGGGTTCATGGACAGTTAAAGCATTCCCACTCACAGTTACTATATCATCCTCCTTCCGAGAAATCTCCTTCTTATTTAATGGCCTTTTACGTACCTTATACCACATACAAGACAAATTTAGTTCCAGGAAATTTAAAAAGCAAGCCATATCATGTTGTGCTATGAACATGCACCCATATTCATACAGACTTTTCCTAACCTAGATAAATATAAAATAGTGCAACAAAAAGGCTGGATAACATTGAAAGGAATAAAAAGATACTAAACTGCAGAGCACAAACTTTAATCTTAGTAAGGAAATAAGGATGTCCCCATCTCCATAGAAGCTTGAGAGAGAGGACGGGGAAAGAAAGCACCATCTCCAGAAGCCAACATACCACAACTTTAATCTTAGCAACATTATTTTCCCTTGTGCTCATCTCTTTTTCATTGGAAGAGAATAATGAAGCGGAGGCATCTGCATCACTCAGCTCTCTTTGCTGCCAGCTAGTAATTACATTTAGTTCATCTTCAAATTCTTTGTTCAAACTAGGCATGAATGGTGATGGCTCAAAAGGTTCTGAGATAACATGCTGCAAACAAATCAAGTCAATTTATTTCCAAAGGAAAAATCTGAAAAAGAAGCTATGCCTAACTTAAATTGGGGTACACGTTTGAGTGAATTTTAAGAAATATCAAGAGGAAACAATGTTCAGAAATGTCTAACCATATCACCACAATAAGGACAGAAATGTGGTAATTATGGAACTCTCTTGAAAGCTATGCGCAGTTCCTTATAACCATACCTCAGAAAGAAGCTCTGTATCATCCATAGCATGAAGATCAAGAAGCCCAGATCCAAAATCCCCCCTGAACTCCGGAGAATAGAACCCATCAGATGTACCCGGCCCTCCCAAACTTTGGGCAGTTGGTGTGTATGGCTCTGACCCAGGTTCCCCATTAAAATTGAGGTTCTTCATTAATTTAAAAAGCCTCTGCTTCTCTTCTGCAGATTGTGCTCCATACCCCTTCAATAATGTAATAGTAACTTCTCAACATCTCCGAATCCATAAAATTTAAAACGATTAAGCACATGAGAAAGTATTTAAAATACGGAATATTTGTTGGAAACCTAAATTAACGGAAAACAAGGGAACAAGCAATCAAATGATCAACTAATGATGGACTACAAATTTTTCTTAACAGGCTCATGGCCCTAATTGTCAATACTAAGAATGAATTTTCAACAAATTCATGCAAACGAAAAATAACAATGCATTCAATCAAACGGAATGGAATATAAATCTCAAAAGGACACATATTGGGAGAAGAACAATGGACAAACTTCAAAAATATTTCCCACCGTTCAAACGCTATAATCATGAGTGTTCACCAAATAAGTTCATCAAAATTTAAAATAAATTAAAGCGATTAAAAATATACATTAACCGAATTCAAATTGTGTTCACCAAATAAGTTCATAAAAATATAAAATATAGTAAAGCAATTAAAATATACATTGACCGAATTCAAATTGCATGCATTGGAATCGAGCAATAATTGAAAATAACAGAAAATATAAATAAATACGAGTGGAAGTTAAAAGTAGATCGACGATTTACCTGCATGAGGAGATTGGGAAGGAGACGTTGGTCGATACCGCTTGATGCCACGGGAGAGGCCAGATGTTGCAATCCGGCAGACTGTAACCACCGCGCCATAACGGCATCACCAGCATCGCCGCCGGCAGGAGCCCCATTATGCAAGGACCCGCCGCCACCTCCGCCGGTGTGATCGTAGAGCGCCGTCGCTGCAGCATGGCTTTGCTGCATCTGGCCACCCATGTGGCGCTGCGATCGCCTTTGAGGAGCCAACTTTTAAGATCTATATGCCAACCTACCAGAGAAACGCAAATCAAACACTCCAAAATCAAACTTCATGTGTGAAATAACAGTAACGATAAAACAAATAAAAAATAACAGAATTTTACTTACAGGGGAGTGACAGAATCCGAATTCGAAGAAGAACATAACAGCAAACTTGAAAAATTCGATTTCCAATGGCTGGCGCAATTCTTTTAACCCTACCAAACAAAATTCACTCAAAATTCACGCATTTAAAATAGTACATAAGAGAAAAAAAATAACAAAAAATACAAAATTACCAGAAAATAATACAAAAAATACGAAGATTCAAGATCTGAGATCAGATCTGAAACAGAAAAAAATTATAAAAAAGAAGAAACAGTGATTCAATTTGCTTGAACGGTCGCTACGATTTAATTTTATTTAATTTTTTTTTGAAGAAAATTGAAAATAAAAATGGATGAGAAATAAAACCAAAGAGAGAGATAGAGAGGATTTTTCTTTAAATGATAATTATAGTTTGTTGAAGTTGTTCGAATGACTTAAACGCCCTTATTTCGCCTTGATTCTCTCTTATCTTGGTCTCTTCGTGACAAAAATGCCCTTACTCGTTTTGGTACATTCATAATTTGTAATATAAATTTAAACCATTTATCTATTATGTCGGATATTAATTATATATTTTTTTTATCATTCTTGCTTTTGCTTTTATTTTTAACTAAAAACTTGTACAGTTAAAAAAAATAAAAACTTGTAAAATACGAAAAAACTCTGATACTTTGTTAGTTTTAGGGTTTCGACTAGCTTTTTAATTTATACATTTTTTTATCTGCGCGTCAGGTACAATCTTTACTTAAGTCATTTAAAATACATTAAATGAGTTGATGTATATAAACACATTTTACCTTTGGTATTTCATGCGGAATATGAGCTTTTATTTTTCCTTAACACTCTTTACAAGTAGCCTATTTTGAGTATTAATTTTTCATTTATTATAAAATTGTTTTGAGCATGTGAAATATTGTTATAAATGTCTCATGAAATAGAATATAAAGCTATAATTTTATTATTTGAATTTCTATTTTTACTTATAAAAAAATATATCTTAAAATTTCTAATTTAGTGATGAGCATACGAGAAACCGTTTTGAGCTTTTACGGCTGAAATATAAATTCTATTCATGATAAGATTTCCCCCGGGAAACTTGTACTTCATTGCTTGGTATACATTACAAGGCATTTGTGTTGTTGTATGTTCCCGAAATAAGTTTATATGATGGACAAATTGGTAATGTTTTATGGATTTTGATTAGGGGTGTTGATGGTTAATCAACTTACTACAACGGTTAATTAACATATTACAACGGTTAATATGTAGATTTTCTACTTAGTATAATTAAATGATAATATCTAAAGATAATGTATTCATCTCATCATGGTTAACCAAATGCAACGGTTAACTATAAACACCCTTAATTTTGATGTCGAGCATGGTGTTAAACTTTCTCACGCAAGCACTATAGATAGAGATGGAACTAAATAGACAATAGAGAGGTTTTTGCCCCCGAGGCATAGAATTTTTTTGGGTAAACTACAACGAAAGTCAATCAATTATAGGTAAGGTTATATTTTGGCTCACCTAATTATTAAAAATTATATTTGGGTCACTCAATTAATATTATACTATGGTTATATTTAGGTCATTCTGTCGTTAAATGTCGTCGCTTAATTGGTATAATGTCAGTTTTAGTCATCAAAACTTTTATATTCTATCAATTTAGTCCAAATTTAAAATAATTCAATAAATTTAACCCTTCATATTTAAAAAGAATATCAATTTAGTTATTTTTATTATAAAATAGATTTCTTAAGTTCTCTGCAAGTCTATGTATTTTCATTAAAAAATATAATTTTTGAAATAATTTGTAGCAACAATTTTTTATTATAAAACATACTTGCAACGAACTTAAGAAATTTGTTTAATAATAGAAATTCAATGACTAAATTTATATATTTTTTAAATACGAAGGGTTAAATGTATTGAATTATTTTGAATTTGGACTAAATTGATAGAATATAAAAGCTTTAAGGACTAAAATTGCCATTATACCTAATTAAATGACAACATTTAAGGGTCGAGTGACCCAAATGTAACCATAATATTAATTGAGCAACTCAAATGTAACTTTTAATAAATAGATGACCCAAATGTAACTTTACCCATAATTGACTTCTAGTGTAGTTTACCCCTTTCTTTATTTTTTGTTTCTTTATAATTTTTTGGAAAAATTAGATTAATTATGAATTTGCTCAACAAAATTTTAAAATTTATATTTTACTGTACCTTCAAATCCTAACTCCGACCCTAACTACAGAGCATGAATTTGGATATGTCACCAGCCACCATCTTATTGTAGATAGATCCCAGAAAGCGTTCGAAAACATGAGTTTTTTTAAGTATTTGTACGCATTGATGATTTAGCTGCAAGGTATATCCAATTTTATCTTAATTTGGTTAAAATGGAACTTTTGATTTTTTCCATCTGTTCAAACATGGTTTTTAATTTTTTTTATCTTTTAGTAAACGATTTTTATCTCCATTTCTTTCTTTTCTTTTTTCAGAACAAGGTTTGAGTTTGGATTAGAGAAGATAATAGAGTTTTTGGGTTTAAGAGATTTTTAATAGGGTGAAAAAATAAATTTTTTAAAGTTTAGAGGTCAAATTAAAAATATTTTTTTTTCTAATATTCCACATCATCAAACTAAAGAGAATTAACGGCTCATTGACCAAAATATAACAAATTGATTCTCATTGACCAAAATATAACAAACTGATAACATATATAACTAAAACATTACGTTTTTAAAATTAGTGAGCAAAAGTGAACACTTATGAAACGAAAGTGGCCATTGAGGTAGTTCATCCAAATTTAAAAACTAAAATTCTTTAAAACAACAACTTTTATTGTTAAAACAATAAATTCTTAAAAACACTCTTATAGTTAGTACAATGTTCATTCTATGCGATCCATACTACTAGTGTATAATTATATAATTGTATGTGATTAAAAAATTATTGTATTTGTGGGTTCAACGAAATTAGGTGTAATTGGAGGTTCTCAATTACACTCTTCAATATTTAAAAGGGGTGAAAATTGGTGTGATTACGTATATGATTTCACTTTTTAGTTTTATAATTAATATTATATAAAATTGGATAAACTACACGGAGACCACCGATCTTTGGGGTTGGTGTCGAAATGACCATCGATCTTTCAATTTTGTCAAAATGACCACTCAACTATTGATATGGTTCCAATATAGCCACCAGCCATTAAGGCTGACGTGACAGTTAACAAAAACTTGTATAATTATACATTTAGTCCCTACAATTTTCACATTTAATCAATTTAGTCATAGTTTTAATTTAATAAAAATAAATTAATTATTCAATAAATTAATTATTTAATTAAATTAATTTATTTTCCTCATCCAATCAGATGGTGACACGTGTCACCGTCACTACCTTATTGGAGAGAAAAATCAAAGCATTGCACAAATGTAATTGGGGGGAAAGCATCTACCATTAGGCTAGGCACATATTTATGACATGAAACACAAAATTTAATATATGAGTTATATGATTGTTAATGCCATGAAAAAAGAATTAAATGTGATTTTAGGAGATTCGAACATGACACACTTATGATGCATAAAAACATCTAACCCAAAATTTTATAAACCCTAAACCCTAAAACCTAAAAAAATTTATGAACCATAAACCCCAAAATTTTTTATAAACATTAAACCTAAAAACTATAGTTAGTGCATAATTTAAAAAAATCTCTAAACCCTAAGAAATATAGTTAGTGCACGATTTAAAAAATTTATAAACCCTAAACCCTAAAAATTTTATATACCATAAACCCTAAAAATTTTATAGACCCTAAACTCTAAAAATCTAAAACCCTAAACCCTAAAAATTATACACTCTAGAACCTAAAAATTTTATAAACCCTAAAAATATATAAACTCTAAACCCTGAAAATTATAGTTAAGGCATGATTTAAAAATCTCTAAACTCTAAACCCTAAAAATTATAGTTAGTACATGATTTAAAAAATTTATAAACCCTAAACCCTAAAAATTTATAAACCATAAACCCTAAAACCTAAAAATTTATAAACCCTAAAAAACATGTAAACTCTAAACCCTAAAAATTATAGTTAGCACATGATTTAACTTTTTATATGCCTAAACCATATACCCTAAAAATTATAGTTAATGCATGATTTAAAAAATTATAAACCCTAAACCCTAAAAATTTTATAAACCCTAAATCCTAAACCCTAAAAATTATAGTTAGTACATGGTTTATGATTTTTAACTTAATTGATATTTTTTAGGGTTTATGGTTTATAAAATTTTTAGGGTTTAGGGTTTATAATTTTTTTAAATCGTGCACTAACTATATTTTTTAGGGTTTAAGGTTTAGAGATTTTTTAAATCGTGCACTAACTATAGTTTTTAGGGTTTAGGGTATATAAATTTTTTAGGGTTTATAAAATTTTGGGTTAGATGTTTTTATGCATCATAAGTGTGTCATGTTCGAATCTCCTAAAATCACATTTAATTCTTTTTTCATGGCATTAACAATCATATAACTCATATATTAGATTTTGTGTTTCATGTCATAAATATATGTCTAGCCCAGTGGTAGAGGCTTTCCCCTTACACTCAAGGGATTGTGGGTTTGATTCCCCCCAACTTCATTTGTGCAATGTTTTGATTTTTCTCTCCAATAAGGCGGTGACACGTATTATCACCTAATTGAATAATTAATTTATTTTATTAAATTGAAACTAGGACTAAATTGATTAAATGTGAAAAATACGAGGATTAAATGTGTAATTATACAAGTTTCTGTTAACTGCCACGTCAGCCTCTCCGTTAGGTTTTAACGGCTGGTGGCTATATTGGAACCATATCAATAGTTGAGTGGTCATTTTGACAAAATTGAAAGATCGATGGTCATTTCGACACTAACCTCAAAGATCAGTGGTCTCCCGTGTAGTTTACCCTATAAGATTTGATCTTATGTAGCTATAATTTATACTATTAAGTATGACATAGAGAATTACAATGTAATTATATTATGTTAATTAAATATGTATAAAGAATTAGTATTCTTTATAATTATACTTTCCTATTATTATTAAAATAATAATTATATTTTTATATAATTACATCATAAAATATAAACAGGCACTTAGTATGAAATGTCATCATGACTATTATATAACGAGAGGAAGAAATGATGATGACAACATTGTAAACTTAAATAAGTGCAAGTCGACTTTTATGTGAATATATATAATAAAATTCTCGTGAAAGACTTGCTTTTTAAGCTTATGGATTTATTAGTGTCTTTGATCCCTTTGCTTATAATGGAGCCAGGCAGGCAGAAAACTTTAAATAATAAAACAAATGTTTATGTAATTTTTATATGTTTATATCGGGATTATGTGATTTTTGTGTTAAAACCTTGTTGTGTTTTTACAATACGGGTTTAAACGTGTGTATTCTTACATTGGTTTTTAAATTTTTTTATATGAACTCTCAACTTATATTTTTATCAAATCTACTAATATTTTTTAACTAAATTTGTTACCACCTGCGAACCACCATCACATAAACTTCCACTATGCGAACCTTCAAACGTGCGGGCAGTTTATCTGCGACCTGCAGACGATTACCTAAAACTTCTCGCGAACAGTCACTAGCGGCTATGTGTCGATACATGAAGTTTCACTTGATGGCAAACTAGTCTAAGTCATCACTTTCTAGGATGTCCTATCCATACTATTGTCACGATAACTTTCTACTGACACCTGTTCAGACCACCATAAATAATTATACAATCGAGAGTAAAGGCACAGTTACTCTTCTTCATTCAAACTAAACCGGAACACATCAGAACCTCCATCAGAACCATCGTCATTCCATCGTCTTAAAGCACTGCTCACACTACCAGTCAACAGTCATGGACCAAACACACGACTTTCAGACTTTTAAACCTTTAGATCGACGAGATTTTAGTCAGATTTTTACCTCAGAGCAAGATAATGGCAGATGATTAACAAGACGAGATAAACAAAAAACAAGCAGAGGAATTGAATACAGACGCATGTGTGGGCTTTACTTCAAGGAAACAGATTATGCCCCCAAGCATGCAACAATGACAATAATTTGGGGCCCA
This sequence comes from Hibiscus mutabilis, assembly GCA_019671005.1. Lineage (NCBI taxonomy): Eukaryota > Viridiplantae > Streptophyta > Magnoliopsida > Malvales > Malvaceae > Hibiscus > Hibiscus mutabilis. Next base: position 23,849,361 of record CM033739.1, on the reverse strand, counting down.
TCCCCCATGTTTTGTCAATGCAGGAGCAAATATACATCATAATAGTGGTGCCTCCCCTTCAGAGGCCAGTAATCAACAATTTATTGACAAAAGTTAAGAAGCAAGATGGAACAACTAGAGAGAAATTTTCAGAACTTGCAGAATTCCCAGCAAGTAGATCTATCTCGAGATATCATGAGATATAAAAAACCTTTGGCTAGAACTGTTCTGGAACACCATGTTTCCACTTTTTTAAATTCTCTAAACTGATGTATGATGGGAAAGATGACCCCAGGATCATTTGTCTCATTTTCTAGATCACTTGAATTTGTTTAGAGCATCAGACAGTTAAATGCAGACCATTCTCGATGACTTTGAAGGAAACTGCTCAAGTTTGGTACCTCCAGTTGTCGTAGCATTCTACCTACAATTTTGACCAGTTGGCGAACCTATTTATGATTCGAGTTTTGGTAAACAAAGTGTTGAAGAAATCCCCACTGTATATGATGTTTTGTACTAGAGACCCAATGAACATTTGGAGAATTTTGTGAAGAGATTTAATTCGGCCACAATGCAAACCAAAGAGGTTTCAGATGAGTTCGTAATAAATGCCTTTATCAATGGAATCGCTCATCAACATTTGAAGTATAATTTGTTAGACAAACCGCCAGCTACTTTGTCCATGCTATATGAAAAGTTCACCCTTATGAAAAAAATAATGACGCAGACACATTGAGAGCTCAGTCCTAGGGTTCACAGAGTACATATTTTCATACCAATGTTCGCGCTTCTAGACGAGGAAGGCCTCCGCTTCAGAATGAGGCTGGAAGAGGAAGGTTTTGGAGGGTACCAACAAGGGGAAAGTCAATACAGAAGAGGGAAACAACATTCACAATTTGGTAATTATAAGCAACAACATAGCTAGAACAACAGGGCGAAAACATGCCTAGGGAGAGACCTTCATGAGGATTTCAAATGTACCATCAGTTAATAAAATCACCTTCACAAATTCTGAACCAAATAGAGTGGATCTTGAGGCCTCCACCACCTTGAGACCAATCGAGTAGAGGGAGTGATCCAAATAGAGCAAAGTCATTATAATGATGATTGCACTCACTTGAGAAATGCTATTGAATCTGCTGTCAGAAAAGGCCAGTTGGAGAGATTTGTAGTTTATCCCCATGGTAGCCATCACAAGAAAGGGAGAAATGACCAGGGGGCATCAAAGTCAAGATATTAGGCAAGAGATAGAGACACCCAAACTTTTAGGGGCATAATCCATGTGATAATTGGCACATGCGAAGAGTGGTTGCAATCAAATTCTAAGAGAAAGGCTTATATGCACAATGTGATGTCAGTGTTCACAAGCTCAGCTAAAAAACTGAAGTATAAAGAGCTATGGTAGATGACTTTTTCAAACAAGGAATAAGGCATGGCTCTGGAATATGAAAGTAATGATCATATAGTTGTGATGACAATGATAGAGAGGTTTGATGTAAAGAGAATATTGATAGAGACTGGATGTGTTGTAGAAGTATTAAGTTTGAATGCTTTTAAGCATTTGGGAATCCCAGAGTCAGAATTAAACCCTGAGAGTCCTATCTATGGATTTAGCAGCCAACCCATTGAGGTTAAAGGCTCTACTCATTGGCTAGTAATCATGGGTGATGTTGACAATAAAGTCACTCAAATGGAATTTTTTTTTGGTTATAGACCATTTATTCGCATACAATGCTATCATAGGTAGACCGTTAATGAAAAAAAGCAAGAATGGTAGAAACTACTTACTGTTTGCAGGTTAAGTTCCCCACACTAATGGGGAATGATACATGAAAGTGGATAAGATAGTGGCGAGACAATGCCATATTCTTTCTCTCTAGTTGGCTCAAGAACAGCGGGGCTATATGTTTAGAGGGAAGGAAGTAATCTCATAGAGGGGTGGTCCACAAGTGAAATATATTGAACAAGGCAATGATGAATTTGGAAAGCCTTGATGTTAGAGAAGGGGATAAGTCTGGCAAGCCTGAAGCGGTTGATCAAATGGAAAATATTGAGATTTACCTCAGAGATAACTCAAATTTGACCCACGTAGTGTTAGGTTTGGAAAAGCATTAGATAAGGAAGCTCATCAGGTTGTTAAGGGATAATGCAGATGTGTTTCCATGGCCAGCAGTAGACATGCCAGACATTGACCCAAAAAAATCAACCACTCATTAAATGTAGACCAGAAAGCTAGACCTGTAAGGTAGAAGAAGAGAAGATTTTCTAAGAAAAAAGTGCAAGCAATAAGGCATGAGACACAAAAGTTGCTCGCAGCAGGCTTTATAGAGGAAGTTAAGTACCCGTAGTGGTTGTCCAATGTTGTAATGGTGAAGAAGTCAAGTGGAAAGTTGTGGATGTGCATTGACTTCACCAACTTGAGCAAGGCCTACCTGAAGGACAATTTCCCTCTTCCATTAATATAAAGATTAGTGGATGCTTCTGTAGGGCAAAAATTCATGAGTTTTATAGTCGTCTTCTTCGAATGTAACCAGATCATGATGGTATCTGATGACAAAGAGAAAACTGATTTCATAACAAATTATGGTCTCTCTACTATAGAGTAATGCCTTTTGGGTTGAAGAATGTTAGAGTGACATACCAATGATTGGTCAACAAAATCTTTCATAATCAGATAGAAAGAAATATGGAGGTGTACGTTGATGACATGCTAGCCAAAAGTCCTTTGGAGCAGCATTTGGTGGATCTGCAGGAGGTTTTTGATATCTTAAGGTTGTATAGGATGAGACTAAACCCAGAAAAATGTGCATTTGGAGTTGGAGTGGGTAAATTTCTGGGATTCCTTATTTCAGAGAGGGGCATTGAGGTGAACCCAGAAAAAATAAAAGCTATATTGAATCTAGCCCCACACGCGAACACAAAAGATATTCAATAATTGAATAGAAAGGTAGTAGCATTGAACAGGTTTGTTTCAAGATTAGCGGATAAATGTCTTCCATTCTTCAAACCCTTAAGAGAACTTTTGACTAAACATAAGACTATCAGAAAGATTTTGAATAGTTAAAAGAATATTTGACAAATCCACCCTTGTTAGCCACACCTTATGAAGGTGATGTTTTATATGTGTATTTGACGGTAACTGATGAAATAATCATAACTTTACTAGTAAAGAACGAGAAGAACATTCAGAGACCAATTTATTATGTCATTAGGGTCATACAGCCAGTGGAGAGAAGATATTCAATGGTAGAGAAACTGGTGTTCGCATTGGTAATTACAGCCAACAAACTCCGTCATTACTTTCAGGCACATTAAGTGGTAGCTTTGTTAGATCAACCGCATAAGGATATTTTGAACAAAGTTGACATGTAGGGAAGAATGATGAAGTGGGGTATTAAACTGGAAGAGTTTAAGATTGATTATCAACCAAGGAGGGTGATCAAGTCTTAGGTTCTGGCTGATTTCATGGTAGAGTGCACGTTCAGCAAAAATAGTCAGTTTTAGTCAACTTCCACGATAGACGAGAGTGTGTCAGTTGCGAACATTGTGGATGCGAATGCAGGGTCTTTGAATCCAACATAACAAGGCCAACAAAATAAAAGGCAAGTTTCTACTGATCTGAAATCCTAGACATTGCACGTGGATGGGTTCATGGGTAACAAAACCTGATGCAAGCTATCTCAGCCATTTTTGAAATCGTGTGTAAAAATAGCTCGACGATTGATTTTTTTATAAAATTAGGGTTTTGACCCCTTTCTTTTGTAAAATTAGGGTTTCATATTAAATTGAATTTCTTCTAATTAATCATGAAAATTAGGTTTTAAAATAATCCTATTAAACCATTTTCATTTTAATTTTGGAAAGTCAATTAATCCATTTTTAATTAAACTTACTTTAATTTCCTTTTGAAAATTAATTGGAGTTGTCACCGATCACTTTGAGGTAGACCGGGCACCGTCTAACAAACCAGAGATTCATTTCTTGAAAGAATTGAGTTCGGGAGTCAGTTACATGTGGGGATAGATTAGCACCCCCACGAATGCCAATTATCGACCTTAATTTTACGTGGTATTTTGGCATTTCAAATAATTATCTGAATTTAATTTGATCCTTAATTATTAAATAAATTTAAATTCCAAATAGAGATATCTTTTTTAAGGAGATTTATTTTTATCCGAATATGATATTAAAAGCACCCTGTTAAGTGGCACCCCTATTCATATTCAAAAAATGAATCTCCAACAAAAAAGGTTTGAATGCATGATTTGTTATTGTCTTGTTCATTTTAAGTTCTAACATATGGAGGCATTAATTAGTTGAGTCGATTTAGACTATGAATATTATTCAAATTTAAAGGCCTTTATGAAACAGTACCAAATGCTTAAATACCATCCATCTCAGAACCCCTAAATTCCTACATAATATTCACTAATTATCTGTTATTCTAATTATTTAGAGTTATAGTCCTATTTAAGGCTTTAATTGAACTAACTATGTCCATTATTAATTTCTAGGATCTAATGGGTATCAAGTATTCTACTTAAAAGCCCATATTGGATAACACCTCATTGCAAGCAATGAAACACCATCCAAATTGGAACTTTAAAATTTCCTATTTAATACTCATTAATTTACTATAATTATCTCCCTAATTTAATTATTAATTCCTAATTGAAGAACTTAAAACCTAAGGGCTCTAGAAACTAATCAATCTAGGTAATTTAATTATCTAACAAACAATCATATATGCTCAATTTAAAATATGCATCACACATATAAATTAAGCATTAAATAAAGGATTAAATTGAATACAATTGAAAAAACTAATTTTATTAAAATGGTGGCTATATTGAAAAAAATACAAAGCCCTAATGCCAAATTATAAATCCAAGGTGACCAAAATGAAAAAATTACAAACTGTGGGGTTCAATTAAAGGGAATAAGGGACTAAATTGATTAAATTACAAAGTTTCAGGATCCACCTAAAGGGAATTGGGGACCAAATTGATAGGAAGGAAAAATTTTGGGCCAAAACTATGAAAACCCAAGAGTAAGGCGCAGATCTTCCTACCCGACCTGAATAACCTGCTTCGATAGAGTCAACTCGGAACCAAAACGGTGCCGTTTGACTGGCTATATAAAGCCCAATCTGAGTCCAACTCGGTCACTTTTCATTTCCACTCTATCTCTTCCCTCTTTAACCCGAATTTTCCTCTAAAATAAACACACCTCAAACCCAGATTTCCCTTGCAAATAGATCGAAGCCCTCGTTTTAGGATGAATGTTCATCCATGTTCATCAAGAACAGGATGAACATCATCAACTTCGGTCATATTTCGCCTTCTAATCTTCCACTAGATCTAAAACCACCAACCTTCGGTTACCCTAGCCTGTTCGCCGACCACCGTCTACGGTCTCCGACCACCACTACTTCTCCTACCGACCGCCGTAAGGTGATTTTTGGCCACCAATCGAAACCCTAAAAAACTTATTCTTCCCCAGCTTATGACCTAGATCTACCCAAACATGAACCATCTTCAACTCTACCTTGACCACTCCGACCAACATATAAGATTTCTGGCCACCTCCTTTTTATTTCTATTCCATTTTTGTTTTTTACATATCCTAATGTACCTCTCATTTTATAGGAACAAATAAGATATGGAAGGAATTATACCTTCTAACAGTAGCGGTTCGTGAGCTTCGATGCTAACTCTGGCATCTGATGAGCTTCCTGGTGGTCTCTTCATCTTTCTGATGACAATACAGCTTTCCAAGGTAGTTCGATATCCTGAGGTAATTCTATCTCCTCATTATTTATTATTATTTATTATTATTATTATTTTTATTTTTATTATAGTTATCATTAATGCTCATTATTGCCCTGGCATTTCTCTCTCATCATATTTATAGGTGATGCAGATAATGATGTCAGATATGCCAACTGGATCCAGCTAAACAGGAGAAAACACACAATCTGTGGCTACTGGTTTTGTCTAATATGAGGCTGCCTCATGAACTAGTTTGGGCAGAAAAATGGGCTTTAGATCTATTTTGTTTTTCATGAGGCTCAAACAGTTGTATCAAATGGGAAATTGGGCCTTGCAAATCTGTATTGGACATTTGGACTATTTAGCTAAAAGGGACACTTTTATATATGTAATGGACATTTGAACTGTTTGGGTATTATTTATTTATTTATTATGTATTTATTTTGGCCTTACTTATTTAATAAAGTATAGACTCCAGACAAAATACGGGGTATTACAGTTGCCCCTCTTTGCCCATTGTTGTGGAATAGGAAGTGGGCAAAGACTGAAAAGACACGAATTTTGTCCGAATCCACTAGCCATCCTCTAAATTACCAAATCTTGAAGCTGTTATTCTCATTTTGAAATTCTTCAAACTTCTACCAAATTGTGGAATCTGAAGCTGTTCTTCTCATTATGAAATTCTTCATCTTCCAAGTATCAGAGCTACTTTTGAAATTCTTCATCCTATAAGATTTGAAGTTGTTCTTCTTATTATGAAATTTTTCATCCCTCTGTCAAGTAATCCACCTTTCTGCATGCTAACCGCAAAAGCTAAACTAGTTCTTCTCATTATAAACCCATTCATTCCTCTTGGTTATGCCAATCTACCTCTCTACAAAGGTATTAAACAAGTGAGTTCTTCTCATTAGGAACTCCTCGTTCTTTTTGAAACCATTAATCTGTCTCTCTGTAAAGGCGTTGAATTAGCAAGCTCTTCTCATTAGGAACTTCCCATTCTTTCAAAAAGGCAAACTCTTCTCATTATGAGTTCTTCATTCTTTGCTGGGCGAACTCTTCTCATTAGGAGCTCTGTGTTGAACTCTTCTCATTAGGAGTTCTTCATTTTTTTGCTAGGCGAGTTCTTCTCATTAGGAACTCTTCATTCTTTACTGGGCGATTTATTCTCATTAGGAACTCTAAGGCGAACTCTTCTCATTAGGAGTTCTTCAATTTTACTGGTCCACCTCTCTGTAAAGGCACGAACAAGTGGGCTCTTCTCATTAGGAACTCTCCTCATTCCTCAGCAAACGAACTCTTCTCATTATGAGCTCTTCAAGCTTTCTTGGCGAGTTTTTCTTATTATGAACTCTGAATTCTTTGATGGTTGAGCTCTTCTCATTGGAACTCTGGATTCTTTACTAAAAATGTTGATTCACCTCTCCTCTGGGGACAATTAATCCTACAAAAAGAAACATCCTCAATTAATTCAAATTCAATATGAAATAACATGAAATATTTCAATTTCTCGCTTGAAGCACTGAGTTCTTTAATGTCATTGTTTTTGTGTCTAACGTGTCTTGATCCTTCTATCTGAAGCTTATATGAGATCTCATCTCTTGTTTCCCTTTCTCTATTGATCAATTTTTTTGTGCGTGGAATGTATGCGACTGATTAAACCAAACATCTTCCTTATCCGCCCGTTGTTGATCTATCTGGCATTTCTATCAAGTAGCATAGATTTTCTTTTCTTCTTTTTTGTTCTTTCTTTTGTTCTTTCTTTTTTTTTTAATTTTTTTGTCCTCTCTTTTTGTCTTTCTTTTCCTTTTTTCTTTTCTTTTCTCTTTATTTTTTCTTATTTTTCTTATTTGTTTCTTTTTATTTCTTTTTTGAACGGTTGATCCAAAAGCTTGATGTTTTCCGATAACATGCCCCACCATCTTATTTTAACAACCCTCGAAAAGTTCTCATCAACCCAAAGGACTTAACATCATGCCCGAAGGACTTACTGATGACCCGAAGGATTTAAGATCGAAATTCACTTATTTTCCTATGCAATCAATCAAATATTTTTGCTGAAGTCCACCTCTGTAAACAAAGCTTTTGCTGAAATCCGCTCCTTCAAACAAAACATCTTGCTAAAATCTACCTCTATAAACAGAATGTCTTACTAATTTGCCTCTATAAACGTAATATTTGTTAAAATCTACCTCTACAAACGGAATATCTTGAGATATGCCTCTGTAAACAAAATATTTTAAAGAAATCCTCTTATGTAAACAAAATATTTTAAGAAACTCGCCTCTGTAAACGGAATATTTGTTGAACTCTGCCTCTGAAAATGAAATGTCCTTGCTAATCTGCATCTACAAACAAAAAATCATGAATTAATATATTTGGTTTCTCACAAACACGAATGAAATCTTTGCTAGATCTATTTGTTTAAGATCTATGCTCGCTCTTTGTCAAATTTTCTTCTCCAAGATTTATGTTCACTCTTTGCTGGATCTTCCTCTTCAATATCTTTATTTATTCTTAACTGGATCTTTTCTCTGAGATCTTTGCTTGTTCTTGATTGGATCTACTTTTTCAAAACTCGAAGCTATAAATTGATTTTCGCCTTTCTTTGATTAAATTTGCAAATTCCTACCAAAATATGCAAAAATGCTTTGAATGTATGAATTAGCATGCTCCTACTTATGGATGCCTAGCTATATAATGTATGAATGCTGTCAATTGAGGACCACTTGGGCAAACTTTCATCTTCAGGGAAGCTCCAAATTTCTTCACTTTGTCTTTCATTAAAACTTCGTCTACTGACAACGTAACCCATCTCACACTTAGGCTCAATCTTCAGGATCTTTGCATCTCTTGCTCTAAAGTGTCTTTTTAGGTTTTCACTTTAGTTGCTTTTCTCAAAGCGTCCTTTCGGGTTTTCACTTTGGGTTTTCTTTATTTTTTCTCTTGTTCTCAAGACGCCCTTTTAGGTTTTCACCTCAGTTTTATTTCTTTTCTCTTATTCTCTTCTTTTTTTTCTTTATATTTTTTCTCTTTTTCCTCTTTTTGCAACAATGTTTTCTTTTGTTCGCTTTGATGGAACTTTCCTTGCCTTTCATGGATTAAGCACATGGACCCCCTTTTTTGCCATATCTCACCATGCATTTCTTCAACATTTGAATACTGAGGATCACTATTTTCTTAGAAAACCGCTCTTGCTATATCCTCATTCAACTTTTTTGACAAAATTCTTTCTCATAGCTTTAAAAGAGATCACGATTCACTATTATTCTAGCTTGTAGATTTTGTTTGCCAGCATGTAACATATTCTTCTGTAACATTCTTTGTAGTATATCCCCACTCAGGCTTGAGTTCGACTATTAACTTTGCTCACATTCGCCTCGCTTTCTTACTTTTGAATAGCAAAAACCCTCAACGGATTGATCTGGCTGCATCTTTGCTCTAAAAATTGTCCATGTTCTCTCTTTGCCCCAGAATTACTTATGTCATTTTCTTGCAACTTTTGTTTGAATGTTACTGGCACTTAGAATTGTGTATTTTCCTCGTCATACTTTTCATCATTAAACAAGTATCGAGGCTACCTCCTATTCTGCCTGCACTTAAAGGATTAGTACATCATAGTAATACCCACAAAATTCTTTGCTTTTCTTGTATCTAATCAATTTATCTGCAAGATGCTTGTTGAAAAGATAAGCAAATGGTTCAAAATATTATTTTACTAGATTTGAGAAATTAGAATAATTTGATAAGTTATGGCAAATATGAGAAAACAAAAATAAGATTTGGCCCCTTAAATATCAAGTGCCACAGAGTCTTTGAACCACATCGGCAAAGATCAACTCAAATGTGACCCCTTCCAAATTATTAGACTTCTGAGAGAAGCATTTCCCATATGCCTAATTCTATCCCATTTAAGTGGCACTCTTTACCTCACTAACTCACCATGCACAACCCTCCCCTCTTTTCTGATCTCAATCAAGCATTAGAAGTCTGGAAGTCCTTGAAGAAAGGTTAACCTTGATAAACGAGATGTATTCTGAAGACAAACTCACCTTGCTCCAATACCCGTATATGGTCAAAATGCTCTTTTAAGGCTTCTAATATAGGCTATGGCTCACGGCTGCCAAAAAAAGGATATATAGGCTTAAATAAATATTTAAGGGTGATGAAACCAAGGATCATTTCTTCCAAGTAAAATATCATTTTTGTACTGATCTAAATATGTTCAGATGAAATGCTCTTTTCTTTCCTTTTTTCTTTTTTTTTCTCTTTTTTTGTGGATCGCTCTAGACTGCCCATTTGTGGGTTTTCACCTTAGAGTTCATTTCCCTTCCTTGAAATCAATTTCCACTATTCCTTTAGATAGAGAATTGTTTGAATGAAAGATCTCACATATATGTATTGATTTTCTCTTGCACCTTTCAACTTTAGTGCTTTCTTCAGTTACTTCAACTTGATTCAACTGACTTTTTGAACACAAACTCCCACTATTTTCTTTTTCTTTTTTCTTTTCTTTTTTTAACTTGATTTGGAATATTTGTCTTCATTCAACTTGCCTTTCTTGTACTTGTACTCAAAACATCCACTTTTGTTTCTTGCCCATAATTCACAAGGCATCAACATCATAGCATGATCAAAACCAAACATCTTTCACTTGCAAACAAACTTTCACCCTCTTTGCCCCCAATGTAGAGGTGATCCTTGGTTTGAGTTAAATCGAAAGAAAATCATCAAGCTCAAAGGGGGACAACAAATGATACTTTTCTTATTTTCTTTCTTTGTGAAGGGAGATGAAGAAATGCCAAATGTCCTCCCATACTTGGATATCTTCGAAGAAAAGTGGTCTTCAGGTGGAAGATGTTTTGGGTTATCACTTCATTCAAAGACCTTAGTCAATAACGCCTGAGAGGAAAATTCACTCAAAATTTGTATTTGGGATTTTCCCGTGTTATCTGAACACTCATTAATGTCTTCCCTTTGGTCTAAATAAAGTAGAAAAGAGTTACATTTCTAAAGTTGATCTCTGAATTTGATTCAAGGTCACTCTTACAATTAATATCCAAGACTTGAGAGAAAAATGCTATTAAAGATATATACATATATGTATGGGAGTACAAAAACTAACCCATAACAAAGAATGAATGAAATACCAAAATAATCAAAGAATGCAAAATGTTTGCCATTTGAGAAATATATAAGAAACCAACATCGAAAACAAATAAACCAAAATAGCTTCCCTTTTAAAGGACTTCTAATGCTCGCGAGCAAAAATAATTGGGATGGTTCAGGGTATTACTCTGCAACGGTCCTAAAACTGTAAACAGATCTCATGTGGTTTAATTGTCAGCCGTTAATCAAGGAAAACCTGAGTGTATTTCATCCACTCCAATTCTACCAACAATTCTTCATTTACCTCTTTTACCAGCATAAAGGCATGCCCCTTCTTGCTCATGTTCTGACGTACATATCAAATCTTGAATTAAGACTATCATGCCTATGAGTTTTCTTGTTTCTTTGATCGATTACTTGTCTTTCCCATGGAATGTTCAATCATTTATATGTGGAAACTAACAACATCTTCTGACTGGCGTCCAGATGCACTCTGCTTTTTCAAGATGTTGGTTGGATATGTTAAAGGTCTTAACATGCACGTTTGTTTGAGATTTCTTTCTTGACATTTGATGATTCTCAATTGGTTTCACTTTGCTCTTCCTTGTTTTTCTTTTCTTGACGTCTTTCAGCACTTGATTTCCAGGAAATCCAATTGCATTGGCTCTGATCAGGTAACCACCTCTTAAGTTATAGATCTTCATAGACTAACCTTCAATGTTGACTTCCAAACCCCCTAGTTTAGAAAATTTCAAACTTGCCGCTTGAAAGTATAACAATCTTTAATATCATGACCATGAACTCCATTATGACATTCACAATGATTCTCAATATTGCAACAACTTGGGTGATGTGGCTTTATGGGTTTCACATGATGCAGTGAAGATTTGAGCAATTTGAAGTACTGCTCACGATAGGAAACATGAATGAAATCCAGTTTAATCTTGACTTTCCATGAGCATCTTGAGCATCTAACTTTGGGGAATTCTTTAGTAAAGAAAATGTTACACGAGAGATGCCAAAATACCACTATGACTGAAACAAGTTATCCACAAATGTTTTTCACAACTTCTATCCTTTTCTTTTATCTCGAATGCTCTGGCAAATGACAGTCTTCGATTGAATCTGGGCTCTTCACTCTCAAAACATAAATACCCATTCTTGATGAAACCAAAAACTTCAGTGGGGACCGTATTTAGAAGGTGGTTTTGTAAAAAGTAGAGCCATAAATCTGAACATGGCATTAGGATAGAAATACTCATCTTCTTCAGTGTCTCTGTCTCGAGTCTTTGTACCTTCTACTCTTTCTGTAATCAAGTCCTATATGAGAAAATGTCAACCCTTGACTCTACTCATATCATCATGTCCTCTGACTGCCACTGAACTACTACTCAACTGAATTCATGGAAAAAAATTTAGAATTCAACTTCATTCAGTCTTTTCATATCTGTCCACTAGGCTACCTTCATATCAACATATTTACAATTTACCAGCACTTCAAAGCCACACATTTCATTATTGTCTTCATAATTTTCTAGATTTCTTGCAAATCCCCCAGCTATATTGATATGAATTTGCTCATCTCTTTTTTTTCTCTTTTTCTCTTTTTTATTTTTCTTCTTCTTCTTTTTTTGACTTTCTTTTTGTCTTTTCTCTTTTTTTACAAGAAGAATCCTTTCAGACTGAACCCTTATATGAGATAAGTTTCAATCTTGATCATCCATATTACTATTTTGTCTGGAATATTTTCTTTCTCGACCTATCTGATTCCAAGCAATGTGGTAGCTCATGTTTCCATCTTATTTTTGGACTGATCAATCTTTTGCTCCATGCGACCCAAGTGGCCCTCAAAACCTCTGAGACTGTTCAACCTTAACAGATTTGTTGCACATGCTTCTCAAAATGCAATGTTACTTTTAAAAAGATGCAATATTTTAAACAAAATACAATTTATATATATTTTTTAAAAAATGTAATGTTTAAATGATGCAATGCATGAGGTATCGACTTCAAGGATTAGTCATTAGAGCAACACCCATTTAACCAAAAGGTCGAATACAAGGAGAAGCCAATTTATTGATTAGCTCTATCTCTTTGGTTGGTTACTTCACTTAACATCGATGTTGATGATAATGTGTTGATAGGTTAATGACTTTATTGAACATAATTTGCACATGTCAGGCATCTCTTGTACCTTGTTTTTGAAGCTAATCATTTTGTTATTCTGTCTTTTGATAATCTAGGTGACTGCCTCGGCTTGACTTTCAGTGTCTTGCTTTTCATTTATGGTGCCTCATTGAAACCTCTGAGCTAGTCTTTTAAATGTTGTATTGCGTTTTCTGATTTTGCCACTTGTAACCCCTTCGACCCAGCCTAGTCGCAAGACCGAACCGAGTAAGCTATATTAGGTTTACCGAGGTAAACCGTGAAGAAGAAACTTGAAACGCGTCCATTTTTTCCTTTCATCATATCTAGATACAAATTATTATCCTATGTGTTCATATTGACTGCAGGTGAAAACCCAACACAATCGGGCATCGAATGGACATCTAATTGGGTATAATCGTAATTTATGGACAAAATTGCAATTCCAGATAACTACAAGGACTTAACCCCCTTTTAGGTTACCAACCTTTAATTAGTCCAATTTCATGCATACATGTCGAAAATCAGCTCAAAATGATCATCCATACTTATTCAATTGCATCCACACTATTCAGGGACTAAAACGTAAGAAAACAAAACTTTAGAACATTCAAATAACTAAAATAACTGCTACCCGTATCGGTACACTAAGGCGGTGTATCGATACGCTTTGCCTGATTAAAAATCCCCAAATTCCAGTAGCTCAATACCGTATTGATACGCTTACGCGTACTGATATGCCTTGCCTATAAACGTTACCTCGTATCGAAACGGTCCCTCGTGTACCGAAACGCTGGCCACAATTGGCCTAAGCCCGTATTGAAACTCTATCCTGCGTACTGAAACACTAAGCTTGAAATGGCTTACCCGTACCGATACGGGGACACACGTACCGATACGCCTGGACCTGAAATGTCCTCTTTTGCTGGTTTAACATGCTTTCGAAGATACCAAAACACCCTAACATGCTTATAACATGTATCCAACATATTCAAGGATCAAACCTCAGCAAAACAACACAGATTCATCAACAATTCATGGCATTTTGCATCAAATATAAAACTAGAGGCATGCTTCATAGAAACCAAACCAAGAAAAACACAAATCTCAAACTAAGGCAACCAACAGTTCAAAATGGCCAACTGCAAACCAAGAATAGCAAAACAACATTGCTCAAACAGGGAGTTTAACAAATCATCTCCCAAAAGAACAACAGAAACCCCATTGCCCTTATTACTTATAATCTAAATCGAAACATACTTTTAGTATCAAGTCTTTAACGATCCCTTGCTTCCTTGCTGCCTTCAAATCTTTAGTTTTCTGCATTGATGAACAAAGAGAGCGTAAGCACACTAAGCTTAGTGAAGAGTGCTCAAAACAAAACACCATCAATGCATTTAAATGATTTCCCAGCAACACATTGTAATCTCATTTCAATCATTCTTTTAGACATCACTTAAAACAACATTTGAAACATCATGCCTTGAAAACCATGCACTTAACACTTTCAAAAACCAACATATTAAACCATATGCAACATGTACCATTAGCCATCAGCAAATCCCATTGCTAAACCTCAATTTAAGCCTTCCCATGCATAACAAACCATATGCAAAGCTTAAAGAGTAAACATGTATAAATTACATTATACCACATAAGCCATTACATGACACCTCCACAATTATATTGGCTTACAAGTGATCATAACCAAGTTCTTTTACCAAAATAGTTCATTGGATACACGAATTCAAACAAGTGTCATCTCGACATTTCAAGCCATCTCAACCAGAATAGCGATATAATCACAATCGCAGTACACTACCAACCGATTACAATTAAAACTCATGGGGACACCAACCCTAATCATCGGTTAGATGCTTAACCCATTAACTGGAGTTTACGGTACCATATAACCCCTCGACCGTTAGGGTACTTGGATGGAGTATTCAGTACACCGTATAAAACCCTTCGACATCCAAGGCAACTTATTATAGTGCACTATCGATCCTATGGCCGGCCAACTATATCCGATAACATTTTAAACCATATCACTTGCCAATATAATTCACAACTAACTATGTACCTCGCTGTTTTTCTACATGTATTAAACCAAATCATTTCCAAAGCAACAAACCATGCTTTTCAACAAGTATTTCCACATACTTACAGGGATCACTTACCATGTGCATCCTTCAACATTTCATAATCAAAACAGTATTAAACATACTTTAAAACATGCTTAAACTGTAGGTACCATGTAATTCAAAAACAAGTGCATAAAATATTTCGTAAAAGCACAACTGAGAGAGAAAACCACTTTATACTTACTTTTGAGTTTAAACCAGCATTTTAAGATAAGTTTAAACTCCCATAAACCACCTTTAAATCATTTCAAAGCTGAAATCCACGTTCTCACTCACCGATATGCGAAACCTCAATTCGCCGATGCAAATTCAAGTGTCCGAAGCCTCCAAAGCTTCACCGATAGCTTCTGGACCAGCCTCCCCTGTTTTAACTACATAACAACAGAGGATTAATGCATCTCAATGGATTCAAACACTGCAACAACATTCCTTACAAACCTCAACAATTCTTTCACAATTACTCCACCACAACAACCGAAATCATCATCTAACTCCTTCCAAACACAACCCAACCACAAACTGTCATCTAACACCTCCATTAACATCAATCAACACTCAAAAATAGGATTACATCATCCTTATATCGCTAGCAACTAAGCAGCCAACACAACACCTCAAAAACACAAATCTATCAACCTAAATAATTGGGGATTCATGGTGTTTCGAGATTCTAGTGTTAAAAACAATTTATCAAAATTTTAAAACATCCAATACATGTTTAAAATCAATCCTTAACACTGAAAAACATATCCAATACGACTCTTCTTCAATTTCATCAAATAAACCCAATTAAATCAAATAATCATCATAAAAAACATAAAATCAGATTATAAATCATAAATCAAGGATCAAATACTTGGGAATATTAATAAAGAACCATTCAATAGAGGAAAAAATGAACCTTACCTTTATTGTGTGATTTCTCCCTCAATTGATTGATTAAAGCTTGGAAAACACAAGATTTCAATGAGATTTTGCAAAACAAAGATGAAGAATCATTTATAAATCAAGAGTTCAAGAAAATAGATCTCTCGCCTCTAAAATTTGATGAAAACAAGAGTGTTCGACAGAGTAGAATTGAAGAGAAAAGTTGAGAGAAAAGTTACGTCAAATCTTTATAAAATCAATAACTACCTTTTAATATTAAAACCCCTTTTTTATTAATTAATAAAACACATGTTAAAAATCCTTAATTGAGGGAAGAAACCACTAGCCAAAGTTTGGTAAAATAGCCCCTTAAGGATTCTAAGAATTTGACCCTTTTACAAACTAGTCACCATTTAAAAATAGTTTTAAAAATTTGCATTTTGGTCACCAACCAAAATGTTACCCTTCCAATTTCAATTTTCTCAAATAGATTTCACCAATATTATCTATATATTAAATAATGATTTTTAACCATTTTCCATATTTTAAGCTTACTCAAAAATACTTATTCACGAATCTGACTCGAATCCTTAACCCGGTCCACCGAACCGTCTAACTAGCCCTTAAATCGTTAGGCCCAAAACTGGGGTGTTACACCACTTTCCTCAGCTTCTCATTTTTATTAGAGATCATCCTTTTCTTTAATTATGGTATCCTTCGGTAAATTTCATCACTTGGGAAACTTGGATATCGCCTCTAAGTTCAAAGCTTTCTATTCTTCCTTAGGTTTAGAAACAGTCCTTGAATGTCCCTTCAATTTATCTGACATCTATCCTTCCTCTAGTTTTCACTGTTTTTCAGATACTCCATCTTGTTTATCTCTGTAACGGTCGTTGACTCTATCTTGAAACTTGAACTATTGTTGAGCCTTGTATAAACCTTATCCTTCTTGACCCCTAGAGCAATGTAACAAAGACTCATATTTCTCTATTGTTGGTGTTACATCTATCCTCCTAAAAAGCGAACAATTATACCGGGCTTCATAAACGTGTCATGGCCCTAAGTAACTCTTGATCCATTTGACTGTCTAACAGTAACGCTATAACCCTAGAATCTCGTTGGAAATGACTCTTTATGTCTCCATCCTATGTTCTCAAATTAAACTTGGTTCTAGCAATCCTTCATTATGCTCAAAAATTTCAAGTAGAACCTTGCATTAATGACACCTGGCCTATAAAACTTATATGCTGATAAGTTGTTTTTACCAATAAAATCCCAAAACTCTTGGATCTCTAATTGTCTAGGTTGTTAGATTTGAGTTTTTGTGTGAATATTTGAGTTTAATCTTTCCTGGAAGTAAAAAGGTGTTGGGAAAGGGTTTTGGATGTTAATTGATGTTGATTGATGGGTTGAATCATTGTTTTATGGCTGGGTTAAGTTTTGGAAATGTTTGATGATGATTTCGGTTTGTTTCGGATGGTTTCTAAGTAGGCAACCTGAGAGTTGCTGGGTTTTGATTTGAGGCAGTGGTTTGAATGAATAATGATGCATTTATCCTCTGGTTTTATGTGTTTAAAACAGGGGATAATTAAGGCAAGAGGCTTGACGTTGTTTTGTTGCTTGCTGGGAGCTTGTATCGCGTTGGCAAGGAAGGAAAAGCGTATCGGTGAGTGGAAACTAGTTTTAAATGTTTTACAAGGGTTTGTAAAGGTTGTTGGGAGTTTAGGGTAAGTGTGAGACACTTACCTAAGCTCGAAAGTAAGTTTCTCTTATTTTGCTCTTGAATATCGACTTGGATATTAGCATGTTGTTTGCATGTTTTGGTGATAAACATGGTATGATTTACTTACTGGAAATACATTATTTTGAGCACATATGCAGGGGTTTGAAAGTATATTAAGTGCTATTGAGCATTGGTTTTTATTCTGGTTGGGGATGGTGTTATTGCATTGGCAATGAGATTTGCATATGTGATGTTTTGTTTAATGCGTTGTAAAGCAGTAAGTAAATGGTATATTGGCTATGTGACATGGTGATAAAACAATCGGATATAGTTGGCATGCCATAGGATTAAAGTGCACTATAAAATATGAACAAAATCGATTGTGGCCATGGGTCCTTGAGGTATGGCGGTTTAACAAGGCCACTCAGACTGTTAGGACATTATTTGGGGCGTGCGGATTAACAAGGCAACCCGAATTGATGGTAATCATGCGGATTAACTAGGCAAGGAAGTAAAACTCGCGGTCTAACTAGGCGAGGTAATAAAATCTTGCGGTTTAACTATGCAAGAAAGTAAAACTCGCGGTTTAACTAGGCGAGGTTGTCAAGTCTTGCAGTATAGCAAGGAAAAGATGGTAAACTTGCAGTTTAACTAGGCAAGGTCGGTAAACTTGCGGTGTAACTAGGCAAGGGTGTTAAGTTCGCGGTTTAGCTAGACAAGGGTGTCAAATCTTGCGGTCTAACTAGGTAAGGTTTAGGGTATCATGCGGTATAACTAGGCATGGTACGAGAGATCCGTGTATCCGATATGTGTAGATAGAGAGTAGTCTATCCGGGGTCACTATAAATGCCAATATATGAGAAAGTTCGTGTGTTGAACCTATTTTTAATGCTTTAAGATTTAAGCATGGTCTATGATTTAATGCTTTGAGATTTAAGCATGGTTTATGATTTAATGCTTTGGGATTTAAGCATGGAAAATGGTTATGATGTTTCATTGAGGTTGTTATGCATTGATTCGGTTAGAATCATTGAAAATGCTTTGGTTGTAAGCATGTTTTCGGAAAACAAGTATACAGATTTCAAATGGTTTTAATGCATCATTGTTTTATGAGCACCCTTACTAAGCAAGTGTGCTTACGCTCTCTTTTTCCTAATAATGCAGAGCATTAATGTTCGGGGCATCAAAGGCAAGGGTTTAAGGGATCCAAGTGATTGACCTCTTTTGAGTACGAACTCAGTTTAAATTTTCGGTAAATAAGGCAATGTGTTCGCCATGGTTTTAGGAGTTGTACTTTTGTTTTCCTATGGTATTTAAGTATGTTTCTATGCTAGAATTTTGAGGATGGTTTGATGTTGCTAAGCTTGATGTTAATCCTTGCTTATAGTTGTGGATGAATGGTTGCTTAGGTATGCATCTAGAGCTTCCTTGTTATTTGTTATGTTGTGATGGTTTGCGCAAGTGTATTATGCTGTCTTGGTTGTGTTGACATGATACCTATGCTGAGACTGGTCTTTTTGTGCATTTTGGTATGTTTGGTAAAGTGGAATAGGAAGCATGCCTTTAGAGTGATCCTTTGGTAGCCTGAGATTGATTTGGATGTTCAACCCTGGTATAAATATGAGCTTAGGTATTTATGGTTGTTTGTATGCATGAATGCGAGTTGCTAGGACACAAATGCATCTAGATTTGAGTGAAAAACCATCTAAATTTGACATTACAGGCCCATGAGTATCGATACGCGGGGTACTGTATGGGTACGGCTAGGTAATTTTGGGCAGGGTGTTTCGGTACGGGTGAAGATGTTTCGATACGGTTTATAGCTGTTGGAATTTCACTTTTTTGAACGAGCCCGTATACCGAAACACTAGATGATTGTATCGGTACTGTGTTTTATAAAATTAAATAGAATTTTTGTATTCGAAATAGCGTACTGGTATGGTGCGTGGCGTACCGAAACGAAGTTACAATACCGTATCGATATGAGCCTTAGTGTATTGATACAGAGGCAGTTAATTCTGTTAATGTCATGGAGGGGCAGTTCTGGTTTCTTTTGTTTTAGTCCCTGAATATTATGCTAACAATTACATGAGTTTGTATGGTCGAAATGGGTTTAAAGTTGACGTGCTAGCATGTAATCTGACTAATTAAAGGTTGGTAATCTTAATTTCCCTATTGGTCTTGTAAATTAAAAGATTTGCAATTTGGTCCTAAAATGTATGTTGTGCAATTAAAGGTCTTTCTATGAAACGCTTCCTTTGAAAATTCACCCACTGCGAGTATGTACACTTAGGACTAATAATGTGCATTTAGACAAGATAAAGAAAAAAATAGGTCGATTTTCGTAATTTTCTCTAGTTTGCTTCGGCAAACCTAATATAGTTCTCTTGGTTCCGTCAAGCGTCTAGGCCGGGTCAAGGGGGTTATATTTGTTGGTATCAGAGCCAGGTTTCAAAAAGTTGGGATGTTATTGTTTGATGAACTGACGTTATTTGAAATTTCATGATGATTGTGTATATGTACTATAATTGTTTAATATCATGTCGGGGTATGGTTTGGGAACACATTGCCTATTACCGAGGTTTTAAAAGGTTTTATAATGTTGTCTTAGATCCATTGCCTAATGCTAGCCTAACTTTAATGTGTTTTGATGTTCTTGTTAGCGTGGTTCGACGTGAGTTTCGTGTAATGGCTAGTAATGCCGGAGTTGGGTAGATTAGTGATGTGGAAGGGAATCTCTATGATGTTTTACCTTCTTCTCCTTCGTTGGTTACTCTAGTTGATGTTGGGGTAGGTGGTGTACCCCAGGCTCCTCTAGTGTCAGTTTTTGGTGATCTGACCCCATTGGTCCAAGCGGTGATGACAACTTTTCGGGTAGCGGTGGCTGGAGTGCAAGTGCAAGCACCAACACCTGCTGTGGTGGTCGAACAAGGTTTGTCCTTAGCTACTTCTGGGCAGGCAGCGAGTGTGGGCTTGGGTAAGAGAGCGACTGATTTTGGCTATTCTAGAAAGCAGAATAGGAGGACTCGTGACAAGAGGCATAAGTCGGGTCACAAGCGTAGTGGCAGTGTTGGGCAGGGTATCCTAGAAGTTCGTATTAGGTTGAGTGTGAGAGTTATGGTAGACGTCACACCGGTGTATGTTGGGGAAATACCATGAGTTACTAGAAATGTGGATCTTCTGATCACCTGAAGCGTGATTGTCCTCGTGCTGTAAGAATTACATCAGTTTAGGATGTTATTGTGCGACCGGAGGATGGTGGACTAGCGCAGATCTTTGTTCGTCAAGAAGGTTGCAATGACACAGATGTGATCGCAGGTACCTTTGCTTTGTAATCCTTGTCATTGTTATCTTTGGTTAATTCGAGGTCTACGCTTTCATATATGTCAAGTGTGGATGTTGATCATACACAGTGCAAAAACACTTATATGTATATATATAAATATGTCAGTACATATTTGGGCATGACATTAAAGGTTTTGCATTCATATGCATATACATCTAGGACATGCATACGTAAGTCCACACTTATGAATAACTTCTAGAAGGCTGATGTGGTGGTAGTGGCTAGTTCTTCTGGTGAGTTGGTTACAACTATAAAGTTGTATAGGCGGTTTCCTTTGGTAGCACAAAGTCATAAGTTGTCGCAGATCTAATGGAGTTGCCATTCCATGGTTTAGATGTGTTTTTGGGTATGATTCGGTTGAGTGAGTGTTGCGTGTGATAAGTGCTACGCAAATGTGCAAGTATACACATCGCAAGTAATAAAGTGATATGAGTATCGAGTATCGTCTCCATAGGGATTGGTTTGGGCCACTTTGCTTAAGTTACTGCACTGTGAAAATAAAAACACAATTGATAATAGAGGTTTTAATTAACGAGAAAAGTAAAAGCAATAAACTAAAAGAATATATGAAAGAAAAAGAGAGAATAGGCCAGGTTATCGTGAGTTGAGGTGTGATAGCCGATTGGACCGTCTTGGTAAAAGAGTGCAAGGGCAACTCAGTTGCCGTGGCAACTTGCACGGCGGGGTTGCCTTGGCAACTAATCGATGGTTGCCTGGGCGACTAGCTGGGCAACTACTTGGGCGTCTGGGCAGCAACTTCAAGGTTCGGCAGAGAGTTCTTCAATGGATTCTTCTTATCCCTAAGTCGAAACTCTAGCTACTTGTGCACGCCTTGATAATACATCCCTGCGTGAATCATGGGTGAACAACAACCAATCTTGCGCTCCTCTTAGCCGTTGAAATCCTTAACTTATTCCTAACCCGGATTAATCTTCACCATCAATAGATTGAATAAAGACCATACTCATTCGTTTCTTGAATCTAACTCTCCCGATATTAGATAAATAGATGAAGTTACAAGATTCTCTCCCAATTCACTCGCAAACAAGAATAAGAACCAAGAATGAGTAAACCTTGAATTGAAAGTGCAAACTCTTATTACCTAAACAAAATCCAATTGTTTTTCACAACAACAAAACACAATAACCCCAACCAATCAAGTTAGTTCATGGTTGGGTTTAAAAGATATACAAAGAATAATCCCCAAACTATGAATCTAATGGAAGCAAAGAAGAAGAAGAAGAAATCGAACTCTCTCCCTCCTTGCTATCTTGTCGAAATTTCCCTCTTCTTCCTCTTTGGAGTTGTCGAAAATCCTCTCCCCTTGCTCTCTCCCTTGGACTTGTCGAAATTTCCCCTAATGCTCTCCCTCCAAGTTGTCGAAATTTCCTTGCTATTTATAAGGCTAGGCCAAAGTCCTTCTTTGAGGAGGAGTTTGAGTTGGAATTAAATTATCTTTAAAGAATATAATTCTTTATTATAATTTTATTCCTATTAGAACTTTTCCTATCTTCTTGGAATTTTATTCTTCTTTAATCTCTGTATGACAATCAAATTCCTTTGGGCTTGGGCCTTGCTCCATGTCATCTTGGGCTTGTAAAGTCATTAATTTCAACATCCCTATTGCATTTTCTCTTTGTCGACAATTGCCATGGCAACTGGCTCGGCGTCTCCTTCATGCATTGCCCTGGCAACTAGCTCGGCATATCCTTCATGCATTACCCTGGCAACTAGCTCGACATTGCTTTGGCAAGTGATCCTGCACATACACACACAAAGCACACCAAAGTAGCATCTTTTCCACAAAAACTACCAAGTTATGTAATCAAGCTCAACGATGGAAGGAAACATGGATTAATGCATGAATGGCTAACTATGCAACTAATATGAGCCTAATTCTAACAATAATATGAGTAAAAAGGGTAAGAAAAATAGTACTTTTGAAAACTTATCACACCCCCAAACTCGAACTATTGCTTGTCCTCAAGCAATGCAAACTCATAATTACCTGCCAAGACTTCAATTTTCACAAACTTAGCTTTGAAATTGATTTCAATTCTCTGAACCGGGGCACAAAGTATGATTGGCATTTTATTTTTCGGAAAGCTTAGGAGTTACTCGGAATCAAACTATAATGCTTGTGAGTGTGTGCGGAGTTGTGTGCAAGTTGATTTTTCGGATCCTATGCAAACAAGAGGTTTTCAAATTACTTCATTGGGTTCTTTTTAACATGTTTTAACTAGAGCCAGTTTTGGGCACCTCTAGTGTTTTGTTTTTAGTTTTCTTAAGTTAATTTAATCGACTAGAGCCAGTTTCGGGCACCTCTAGTTAAATTTTTTTTAGCACATCCTAGAGCCAGTTTCGGGCACCTCTAGTGATCAATTTTTTTAGCACATGCTAGAGCCAATTTCGGGCACCTCTAGTATTCATCCAATTTTTATTCTAATCCCCAAATTTGTTAATTATCAACCTAAGTATACTAGAATTCCTTAAATCAATTAAACCACAATAGTGTTTCATCAAATTTAGCATCATAGTAAAATTCTAAGTTTTTCCATGGTTATCCTAGAATAAAAATTCTATCAATTAAGTGCATTGGTAAAGTCATCATCGAATATTCATCAAATCTAAGCAAATCTTGTTCCAATTAAAGGCATGGCAAGCAATTTATGTATCCTAAATGTAATACTTTAAGATGAATGAAACTAAACATGGTAATAACAATCCCCCCAAACTCGAGTGAGGCATTGTCCTCAATGCATGCATAAAAATAACGAAAAATAAAAATAAAAATGCATACGAGGACTTACTCCAAGAGTTCGTCATCGTAGATGATTAGTCTCCTTCTAGTCGCTGTCTTGATTCTCTTCCTTGAACGCGATGGTTGTTTTCTTGTTGCTGGTGGTGGAATCGATCCTCGTACGTGGTTGTCCTCATCGTCCTCTTCATCAATGTCAATGGCTTTTCGCTTGGAGGATTCAATTGGTGCGGTCTTTATTGGTTCAATGGAGGACTCGTCCGAATCTGAAAAATCAGAAAATGATTCCGTAGGAGTTGATCGTGCATAGGTGCTTTACCTTTGGCTTTTGCAGTGGTTGCCGGGATGTCTTTAGCTTTGGTTGCCGTGGCATCTTCAGGGTTGGTTGTCGTGGCGTCAGCTTCCTTGGTTGCCGTGGCGACTGCTTCATTGGTTGTCGGGGCAAGGATCTCGGCGGGAAAGATTGGGAACGGCACGCGATTGTCCGGGTACTTTTCTAGGATGACTTGGGTGATGGCATTGTTGTGCTCCTTCATGTACAACATGAACATTAGTTGCCGATCTTCAATTTGCCTTAGGCGGCTTGCCAATGGGTGCAAAAGTGCTTCAAAGTGTCCCGGGGTTGGTGGCCGAGTTGCCCTGGCGTTAGGTGCTTGGGTATTAGGGATTGCCGCGGCGGCAGGAGTTGCCGTGACCATTGGAGGCCTTGAAGAATCTCCCGGTGCCTCTCCCATTAGCTTTCGGATTAGTGCTTGTTTCCAACCAGACTTGGGTAGGGCCTTTTCATCGGTGGACTCACTCGGGACATGCATCTCCTTGCAAAGGTTAGAAATTAAGCAAGGGAAGAAAAGAGAACCTTTATCTTTTGAGCTGCATATAAAAATCTCATCACAAATAATTTTTCCAATGTTAATGATGCGATTATGCAAAATAGAATGTATGAGCAAAAGACGTGGTATATCAACAGTAGTATTGTGTGTGGAGGGCATTAAAGAAGTTTTAACAAACTTATTCCATAGTTTTGCCTCGGGTTTAAGCCGAAGGTGATTTACCGTGCCCTTGTATTTACCATCGTTCCAATGAGTTCCCGGTTGAGTGAGTTCTTGAAGCACCTTGTCGAGTTGCTTGGGATTGATTTGGTCAACGAAGGCTTGATGCTCGTCCTTCTCAATGTAAAGTCCGTAAAAGGTGTTGATGCTTTCGGGACTTATAAGTATGGCCTTGTCACGAACAAAAACATAAGGATTATCCGGGTTAGGTGAGTGAGCATAGAATTCTCTTATCCATGAGATGTTACCCGGTTCCGGTTGATGGCAAAAGATTTGCCACTTTTGATGTGCAATCCTCTTGAAGATGGATGGTTCAAGGACGAAATCTTGATGAGAGTTGGAGTATTCAAAACCTTGTTCTTCATGAATCTTCCGGCTTTCAAACTTGGATTGAAATCTTTCTTGAACCACCGGTGTAGCAAACTTCTTGTATCTTGGTTCTTTGGAGGAACTTGGATGAACTAAAAGTTTAATATTGGGTGCCATGTATGATCTTGGTTGTGAATAAAAACAAAGAAAAGAAACTAAAAAGTTGCAAGATATAAAGTAGGAATAGGTTAAGGGTGATGGGTTTTATAGAAAAGATAGGTGGGCGGGATTAGGGGAAAACGAAAAAAAGGGTTAGGGTTTGGTAGAAGTTTTCGACAAGGGGGTTTTGGTTAGGATGAATTGGAGGCTTTATATAAGCCTTAGATTCAGCCCATTAGTTTCCTTGTTGAAGATGTTTTCCTACTTGGTTTAGAATTCCTTCTTTATCTTGACTTCTTTTCCTACAATTCAAAGACAAATCAAATAAGGATTAAAATTAAAGATAAACTAATAAAGAAAATAAATAAAGATGTGTAATAGGATTCTTAAACTTGAAAAAAATATCTATCCTAAAACTACTAATAATCGGAAAAATAATAAAATAATAAAAAAAATTGGAAAAAAATAAAATGATTAAATAATCGGAAAAAAATAAATAAAAATAAAAATAAAAATAAAAATATAAAAAGGGAGAGCATGCTCATGCATCTCCTAAGTTGACCACTTCCTTGTTACGTTCCACATGGGCACCATTGTAGTGCTTCAATCTTTGTCCATTAACTTTGAATTCATGGTTGTCAGAGATGGACTTGATTATCACGGCGCCATGGGAGAATGGTTTGATGACTTCAAATGGTCCCGACCATCTTGATTTCAGCTTTCCCGGGAAAAGTTTTAGTCGAGAATTGAATAGGATAACTAGTTGCCCTGGCGTGAATTGTCGTGGCAATAGTTTCTTGTCGTGCCATCGTTTTGTTTTCTCCTTGTAGATTCGTGCATTGTTATAGGAGAGTGCACGAAATTCTTCTATCTCATTGAGATCCATCAAGCGCTTTTGTCTGGCACTTTCCCAATCCATATTCACGGTCTTGATTGCCCAGTACGCCTTGTGCTCGATTTCCACCGGTAGACTACATGTTTTACCATAGACAAGTCGGAAGGGGGACATACCTAAGGGTGTTTTAAATGCAGTGCGATATGCCCAAAGTGCGTCATCTAGTCTTAATGACCAATCCTTCCTTGAGGGATTTACAACTTTCTCGAGTATACCCTTCAATTCCCGGTTGGAAATTTCTGTTTGCCCGTTGGTTTGTGGGTGATATGCCGTGGCGATCTTGTGTGATATGCCGAAGTGTTGCAACATCTTGGCAATTAGTCTGTTGTCAAAATGCTTGCCTTCGTCGCTGATAATTGCTCTCGGCATCCCAAACCAAGTAAATATGTTTTTCTGCAGGAATCGTTGCACGGTCTTGGAATCGTTGTTGGGAACTGCAGCTACCTCTACCGATTTAGACACATAGTCGACGGCAAGTAAACTGTAGAGGTTGCCGAATAAAGATGGGAAAGGTCCCATAAAATCGATCCCCCATACATCGAACAGTTTCACCTCGATGATGTTCTGGAGTGGCATCTCATGTCGTCTAGAGATATTGCCCGTCCTCTGGCAACGATCACATTGCTTGTAAAAGTCTTGGGCATCTTTGTACAATGTTGGCCAATACAAACCCGATTGCAAAACTTTGGCCGCGGTATGAGTTCCTCCAAAATGTCCTCCATAGGGTGAAGAATGGCATTGCCGGAGTACATTCTGTTGCTCTTCTTCAGGGACACATCGGCGTATAACCTGATCTGCACATTGTTTAAACAAAAGAGGCTCGTCCCAAAAGTAATGCTTAGCATCATGGCGGAACCGCTTCTTCCCTTGGTGAGTAATGCCATATGGAAAAATACCACAAACAAGGAAGTTAACTAAATCCGCGTACCAGGGTATTGCCGAGGTATGTGCTGCCGTGGCGACTGCTCCCAAGATTGCCGAGGCGTGCGCGTCAAAGACTGCTGTGGCGTCGAGAGTTGTCGAGGCGTGTGCATCCATGGTTGCCGAGGCGTCGAAGGTTACCGAGGCGTCAAGGGTTGCCAAGGCATTAAGGGTTGCCGAGGCAACTAAAATTTGTTCATCCGGGAATGCATCGCATATCTCAAGATTTGCGTCCTGCTCCTTATTGCGTTCCAAACGTGATAAGTGATCGGCCACTTGATTTTCTGTTCCTTTCCTGTCCTTAATTTCAATATCAAATTCTTGTAAAAGTAATATCCAATGAATCAAACGAGGTTTAGCATCCTTTTTAGCAAATAAGTATTTGATTGCCGAATGGTCCGTACGAACAATTACCTTTGTACCAATTAAATAGGATCGGAACTTGTCAAATGCGAAAACTACAGCTAGTAACTCTTTCTCCGTTGTTGTGTAATTCACTTGAGCACCATTAAGAGTTTTACTAGCGTAGTATATCACATGGAAGGTCTTACCTGTGCGTTGGCCTAGGACTGCTCCTACCGCGAAATCACTTGCATCACACATGAGCTCAAAAGGTAGCGTCCAATCTGGTGGAACGACAATAGGTGCCGAGGCAAGCTTTTTCTTTAGGGTTTCGAATGCTTGGGTGCAAGAATCATCAAAATCGAAGACTTTATCGTGTTCAAGCAGATTACACAGGGGTTTAGTGATTTTAGAAAAATTATGAATGAACCTCCCGTAAAAACCTGCATGTCCGAGAAAACTTCGAATTCCTTTAACCGAACTTGGTGGGGGTAATCTCTCGATCACGTCCACCTTGGCTTTGTCTACTTCAATTCCCTTGGATGAAATCTTGTGGCCGAGCACTATTCCTTCATCTACCATAAAATGGCATTTCTCCCAATTGAGGACTAAGTCCGTTTCTTCGCATCTTGCTAACACCCTCTCTAAATTGCCGAGACAGCCATCGAAGTCATTACCAAAAACCGAAAAATCATCCATGAAGATCTCAAGAAAGTCTTCGACCATGTCTGAAAAGAGTGCCATCATGCATATTTGGAAGGTTTCCGGGGCGTTACACAATCCGAACGGCATCCTTCGGAAGGCATAAGTACCGTATGGGCATGTGAAGGTTGTCTTTTCTTGATCTTCTGGTGCTATGGCAATCTGATTGTAACCTTAATAACCATCAAGAAAATAATAAAAGGGTTTACCTACAAGACGGTCAAGCATTTGATCAATAAAGGGTAATGGGAAGTGATCTTTCCTAGTGGCTTTGTTTAGCTTTTGATAGTCCATACAAACCCTCCAACCGGTCACAGTCCTGGTTGGGATAAGTTCATTATTTTCATTGCTTACCACTGTTATACCTCCCTTTTTCGGTACACATTGTACCGGACTTACCCAGGTACTATCAGAGATAGGGTATATAATGCCGGCGTCAAGCCACTTGATGATTTCTTTCATTACAACCCCTTTCATGGCATGATTCAGTCTCCTCTGGGCCTCAATTGAAGGTTTGTGATCATCTTCCAACAAGATCTTGTGCATGCACACCGCCGGGCTAATTCCCTTTAAGTCGGCAATTGTCCACCCTATTACTTTTTTGTGTAGCTTCAACATCTTGATCAGCTTCTTTTCCTGCTCAGGCTGTAACTTAGAAGAAATAATTATAGGCAAAGTATTATCGGTCCCTAAGTATATATATTTTAGTTGCTCTGGCAATTGTTTCAACTCAAGAATTGGTGGTTGTTCAATAGAGGGTTTTTCGAGCTTACCTTCCTTACCTGAGTAGTCCAGTGGTTCAAAGTATGTACCTGGTCGATTGGCTAGCCAATTTGCCTCTTCTGGTTGTTCCTCATCGACCGGTTCTTCATACTCCTCATGTTCCTCTTGGTCGGCAATGTAGTTGCCGAGGCAACTAAATTCCCCATCGAAGTTAAACTCTGCCGTGGCATGAAGAAGTTGGCATTCTTCTGGATCATCGGCATGCCTTAGTGTTTGGAACACATTTAGTTTGACCTGCTGGTCATTCACCCTCATTGTGAGTTCTCCCTTTTCAACGTCGATCAAGGTTCTCCCTGTTGCTAGGAATGGTCTCCCGAGAATGATAGGTGCATGCTCATCTGCTTCACAATCCAAAATAATAAAGTCAGCGGGAAAAATAAATTTATCAACTTTTACCAGTATGTCCTCGATTTTTCCCTCTGGATGCACATAGGATCTGTCGGCTAGCTGCAGCATAACTGTTGTAGGTCTTGCCTTCCCGATTCCTAGTTTCTGGAAAACCGATTTAGGCATCAAGTTTATGCTAGCCCCAAGGTCGCATAATGCTTTCCCGACATAGTGATTTCCAATGGAACAGGGTATTGTGAAACTTCCGGGATCCTTCAACTTGGGTGGCATACGATTGTGCAACATTGCCATGCATCCCTCTGTCACGGCAACTGTTTCAAACTCTCCTAGCCTTGTTCTCTTGGACACAATGTCTTTAAGAAACTTGGCATAGTTTGGCATTTGTTCAATTGCTTCCACCAATGGTAAGTTGATGTGGACTTGCTTTAGGATATCAAGAAATTTCTTGAATTGGTATTCTTGCTTTTGTCGCTTCAACCTTTGTGGGAATGGTGGTGGAAGTCGGATATCTTCGATCCTTTCATTGGTTTGAAACCTGATTGACGGCATTGACGGGACATCTGGAGTTGCCGAGGCATTATCAACTGGGGTTGCCGAGGCATGCTTATCACAAGTTGCCGATGCGTCTTTATTGTCGGTTGCTGAGGCATGCTTATTGCCGGTTGCCGCGGCAATTCCTGGTTCAGCATCTGAGGCTTTGCCGCTATGTTCATCTTGATTTTTTTATGGAGTTTTGTTTGATGAGCGGGTTTGAACCTCTCTAAGTTGTTGGCCACTTCTAGTGGTGATCGCCTTACATTGCTCATGGCCAGTTCCTCTTGCGACTTCAGTATCGCTAGGTAAACCTCCTTGTGGTCTAGTATTCAGATTTTGAGCAAACTGTCCGACTTGATTTTCCAATGATTTGATTGCCACCTCTTGGTTTTGCAATCTCATCTCGGTCCTGTTAATAAAAGCATCAGCTCTTTTTATGAAATTACTATTCTCAGCCATATAAGATTCAGTTTTCATCATAAAAGCATTTAGAGAATTTTCCAAATAACTAGATGTTGTCGGTTGTTGCTGCGACATCTGTTGCCGTGGCATATTCTGCTGGAATCCCGATGCTTGTGTATTCTGATTGTTTTGGTTTAGAGCATTGTTGGGATTACTCCATGAAAAATTCGGGTGCTTCTTCCAAGATGGATTGTATGTATTGGACATCACATTATTACTCCGATTGTAATTCCCCACATAGAAGCTGGATTCCGGATTCTGCATACATTGAGAAGAATTATGGTTATCACCACATAACTCACAAAAAGAATCCATTACCTTGACTTCATGTGTGTTGTTTGGTTTTTGCATGTTCTGGACCATCTTGGTTAAAGCGGCCAATTGTGCCGAAATTGAATCTGATAATCCTAGTTCATGTATTGTGGCTTGGCGTCTAACTCCTCCTCTTCTAGTAGATGGGAATTGACAGTCATTCTTGGCCAGCCTGTTTAAAATTTGCATTGCTTCTTCCGGTGACTTATCTAGGAGTATGTCGTTTGCCGAGGCATCTAGCATCATCCTTGTTGGTGTATTCACGGTGTTGTAAAACATTGTTACTTGAGTCCACACCGGGAATCCGTGTAAGGGGCACTTGTGTAGAAGTTCTCTATATCGCTCCCAAGCCTCGTACATGGATTCATCATCTGCTTGCCGAAAAAAAGTAATGTCGTTACGGAGCTTATCAGTCAGATTTGTAGGATTAAATCTAGCAAGGAAATCACGACAAAGATCAGTCCAAGATGCTATGGATCCGGCAGGAATGCTATTAAACCATGCTTTCGCCCTATCCCTCAGTGAATAGGGGAATAATCTTAATCGTAAGACATCGGGGGTGACTCCGTGTATCTTGAACAAGTTGCAAATCTCGAGGAAAGATTTCAGATGTTGTCGTGCATCTTCAGTTGCTGAGCCGCCAAATTGACCTATTGTGTTGATCATATTAAACATTACCGGTTTCAACTCAAAGTGGTCGGCCTCAATTTTATGTGCGACAACTCCTGGGTTAAGTCCATCAAGATCTTCTTCAAGATAGTCTCGAATAGTTCTGTTTTGTGCAAGAATCACTCCTCTTCCTGCTCGAACATCTTGATTCATATTGCAATCTTGATTTGCCATTGTTTCTCTTATCCTTCGTCTAAGTCTTTGCAAGGTTCGTTCGATTTCTAAATCAAAGGGATATTCTGGTGAAGTCGGTCTCGCCCTGGTCATATACCAATGCACAACCAAAGTTTGTTAGCACTTTGAATTTTTAAAAAAGAAAGTGCAAGAAAGTAAAAACAAAGTCGCTATTGCCAATCCCCGGCAACGGCGCCAAAAACTTGTTGCGTGTGATAAGTGCTACGCCAATGTGCATGTATACACGTCGCAAGTAATAAAGTGATATGAGTATCGAGTATCGTCTCCACAGGGATTGGTTTGGGCCACTTTGCTTAAGTTACTGCACTGTGAAAATAAAAACACAATTGATAATAGAGGTTTTAATTAACGAGAAAAGTAAAAGCAATAAACTAAAAGAATAGATGAAAGAAAAAGAGAGAATAGGCCAGGTTATCGTGATTTGAGGCGTGATAGCCGATTGGACCGTCTTGCTAAAAGAGTGCAAGGGCAACTCAGTTGCCGTGGCAACTTGCATGGCGGGGTTGCCTTGGCAACTAATCGATGGTTGCCTGGGCGACTAGCTGGGCAACTACTTGGGCGTCTGAGCAGCAACTTCAAGGTTCGACAGAGCGTTCTTCAATGGTTTCTTCTTATCCCTAAGTCGAAACTCTAGCTACTTGTGCATGCCTTGATAATACATCCCTGCGTGAATCAAGGGTGAACAACAACCAATCTTGCGCTCCTCTTAGCCGTTGAAATCCTTAACTTATTCCTAAGCTGGATTAATCTTCACCATCAATAGATTGAATAAAGACCATACTCATTCGTTTCTTGAATCTAACTCTCCCGATAATAGATAAATAGATGAAGTTACGAGATTCTCTCCCAATTCATTCGCAAACAAGAATAAGAACCAAGAATGAGTAAACCTTGAATTGAAAGTGCAAACTCTTATTACCTAAACAAAATCCAATTGTTTTTCACAACAACAAAACACAATAACCCCAACCAATCAAGTTAGTTCATGGTTGGGTTCAAAAGATATACAAAGAATAATCCCTAAACCATGAATCTAATGGAAGCAAAGAAGATGAAGAAATCGAACTCTCTCCCTCCTTGCTATCTTGTCGAAATCTCTTCCTTCTTGCCCTTTGGAGTTGTCGAAAATCCTCTCCTCTTGCTCTCTATGGAGTTGTCGAAATTTCCCCTAATGCTCTCCCTCCAAGTTGTCGAAATCTCCTTGCTATTTATAGGGCTAGGCCAAAGTCCTTCTTTGAGGAGGAGTTTGAGTTGGAATTAAATTATATTTAAAGAATATAATTCTTTATTATAATTTTATTCCTATTAGAACTTCTCCTATCTTCTTGGAATTTTATTCTTCTTTAATCTCTGCATGGCAATCAAATTCCTTTGGGCTTGGGCCTTGCTCCATGTCATCTTGGGCTTGTAAAGTCATTAATTTCGACATCCCTATTCCATTTTTTCTTTGTCGACAATTACCATGGCAACTGGCTCGGCGTCTCCTTCATGCATTGCCCTGGCAACTAGCTCGGCATATCCTTCATGCATTGCCCTAGCAACTAGCTCGGCATTGCTTTGGCAAGTGATCCTGCACATACACACACAAAGCACACCAAAGCAGCATCTTTTCCACAAAAACTACCAAGTTATGTAATCAAGCTCAACGATGGAAGGAAACATGGATTAATGCATGAATGGCTAACTATGCAACTAATATGAGCCTAAGTCTAACAATAATATGAGTAAAAAGGGTAAGAAAAATAGTACTTTTGAACACTTATCAGTGAGCATAAGGCGGTTGAGGAATGTGAATCCAAAAGGGGTTTCTTTGAGATTAGTTGATGAGTATAAAGTTGTGGTAGTTGGCGACAATATGAAATTATTTTTCGATGTAGTGGCGGTTGTCGCAAGGAGGTTGCCAAGCTTATTTGGCTATTGTGGTGAGTCCAGAGGTTAAGGGTGTTCAATGAATATCTTGATCAGTTCATGGTGGTGTTTATAGATGATATTCTCGTGTACTCTCGTACTGAAGAAGAACACGATCAATATTTGTGGCTTGTGTTGCAAGGGTTGATGGATAATCAGTTGGACGTTGAGCTGGGTGAGTGTGGGTTTTGGCTTAAGAAAGTGATGTTCTTTGGTAGTGTGGTTTCCGCAGAAGGTATTCGCTTTGATCCACAGAAAATTGAGGCTATTCTCAATTGGAAACAACCTAAATCAGTGACGGTGGTGTGTAGTTTTCTTGGGTTGGCTGGTAATTATCGCCGTTTCGTTGAAGGGTTTTTGAGTGTTGCAGCACCGTTGATTAATTTATTGCAAAAGAATGTTTCTTATGTGTGGACTGTGAAGCAACAACTCAGTTTTGAGAAGTTGAAGGAGCTTTGACACATGCGCATGTGTTGATTCGACTGGAATCGGGGAAAGAGTTTGTGGTTTATAGCGATGTGACACATATTGGATTGGGTTGTGTGTTGATGCAAGATGGTAAGGTTGTGGCCTGTGCATCAAGACAGTTGAAGGTTCTTGAGCGCAACTATCCAACTCATGATTTGGAGCTTCCAGCTGTGGTTTTTGCCTTGAAAATCTGGAGGCATTATCTTTATGGCGAAGAGTGTGCGATTTTTGTGGATCACAAGAATTTGAAGTATTTAATGTTTCAAAAGGATTTGAATCTTAGGCAACATAGATGGTTGAAGTTGCTTAAGGATTACGACTTGACGATTGAGTATCATCCAGGAAAAGCCAATGTGGTTGCAGATGCATTGAGTCGTAAGGTTGCGGTTGAGCTTAGAGCTATGTTTGCAAGGTTGAGTGTGACGTAGGAAGGTGGTTTGTTGGCTGAATTGCTTGTTAAGCCTACGTTATCACAGATGATTAAAGTTAAACAACCGTACGATGATCCTTTGATTAAACATGTTGAGGACATATCTGAGGGTAATCAGACGGATTTTCATTTTGACGATGATGGAGTTTTGTGTTTCAAGGGTTGAATAGTGGTGCCGGAGGATCCAGAGTTAAGGCACACTATTTTGATGGAGGCATATTTCAGTCATTTTGCTATGTATTCCGGTAGTGTTTAGATGTATCGCGGGTTGAAGGTGGCATATTACGGTGATGGTTTGAAAAATGATGTGGCTGAGTTTGTTTCCAAGTGCATGGTGTGTCAACGGGTCAAGGCTGAACATCAGTTTCTATCTAGGTTGTTGTAACCATTGAGAACTCTGGAATGAAAATGGAAGAGGATCACCATGGATTTTGTGTCAGGAATACCATTGACACCAGCTAGAAAGGATTCCATTTGGGTGATTGTTGGTCGGCTTATGAAGTGTGCACATTTCTTGCAGTGCACACGATGGAGATCTTGGACAAACTGGCAAATATGCACATTGCTGAGATTGTGCGCTTGCACGGGGTACCTATTTCCATTGTGTCTGATAGAGATTTGAGGTTTACGACAAGGTTCTGGAGGGTTCGAGTTTCAGTTTCAGCACCACGTATCACCCAGATGGATGGACAGTCTAAGCGTGTTATCCAAGTCTTGGAGGATATGATGAGGGGTTGTATAATCGAGTTTTAAGGAACATGGGAGAAGCATTTACCTTTAGTTGAGTTTGCATATAACAATAGCTACCAAGCGAGTATACAGATGGCACCGTACGAGGCATTATATGGCCGGAGGTGTCGTATGCCCTTGTGTTGGGCTAGGGTAGGAGAAAAGCATGTTACCTTACTGAATGTGTTGAAGGATGCGGATGAAAACATAAGGCTTGTGTGGGATCGCTTGAAAGCAGATGTAGATCAACAGAAGTCTTACGCGGATTTGAAGCGTAGGGAAATTGAATATGTGGTAAGCTATCGTGTATTCTTGAAAGCGTCACCATGGAAAAAGGTGATGAGGTTCGGACGTAAGGGCAAGCTTAGTCTGAGGTTTATTGGACCGTACGAGGTTATTGAGCGTGTAGGTCATGTGGCTTATCGGTTGAGGTTGTCTACCGAGCTAGAGAAAATACATGATGTGTTCCATAAATCTATGTTACGGAGGTATCGGTCGGATCCTTCGCATGTTATACCGGTGGAGCATACAGAGTTGAGGCCGGATTTATCCTACAATGAGAGATTGGTGGAAATCCTTGATTTCAGCAGTAAAGTTCTTCGTGGTAAGACAATTGAGTTTTTGAAGGTCTTGTGACGACATCGAGGTGTTGAGGAAGCCACTTGGGAAAGCAAGGCGGATATGATGGAGCAATTTCCGCATTTGTTTCCTCTAGGTAATTTCGAGGATGAAATTTCTTAAGTGAGGGAGAGTTGTAACACTCCACTTTTGGGCTTAGGTGTTTTAAAGGTTGGTTAGAAGGTTCAGTGGACCGGTATTAGAGTTTTGGGTCAGTTTCAGGATTAAATTGGTTTAAATATTTTGAAGGTGATAAAATTGTGTAAAAATATTCTAAAATTATTATATATTATATTAAGGATATTGGTGAAATCAATTTTGGAAAATAAGATTTGGAAATCGGAGATTTTGGCTAGTGACCAAAATGCAATTTTTGAAAACTGCTTTTAAAGGTGACTAAAACGAAAAAGGTCAAATTCTTAGAATCTTTAAGGAGATATTTTACCAAGTTTTTTTCCTGATGATTTCTCCCTTAATTAAAGATATTTTAAAGTTAATTAAAAGGGATTTTTAGTTAAAAAGTTAGTTAAGCTTTTTAAAGAAAATTCTCATAACTTTTCTCTCAACTTTTCTCTTTATTCTCTCCTCAGCCAAACAATCAAGTTTTCATCAAAATCCAGAGGTGAGAAGTCTTTTTAACTTTTTCTTATGATTTGTAATTGATTAATTAACATTGTTTTTACAAAATCTCATCTAAATCATGTGTTTTCTTAGCTTTTATCAAACCAATCGAGGGAGAAATCTCACAATAGGGGTAAGGTCCGTGATCTCCTCTATTGTATGGTTCTTTACTGAAATTCCCAAGCATTTGATCCTTGATTTATGAATTGTAAGCCGATTTTAATGATTTATCAATGTTTGATTGAGTAAATTGGGTAAAATTGAAATAACAAGGTAATATTAGAAGTGGATATGATTTCCAGTGTTTAAGATTGATTTAATACATATTTTGGATGAATTATGATGTTGATAAGTTGTTTTTACCAATAAAATCCTGAAACTCTTGGATCTCTAATTGTTTAGGTTGTTAGATTTGAGTTTTTGTGATGATATTCGAGTTTAATCTTTGCTGGAAGTAAAAGGGTGTTGGGAAAGGGTTTTTTGGATGTTAATTGATGTTGATTGATGGGTTGAATCATTGTTTTATGGCTGGGTTAAGTTTCGAAAACGTTTGATGATGATTTCGGTTTGTTTCAGATGGTTTCTAAGTAGGCAACCTGAGAGTTGCGGGGTTTTGCTTTGAGGCAGTGGTTTGAATGCATAATGATGCATTTGTCCTCTGGTTTTATGTGCTTAAAACAGGGGATAATTTAGGTGATGAGGCTTGACGTTGTTTTGTTGCTTGCCGGGAGCTTATATCGCGTTGGCAAGTAAGGTGAAGCGTATCGGTGAGTGGAAACTAGTTTTAAATGCTTTACAAAGGTTTGTAAAGGTTGTTGGGAGTTTAGGGTAAGTGTGAGACACTTAGCTAAACTCGGAAGTAAGTTTCCCTTATTTTGCTCTTGAATATCGGCTTGGATATGAGCATGTTGTTTGCATGTGTAGTGATAAACATGGTATGATTTACTTACTAGAAATGCATGATTTTGAGTACATATGCAGGGGTTTGAAAGTATATTAAGTACTATTGAGCATTGGTTTTCATTCCTGTTGGGAATGGTGTTATTGCATTGGCAATGAGATTTTCATATGTGATGTTTTGTTTAATGCATTGTAAGACAATAAGTAAATGGTTTCTAAATGGTATTTTGGCTATGTGACATGGTGAGAAAACAATCGAATATAGTTGGAATGCCATAGGATTAAAGTGCACTATAAAATATGAACAAAATCGATCGTTGCCATGGGTCCTTGAGGTATGGCGGTTTAACAAGGCCACTGTAATATCCCAATTTGTGCTTAGTGACTAAAATGTAATTTTTGAAAGTTTAAGGGTTAAAGTGTAAAGTTTGAAAAAGTTTAGGGACCATAGTGTAATTTTAAAAAGTTATATAATTTAACCCCGTAAATTGATAGTTCACCCCCAAGAGTGGTATTTCCGTGTTACCCGAATTTTTCATACGAGGCTTATATTATTCGAATTTAGATCGAATAAAAATTTGTTAAGCGTGCTCAGATCAGAGTAGCACAGGGATGGGTGACCTACAGGGAAGGTCCTATATTCAATATTTTGAATGATAAAAAGGGTTTAATTTGAGTCAGTAATATTCGTAATGGATTGTTGATATGAGATTTATAAGAGGAAATGTATCCGATAAAAATTCTCTGTAATTATCGGTATATCGGATCGAATTGAAACTTTAAATACAGTTCCAAAGATTATGGAAAATTCATAAGATATTATTTTATGAATATTCTATTATTTTTTGTTGGATTCTAACTAGATTTAGTTAGAATATGATGGAGTGGCTATAAATCTCAAAGAAATGAAATGTGGAAATCGTATTAAGTGAAATTCGAATAATTGGATCGAATAAACATCATAAATTAAAATTTATGATATTTGGGAAGGAGGATGGTTAGAATGGAACCAATTTGGTTCAATTTTTATGGAATGGCATTGTTGCGTGTGATAAGTGCTACGCAATTGTGCAAGTATACACGTCGCAAGTAATAAAGTAATATGAGTATCGAGTATCGTCTCCACAGGGATTGGTTTGGGCCACTTTGCTTAAGTTACTGCACTGTGAAAAGTAAAAACACAATTAAGGGATTATAGGAGTTTAACTAATAACTAAACTAGAAAGCAATAAAGTAAAAGAAAAGATGAGATCGAATGAGAGAGATAGACCAGGTTATCGTGAGTTGAGGTGTGATAGCCGATTGGATCGTCTTGGTAAAAGAGTGCACGGGCAACTCATTTGCCGTGGCAACTTGCACAACGGGGTTGCCTTGGCAACTAATCGATGGTTGCCTGGGCAACTAGTTGGGCAACTACTTGGGCAACTACTTGGGCGTATGGGCAGCAATCTTCAAGGTTCGGCAGAGCGTTCTTCAATGGTTTCTTCTTATCCCTAAGTCGAAACTCTAGCTACTTATGCATGCCTTGATAATACATCCCTGCGTGAATCAAGGGTGAACAACAACCAATCTTGCGCTCCTCTTAGCCGTTGAAATCCTTGACTTATTCCTAAGCCGGATTAATCTTCACCATCAATAGATTGAATAAAGATCATATTCATTCGTTTCTTGAATCTAACTCTCCCGATATTAGATAAATAGATGAAGTTACGAGATCCTCTCCCAATTCACTCGCAAACAAGAATAAGAACCAAGAATGAGTAAACCTTGAATTGAAAGTGCAAACTCTTATTACCTAAACAAAATCCAATTGTTTATCACAACAACAAAACACAATAACCCCAACCAATCAAGTTAGTTCATGGTTGGGTTCAAAAGATATACAAAGAATAATCCCCAAACCATGAATCTAATGGAAGCAAAGAAGAAGAAGAAATCGAACTCTCTCCCTCCTTGCTATCTTGTCGAAATCTCTTCCTTCTTGCCCTTTGGAGTTGTCGAAAATCCTCTCCTCTTGCTCTCTATGGAGTTGTCGAAATTCCCCTAATGCTCTCTCTCTCGATTGTCAAAATCTCCTTGCTATTTATAGGGCTAGGCCAAAGTCCTTCTTTGAGGAGGAGTTTGAGTTGGAATTAAATTATCTTTAAAGAATATAATTCTTTATTATAATTGTATTCCTATTAGAACTTCTCCTATCTTCTTGGAATTTAATTCTTCTTTAATCTCTGCATGGAAATCAAATTCCTTTGGGTTTGGGCTTTGCTCCATGTCATCTTGGGCTTGTATAGTCATTAATTTCGACATCCCTATTGCATTTTCTCTTTGTCGACAATTGCCATGGCAACTGGCTCGGCGTCTCCTTCATGCATTGCCCTGGCAACTAGCTCGGCATATCCTTCATGCATTGCCCTGGCAACTAGCTCTAGCCTTGCTTTGGCAAGTGATCCTGCACACAGAAAAAAACACACCAAAGCAGCATCTTTTTCCACAAAAATCACCAAGTTATGTAATCAAGCTCAACGGTGGAAAGAAACATGAATTAATGCATGAATGACTAATTATGCAACTACTACGAGCTTAAGTCTAACAATAATATGAGTAAAAAGGGTAAAAAATAGTACTTTTGAACACTTATCACGCCCCCAAACTCGAACTATTGCTTGTCCTCAAGCAATGCAAACTAACAATTACCTGCCAAGACTTTAATTATCAAAGACATGCTCCAAACGTGAATTCAAACCTCGGAACCGTGGCACAAAGTATGATCACCTTTTAAATTTTTCGGATAACACAAAAATTACCCGGAACCAAACTATAGTGCTCGTGGCAATGTGTGTGCGTAGTTGTGTACAAGTTGATTTTCAAGATTCTATGTGAATAGTAGGCTTTTATCAATTTAATTACTGGGGCATTGATTTTAATTTTTTACTAGAGCCAATTTCGGGCACCTCTAGCAAAGTAAGCAATTTCTTATTTTATTTTAGTCAACTAGAGCCAATTTCGGGCACTCTAGCGATTCTTTAATGTGCATTAACTACTAGAGCCAGTTTCGGGCACCTCTAGCAAGAAAGTGTATTTACTACTAGAGCCAGTTTTGGGCACCTCTAGCAAGAAATTAACTTTTAATTTTCAATTTTAAATTTACCCAAATTTTAAGCAACCTAAGTTCACTAAGTTTCTTTGAATCAACAACCCACAACCGTGTAAAAAAAAATTCAGCATCATAGTAAAATTCTAAGTTCTTTTCATGCAATCCTAAAATTAAAGGTTATTTCAATTAAGTGCAGTGGCAAAAATTCATCATTGGATATTCAACAAGTCTTAAGCAATTAAATCCAATTAAAGGCATGTCAAGTAACATATGCAACCTATATGTGATTGCTAACGATGAATGCAACTAAACATGAAACTAACTAGAAACCAACACCCCCCAAACTCGAGAGAAGCATTGTCCTCAATGCACGTAAAAGTGAAACAAAATTTAAAAGAAACTAAATGAAATGAGTTAGTCAGAGAGGTCGTCACCTCGAGTGATGAGTTTCCTTCGTGCCGTTTGCTTGATTCATTTTCCGATCGGTGGTTGAATGCTTGTGGCTGGTACCGCGTGAATAGTATTGCTTTGGTTTGATCCATGTTTGTCGAGGCAGGTTCACTTGCCTGGGCATAAATATTTTGCCGAAGCCATTGTTGTTGCCTAGGCATCTCCAGTTTCTGTTGTAGTTACTGTGGCAAGTAGTCGGCAGTGAATTTTCTTAGCATGGTGGTTGTGAGTCTTGTTGTGGAAAAGGAAACCTGGAAACTAAAGATAATGAAGAAAAATAAAATCTCTCCTAAAAATAAAAATGAAAATAAAAAGAAAAAGAAAATATTGAAAGGAGAGCATGCTCAGGCATCTCCTAAAGTGACCACTTCTAATGTTACTGCATATCTGAGAAAACTTGAGGAGAGTCGTTTTCGATACTTCTTATAGTCCATTCGTACCCTCCATCGGGTGACAATATTGCCCAAAAAGAGTTGGGCCAATGTGCTCCCAGCTACTCTCTTTTGCATTACCATGGCGGAGGTGTCTTTCTTCTTTGTTCGCTTGTAGTCCATGTATACTCTCCACCTTGCTACTATTCCTGAAGGCACAAATATATTGATAGGAAAAATTATATCCATTCTCAACCATTCACTTACCTCATTCTTGTTGACTTCTATCATGGTTGGATGTAGCCTTTGTTGTCGTGGCAATTGCTGCTCAAGCCAATTGCCGTGGCAATCAGTTGTCAAATTTTGCTTTAAGTCAAGGGAAGAATCAATTTTCTGAAGAGCTTTATGAATCCAAACACCTTTTTCTTTTGGCCTCTCAAACATCTCCATCAGTAGAGATTTCGATGGTTTCAAATCTACCAACCTCGGTTCCTCAAGACATACCCGCAATGGACGAGGTGAGTTTTAAAGAATTGAAAGGTTCAACCATTACCTGCTAATATTCCATTGGCAAAGTATTATCATCTCGTTGATCTTGCACGTGGTCGTTTAATTGTCGTGGCAATTGTTCAAGCTCATCATGTGTTGGGCAGTCTCTCTCATTGACATCCTTTTAACTTTGAGGTTCTAGTTGTTCCTCACACATCGGAGAGATTTCTTTGTATTGTTCCTTATCCTCTTGCCTTGGGACGTCAGTATCCCTAGGAATGAATTGTTGGTGCATGTTATCCATGACATATGTGGATCTCCCCAATTGATCTTCTGAATCCCCTAAGGTTGCATCCCACTGAGCTATCCTCGTATCCATAGATTTTGATAGTTCTCGAATCTCTTCAATTGATCCGTCAAGTCTAGCCAAGGAAGCTAGTAACGTTTCCTCCAAGGAATTGGAATGCTCTTGAAAAGGACTACATTGCCATGGCATATCTGTTGTCGCGGCAAAATTGTTATGGTAAAAATTTTTTTGAGCTTTTTGACCATACCATGAAGAATTTTGCTCTTTGGTTCCCTCTATGGTCCTCCATGTAGTTATATGCACCGAAAATGTGAGGGCAATTTTCAAACACATGATGTTCTCCACACATAGCACAAGATTTTTCCACAGTATAAGTTCTTTGGGCTTTTCTCGGTTGGTATAGGTAATCATCAAAGGGTGCAAGGAACTCTTGATTGGATTGATTCATATCTTCCAACATCATCTCTCGAATAGATTGTCTTTTGTTTCCCGACATGTTGATGTTCCTTAACTTGTAGCGCACCTAATTTTTTTTGATAAAACAAACAAAAAGAAAAGTTAGTAAAACTAAGAGAAAAAATGCAATAACAAAAACAACTAAAACCAATTGCCAATGCCCGGCAACGGCGCCAAAAACTTGTTGCGTGTGATAAGTGCTACGCAATTGTGCAAGTATACACGTTGCAAGTAATAAAGTGATATGAGTATCAGTATCGTCTCCATTGAGGGATTGGTTTGGGCCACTTTGCTTAAGATTCTTGACCTTTGTGAAAAGTAAAAACACAATTAAGGGA
This sequence comes from Hibiscus mutabilis, assembly GCA_019671005.1. Taxonomy (NCBI): domain Eukaryota; kingdom Viridiplantae; phylum Streptophyta; class Magnoliopsida; order Malvales; family Malvaceae; genus Hibiscus; species Hibiscus mutabilis. The sequence continues at coordinate 23,806,666 of CM033739.1, read as the reverse complement.
TTATAGGAGTTTAACTAATAACTAAACTAGAAAGCAATAAAGTAAAAGAAAAGATGAGACCGAATGAGAGAGATAGGCGAGGTTATCGTGAGTTGAGGTGTGATAGCCGATTGGATCATCTTGGTAAAAGAGTGCACGGCAACTCATTTGCCGTGGCAACTTACACAACGGGTTGCCTTGGCAACTAATCGATGGTTGCCTGGGCAACTAGTTGGGTAACTACTTGGGCGTCTGGGCAGCAATCTTCAAGGTTCGGCAGAGCGTTCTTCAATGGTTTCTTCTTATCCCTAAGTCGAAACTCTAGCTACTTATGCATGCCTTGATAATACATCCCTGCGTGAATCAAGGGTGAACAACAACCAATCTTGCGCTCCTCTTAGCCGTTGAAATCCTTGACTTATTCCTAAGCCGGATTAATCTTCACCATCAATAGATTGAATAAAGATCATATTCATTCGTTTCTTGAATCTAACTCTCCCGTTATTAGATAAATAGATGAAGTTACAAGATCCTCTCCCAATTCACTCGCAAACAAGAATAAGAACCAAGAATGAGTAAACCTTGAATTGAAAGTGCAAACTCTTATTACCTAAACAAAATCCAATTGTTTATCACAACAACAAAACACAATAACCCCAACCAATCAAGTTAGTTCATGGTTGGGTTCAAAAGATATACAAAGAATAATCCCCAAACCATGAATCTAATGGAAGCAAAGAAGAAAAAGAAATTGAACTCTCTCCCTCCTTGCTATCTTGTCGAAATCTCTTCCTTCTTGCCCTTTGGAGTTGTCGAAAATCCTCTCCTCTTGCTCTCTATGGAGTTGTCGAAATTCCCCTAATGCTCTCTCTCGATTGTCGAAATCTCCTTGCTATTTATAGGGCTAGGCCAAAGTCCTTCTTTGAGGAGGAGTTTGAGTTGGAATTAAATTATCTTTAAAGAATATAATTCTTTATTATAATTGTATTCCTACTAGAACTTCTCCTATCTTCTTGGAATTTAATTCTTCTTTAATCTCTGCATGGAAATCAAATTCCTTTGGGTTTGGGCTTTGCTCCACGTCATCTTGGGCTTGTATAGTCATTAATTTCGACATCCCTATTGCATTTTCTCTTTGTCGACAATTGCCATGGCAACTGGCTCGGCGTCTCCTTCATGCATTTCCCTGGCAACTAGCTCGGCATATCCTTCATGCATTGCCCGGCAACTAGCTCTAGCCTTGCTTTGGCAAGTGATCCCGCACACACAAAAAAACACACCAAAGCAGCATCTTTTTCCACAAAAATCACCAAGTTATGTAATCAAGCTCAACGATGGAAAGAAACATGAATTAATGCATGAATGACTAATTATGCAACTACTATGAGCTTAAGTCTAACAATAATATGAGTAAAAAGGGTAACAAAAATAGTACTTTTGAACACTTATCACGCCCCAAACTCGAACTATTGCTTGTCCTCAAGCAATGCAAACTAACAATTACGCCAAGACTTTAATCATCAAAGACATGCTTCAAACGTGAATTCAAACCTCGGAACCGTGGCACAAAGTATGATCACCTTTTAAATTTTTCGGATAACACAAAAATTACCCGGAACCAAACTATAGTGCTCGTGACAATGTGTGTGCGTAGTTGTGTACAAGTTGATTTTCAAGATTCTATGTGAATAGTAGGCTTTTATCAATTTAATTACTGGGGCATTTATTTTAATTTTTACTAGAGCCAATTTGGGCACCTCTAGCAAAGTAAGCAATTTCTTATTTTATTTTAGTCAACTAGAGCCAATTTGGGCACTCTAGCGATTCTTTAATGTGCATTAACTACTAGAGCCAGTTTCGGACACCTCTAGCAAGAAAGTGTATTTACTACTAGAGCCAGTTTTGGGCACCTCTAGCAAGAAATTAACTTTTAATTTTCAATTTTAAATTTACCCAAATTTTAAGCAACCTAAGTTCACTAAGTTTCTTTGAATCAACAACCCACAACCATGTAAAAAAAAATTCAGCATCATAGTAAAATTCTAAGTTCTTTTCATGCAATCCTAAAATTAAAGGTTATTTCAATTAAGTGCAGTGGCAAAAATTCATCATTGGATATTCAACAAGTCTTAAGCAATTAAATCCAATTAAAGGCATGGCAAGTAACATATGCAACCTATATGTGATTGCTAACGATGAATGCAACTAAACATGAAACTAACTAGAAACCAACACCCCCAAACTCGAGAGAAGCATTGTCCTCAATGCGTAAAAGTGAAACAAAATTTAAAAGAAACTAAATGAAATGAGTTAGTCAGAGAGGTCGTCACCTCGAGTGATGAGTTTCCTTCGTGCCGTTTGCTTGATTCATTTTCCGATCGGTGGTTGAATGCTTGTGGCTGGTACCGCGTGAATAGTATTGCTTTGGTTTGATCCATGTTTGTCGAGGCAGGTTCACTTTGCAGGCATCAATATTTGCCGAAGCCATTGTTGTTGCCTAGGCATCTCGATTTTTCTGTTGTGGTTCTTGTGGCAAGTAGTCGGCAATAAATTTTCTTAGCATGGTGGTTGTGAGTCTTGTTGTGGAAAAGGAAACCTGGAAACTAAAGATAATGAAGAAAAATAAAATCTCTCCTAAAAATAAAAATGAAAATAAAAAGAAAAAGAAAATATTGAAAGGAGAGCATGCTCAGGCATCTCCTAAAGTGACCACTTCTAATGTTACTGCATATCTGAGAAAACTTGAGGAGAGTCGTTTTCGATACTTCTTATAGTCCATTCGTACCCTCCATCGGGTGACAATATTGCCCAAAAAGAGTTGGGCCAATGTGCTCCCAGCTACTCTCTTTTGCATTACCATGGCGGAGGTGTCTTTCTTCTTTGTTCGCTTGTAGTCCATGTATACTCTCCACCTTGCTACTATTCCTGAAGGCACAAATATATTGATAGGAAAAATTATATCCATTCTCAACCATTCACTTACCTCATTCTTGTTGACTTCTATCATGGTTGGATGTAGCCTTTGTTGTCGTGGCAATTGCTGCTCAAGCCAATTGCCGTGGCAATCAGTTGTCAAATTTTGCTTTAAGTCAAGGGAAGAATCAATTTTCTGAAGAGCTTTATGAATCCAAACACCTTTTTCTTTTGGCCTCTCAAACATCTCCATCAGTAGAGATTTCGATGGTTTCAAATCTACCAACCTCGGTTCCTCAAGACATACCTGCAATGGACGAGGTGAGTTTTTAAAGAATTCGAAAGGTTCAACCATTACCTGCTAATATTCCATTGGCAAAGTATTATCATCTCGTTGATCTTGCACGTGGTCGTTTAATTGTCGTGGCAATTGTTCAAGCTCATCATGTGTTGGGCAGTCTCTCTCATTGACATCCTTTTAACTTTGAGGTTCTAGTTGTTCCTCACACATCGGAGAGATTTCTTTGTATTGTTCCTTATCCTCTTGCCTTGGGACGTCAGTATCCCTAGGAATGAATTGTTGGTGCATGTTATCCATGACATATGTGGATCTCCCCAATTGATCTTCTGAATCCCCTAAGGTTGCATCCCACTGAGCTATCCTCGTATCCATAGATTTTGATAGTTCTCGAATCTCTTCAATTGATCCGTCAAGTCTAGCCAAGGAAGCTAGTAACGTTTCCTCCAAGGAATTGGAATGCTCTTGAAAAGGACTACATTGCCATGGCATATCTGTTGTCGCGGCAAAATTGTTATGGTAAAAATTTTTTTGAGCTTTTTGACCATACCATGAAGAATTTTGCTGCTGGTTCCCTCTATGGTCCTCCATGTAGTTATATGCACCGAAAATGTGAGGGCAATTTTCAAACACATGATGTTCTCCACACATAGCACAAGATTTTTCCACAGTATAAGTTCTTTGGGCTTTTCTCGGTTGGTATAGGTAATCATCAAAGGGTGCAAGGAACTCTTGATTGGATTGATTCATATCTTCCAACATCATCTCTCGAATAGATTGTCTTTTGTTTCCCGACATGTTGATGTTCCTTAACTTGTAGCGCACCTAATTTTTTTTGATAAAACAAACAAAAAGAAAAGTTAGTAAAACTAAGAGAAAAAATGCAATAACAAAAACAACTAAAACCAATTGCCAATGCCCGGCAACGGCGCCAAAAACTTGTTGCGTGTGATAAGTGCTACGCAATTGTGCAAGTATACACGTTGCAAGTAATAAAGTGATATGAGTATCGAGTATCGTCTCCACAGGGATTGGTTTGGGCCACTTTGCTTAAGTTACTGCACTGTGAAAAGTAAAAACACAATTAAGGGATTATAGGAGTTTAACTAATAACTAAACTAGAAAGCAATAAAGTAAAAGAAAAGATGAGACCGAATGAGAGAGATAGGCGAGGTTATCGTGAGTTGAGGTGTGATAGCCGATTGGATCATCTTGGTAAAAGAGTGCACGGGCAACTCAGTTGCCGTGGCAACTTGCACAACGGGGTTGCCTTGGCAACTAATCGATGGTTGCCTGGGCAACTAGTTGGGTAACTACTTGGGCGTCTGGGCAGCAATCTTCAAGGTTCGGCAGAGCGTTCTTCAATGGTTTCTTCTTATCCCTAAGTCGAAACTCTAGCTACTTATGCATGCCTTGATAATACATCCCTGCGTGAATCAAGGGTGAACAACAACCAATCTTGCGCTCCTCTTAGCCGTTGAAATCCTTGACTTATTCCTAAGCCGGATTAATCTTCACCATCAATAGATTGAATAAAGATCATATTCATTCGTTTCTTGAATCTAACTCTCCCGTTATTAGATAAATAGATGAAGTTACAAGATCCTCTCCCAATTCACTGCAAACAAGAATAAGAACCAAGAATGAGTAAACCTTGAATTGAAAGTGCAAACTCTTATTACCTAAACAAAATCCAATTGTTTATCACAACAACAAAACACAATAACCCCAACCAATCAAGTTAGTTCATGGTTGGGTTCAAAAGATATACAAAGAATAATCCCCAAACCATGAATCTAATGGAAGCAAAGAAGAAAAAGAAATTGAACTCTCTCCCTCCTTGCTATCTTGTCGAAATCTCTTCCTTCTTGCCCTTTGGAGTTGTCGAAAATCCTCTCCTCTTGCTCTATGGAGTTGTCGAAATTCCCTAATGCTCTCTCTCGATTGTCGAAATCTCCTTGCTATTTATAGGGCTAGGCCAAAGTCCTTCTTTGAGGAGGAGTTTGAGTTGGAATTAAATTATCTTTAAAGAATATAATTCTTTATTATAATTGTATTCCTACTAGAACTTCTCCTATCTTCTTGGAATTTAATTCTTCTTTAATCTCTGCATGGAAATCAAATTCCTTTGGGTTTGGGCTTTGCTCCACGTCATCTTGGGCTTGTATAGTCATTAATTTCGACATCCCTATTGCATTTTCTCTTTGTCGACAATTGCCATGGCAACTGGCTCGGCGTCTCCTTCATGCATTTCCCTGGCAACTAGCTCGGCATATCCTTCATGCATTGCCCTGGCAACTAGCTCTAGCCTTGCTTTGGCAAGTGATCCTGTACACACACAAAAACACACCAAAGCAGCATCTTTTTCCACAAAAATCACCAAGTTATGTAATCAAGCTCAACGATGGAAAGAAACATGAATTAATGCATGAATGACTAATTATGCAACTACTATGAGCTTAAGTCTAACAATAATATGAGTAAAAAGGGTAACAAAAATAGTACTTTTGAACACTTATCACGCCCCAAACTCGAACTATTGCTTGTCCTCAAGCAATGCAAACTAACAATTACCTGCCAAGACTTTAATCATCAAAGACATGCTTCAAACGTGAATTCAAACCTCGGAACCGTGGCACAAAGTATGATCACCTTTTAAATTTTTCGGATAACACAAAAATTACCCGGAACCAAACTATAGTGCTCGTGACAATGTGTGTGCGTAGTTGTGTACAAGTTGATTTTCAAGATTCTATGTGAATAGTAGGCTTTTATCAATTTAATTACTGGGGCATTTATTTTAATTTTTTACTAGAGCCAATTTCGGGCACCTCTAGCAAAGTAAGCAATTTCTTATTTTATTTTAGTCAACTAGAGCCAATTTCGGGCACCTCTAGCGATTCTTTAATGTGCATTAACTACTAGAGCCAGTTTCGGACACCTCTAGCAAGAAAGTGTATTTACTACTAGAGCCAGTTTTGGGCACCTCTAGCAAGAAATTAACTTTTAATTTTCAATTTTAAATTTACCCAAATTTTAAGCAACCTAAGTTCACTAAGTTTCTTTGAATCAACAACCCACAACCATGTAAAAAAAAATTCAGCATCATAGTAAAATTCTAAGTTCTTTTCATGCAATCCTAAAATTAAAGGTCATTTCAATTAAGTGCAGTGGCAAAAATTCATCATTGGATATTCAACAAGTCTTAAGCAATTAAATCCAATTAAAGGCATGGCAAGTAACATATGCAACCTATATGTGATTGCTAACGATGAATGCAACTAAACATGAAACTAACTAGAAACCAACACCCCCCAAACTCGAGAGAAGCATTGTCCTCAATGCACATAAAAGTGAAACAAAATTTAAAAGAAACTAAATGAAATGAGTTAGTCAGAGAGGTCGTCACCTCGAGTGATGAGTTTCCTTCGTGCCGTTTGCTTGATTCATTTTTCGATCGGTGGTTGAATGCTTGTGGCTGGTACCGCGTGAATAGCATTGCTTTGGTTTGATCCATGTTTGTCGAGGCAGGTTCACTTGCCTGGGCATCAATAGTTGCCGAAGCCATTGTTGTTGCCTAGGCATCGCCAATTTCTGTTGTGGTTACTGTGGCAAGTAGTCGGCAATAAATTTTCTTAGCATGGTGGTTGTGAGTCTTGTTGTGGAAAAGGAAACCTGGAAACTAAAGATAGTGAAGAAAAATAAAATCTCTCGTAAAAATAAAAATGAAAATAAAAAGAAAAAGAAAATATTGAAAGGAGAGCATGCTCAGGCATCTCCTAAAGTGACCACTTCTAATGTTACTGCATATCTGAGAAAACTCGAGGAGAGTCGTTTTCGATACATCTTATAGTCCATTCGTACCCTCCATCGGGTGACAATATTGCCCAAAAAGAGTTGGGCCAATGTGCTCCCAGCTACTCCCTTTTGCATTACCATGGCGGAGGTGTCTTTCTTCTTTGTTCGCTTGTAGTCCATGTATACTCTCCACCTTGCTACTATTCCTGAAGGCACAAATATATTGATAGGAAAAATTATATCCATTCTCAACCATTCACTTACCTCATTCTTGTCGACCTCTATCATGGTTGGATGTAGCCTTTGTTGTCGTGGCAATTGCTGCTCAAGCCAATTGCCGTGGCAATCAGTTGTCAAATTTTGCTTTAAGTCAAGGGAAGAATTAATTTTCTGAAGAGCTTTATGAATCCAAACACCTTTTTCTTTTGGCCTCTCAAACATCTCCATCAGTAGAGATTTCGATGGCTTCAAATCTACCAACCTCGGTTCCTCAAGACATACCTGCAATGGACGAGGTGAGTTTTTAAAGAATTCGAAAGGTTCAACCATTACCTGCTCATATTCCATTGGCAAAGTATTATCATCTCGTTGATCTTGCACGTGGTCGTGTAATTGCCGTGGCAATTGTTCAAGCTCATCATGTGTTGGGCAGTCTCTCTCATTGGCATCCTCTTGACTTTGAGGTTCTAGTTGTTCCTCACACATCGGAGAGATTTCTTTGTATTGTTCCTTATTCTCTTGCCTTGGGACGTCAGTATCCCTAGGAATGAATTGTTGGTGCATGTTATCCATGACATATGTGGATCTCCCCAATTGATCTTCTGAATCCCCTAAGGTTGCATCCCACTGAGCTATCCTCGTATCCATAGATTTTGATAGTTCTTGAATCTCTTCAATTGATCCGTCAAGTCTAGCCAAGGAAGCTAGTAACGTTTCCTCCAAGGAATTGGAATGCTCTTGAAAAGGACTACATTGCCATGGCATATCTGTTGTCGCGGCAAATTTGTTATGGTAAAAAAAATTTTGAGCTTTTTGACCATACCATGAAGAATTTTGCTGCTGGTTCCCTCTATGGTCCTCCATGTAGTTATATGCACCGAAAATGTGAGGGCAATTTTCAAACACATGATGTTCTCCACACATAGCACAAGATTTTTCCACGGTATAAGTTCTTTGGGCTTTTCTCGGTTGGTATAGGTAATCATCAAAGGGTGCAAGGAACTCTTGATTGGATTGATTCATATCTTCCAACATCATCTCTCGAATAGATTGTCTTTTGTTTCCCGACATGTTGATGTTCCTTAACTTGTAGCGCACCTAATTTTTTTTGATAAAACAAACAAAAAGAAAAGTTAGTAAAACTAAGAGAAAAAAAATGCAATAACAAAAACAACTAAAACCAATTGTCAATCCCCGGCAACGGCGCCAAAAACTTGTTGCGTGTGATAAGTGCTACGCAATTGTGCAAGTATACACGTCGCAAGTAATAAAGTGAAATGAGTATCGAGTATCGTCTCCACAGGGATTGGTTTGGGCCACTTTGCTTAAGTTACTGCACTGTGAAAAGTAAAAACACAATTAAGGGATTATAGGAGTTTAACTAATAACTAAACTAGAAAGCAATAAAGTAAAAGAAAAGATGAGATCGAATGAGAGAGATAGGCCAGGTTATCGTGAGTTGAGGTGTGATAGCCGATTGGATCGTCTTGGTAAAAGAGTGCACGGGCAACTCAGTTGCCGTGGCAACTTGTACAACGGGGTTGCCTTGGCAACTAATCGATGGTTGCCTGGGCAACTAGTTGGGCAACTACTTGGGCGTCTGGGCAGCAATCTTCAAGGTTCGGCAGAGAGATCTTCAATGGTTTCTTCTTATCCCTAAGTCGAAACTCTAGCTACTTATGCATGCCTTGATAATACATCCCTGCGTGAATCAAGGGTGAACAACAACCAATCTTGCGCTCCTCTTGGCCGTTGAAATCCTTGACTTATTCCTAAGCCGGATTAATCTTCACCATCAATTGATTGAATAAAGATCATATTCATTCGTTTCTTGAATCTAATTCTCCCGATATTAGATAAATAGATGAAGTTACGAGATCATCTCCCAATTCACTCGCAAACAAGAATAAGAACCAAGAATGAGTAAACCTTGAATTGAAAGTGCAAACTCTTATTACCTAAACAAAATCCAATTGTTTATCACAACAACAAAACACAATAACCCCAACCAATCAAGTTAGTTCATGGTTGGGTTCAAAAGATATACAAAGAATAATCCCCAAACCATGAATCTAGTGGAAGCAAAGAAGAAGAAGAAATCGAACTCTCTCCCTCCTTGCTATCTTGTCGAAATCTCTTCCTTCTTGCCCTTTGGAGTTGTCGAAAATCCTCTCCTCTTGCTCTCCATGGAGTTGTCGAAATTCCCCTAATGCTCTCTCTCTCGATTGTCGAAATCTCCTTGCTATTTATAGGGCTAGGCCAAAGTCCTTCTTTGAGGAGGAGTTTGAGTTGGAATTAAATTATCTTTAAAGAATATAATTCTTTATTATAATTGTATTCCTACTAGAACTTCTCCTATCTTCTTGGAATTTAATTCTTCTTTAATCTCTGCATGGAAATCAAATTCCTTTGGGTTTGGGCTTTGCTCCACGTCATCTTTGGCTTGTATAGTCATTAATTTCGACATCCCTATTGCATTTTCTCTTTGTCGACAATTGCCATGGCAACTGGCTCGGCGTCTCCTTCATGCATTGCCCTGGCAACTAGCTCGGCATATCCTTCATGCATTGCCCTGGCAACTAGCTCTAGCCTTGCTTTGGCAAGTGATCCTGCACACACACAAAAACACACCAAAGCAGCATCTTTTTCCACAAAAATCACCAAGTTATGTAATCAATCTCAACGGTGGAAAGAAACATGAATTAATGCATGAATGACTAATTATGCAACTACTATGAGCTTAAGTCTAACAATAATATGAGTAAAAAGGGTAATAAAAATAGTACTTTTGAACACTTATCAGGCATTTTTAAGTCATGTAAGTAAATAAAGACTAGTTGGAGGGCAAATTGGTCATTTCCCATGGATGGCATTTTTGAAATGTTTTGAAACTTTGAGGGCAATTTTGAAAGTTCAAATACACATGGATTTAATCATAGCCATTGGTTTTTGATGAGATTGAATCTTGGCCATTAGATTAAAAGGGCAAATTAGTAAATTCACTAGTTAAATGAATTTAAAATTCATTTAACTTTACACATGGATTAAAACAATTAAAAGATGAGAAAAAAATCTTTCTCATCTAAATCATACTGTTCGAAATGCTCAAGAAGAAAGGGGAAATAGGGTTTTCAAATTTTCAAGCTCAAAATTGGAGCATCAAGACAAGTTTCAAGCAAAGTTAATTTAGGTAAATTATTCTACACTTGATTCTCTTCATTTTGATAGTAATATTGCATGATAAAAGTTAATTTTAGTTCATGTTATTGATGAAGATGATTATGGAAATTGAAGCTTATGATGAAATTAGAGATGTAGTTAGTTGATTTGATGATTTAAAATATGGAATCAAGTTGAATTTGGATTAATTCCATGATTGAGGTTATAAACCTTAACCCTAAAATTTGGGGGTTTTGGTTAGGAAGCTAAATTAAAGATGATATTGAATGGATTATGATGTTGGAAGCTTAATTTTGATGTTAGATTAAATAATTTCCCCAATTGATATTATAGGGACCAATTCAAAAATTTTAAGAAATTAGGGGAAATTATTGTAAATTTTATTTTAGTATTGGAATTATTGATTTATGATGAAATTAGCTTGAATCGATGATTAGGGACCAAACTAAAATTTTTGGAAGTTGTAGGACCTATTCGGCAATTTAGGAAAATTAGGAATTGGTCTTGAATTTATGGAAAATTGATAGAATTAAAGATTCAAGCATGTTATGAAATTTAAGGGATTAAAATGACAAGAAAGGAAATTTTGGGGAGTTCCGAGTAAAAGGATATGAATTTTTAAGTGGTGAAAGGTCAGAAAACAATATAGCAGGCTGTTCCAGAATTTAATATTGGAAATTGACTTTGAAAATTTGCCATAAATCGTACAAGTTGAATTTGGGCTATTAATTTATATGGTTAAAAAGCTTATTGAATCTAGATTCTTTCAGAACAAACGGAATCGAATTCTGAGTTGTAGATTATTTTATAGAAATATTTCTTGGGAGGTACTGCAAACAACCAGAAAATGAGAATGGATACACTTTGTATCTATGGTTGATTAGTAATCTTGAAAAGGGTTAATGGAAGTTCAAATTGGTCACTAAGGACCATAATGAGTTTTTGAACATTACAAGGAAGAAAAGAAAATGTTTGGAGAATTTTGTATTTGAATGGTTATATTGGACAATATGTAACATTTTGTTAAATTGGGATCTAACAAATATTTCACTTATTTGAATTATGAAGTTAAGTTCGAATCAAGGGAGGTTCAAGGTACAATTAATGAAAGGATCGAAGAGGACTTAGTGAGGCATACTAATACATGGCCCAGGTGAGTGCAATGCATACATAACATTACACATAGATGTTTTATACATCACGGTAAGACTTGCGATGAGTCTACCTGGTTTATATATTGTCATGATAATTATGCCATTGATCATACATTTGACATACTTTAAATATGTCAAAGGTTGAAAATAAATGCATTGATCACTAGTTATTGATGATGATTTACTATTAATGTTATTCGGTTATGAACTGCTTCATGTTAATATAAATTGATATACATTGATGATATAAAGCTCAAGTATGATATAGAGGTTCAAAGGTATAGTTGGCTAGCCATAGAGTCATAAACAGTTGTACAAAGATTCTAAGCACTTCAGGTAAAGTGCAAATTTTATAAATACTCATTGAGGAGTATACTCATGAATGGTTTGAGTATACGGACTTATTATGGGTGCTAAGCACTTCGGAGTAATTTTATAAAAACTCAATGAGGGATATATTGTATGCTCCGGTAAGTATACAGAAGCACTTCGGTGCTAAGCACTCCCGGTAGAGTGCAAATAATATACATACTCAAGAAAGGTTGGGTATGGGGGGATGACTCATGTACATAGAATCTCTTAATTCGATACCTTGGGCTAAGTAAACTGAATTGAAATAAAAAAATAGAATGATAAGTTTGAAAGCTTGCAGACAGAGTTGGAAAAAGGTATTGGTAAGCATTGAAAGCTTACGGATGGAAAGGACACCAACATTGGTAAGATCTAATCATATCACTTTGATATACATATATGCTATTACATATTTAATTATGTTAATGAGCATGTAATGGTAAGGTGATCATATGCATTATTAATAATTAACATTGAGATTGATATTATGACAATTGCACTTAAATTTGAATTATTTTCTCACTAAGTAAATACCTAGCGTGTAACTGTTTTACACGTAGGAAAGAAGAAATGGTTGGAGTAAGGAGCATATACGGACATCATCAATCAATAACAGGTACATCAGTATCAGTAAGATATCTTTTGATACTGTTTGATATTTACTAGTTGGCATGTATATTAAAAGGGTATACATGCTCTGATAGAATTTGTATTTTATTTGGTATCCTGATGAATTTTAAATCAAGCAGTTTTATTAATTATATCAAGACAAATTAAATTGATAAGTTGCTGCCTGAAAATAAATTCGATTTGAAGATGAAAGTTTTATTTTTAAACTTTATGCGAATAACTAGATTTGTAAATAAAAACTAATTACACTGTAACATTTTTAAAGAAACAAAATTTTACCGAGTTACAAATGTAGAGGGTTTTACAAATGTTTTGTGATATCTCTGACTCGTGTTCAGCTATGAATACGGGAAAGGGGTATTACATTTATTGGTATCAGAGCTGAAGGTTTAGCCGATTCTCGGCCTAAATGGAAGTGGTTTTATGTTAAAAAGAGCATACATTCCACTAGGATATCAATATTACTGATTTGATGTTTTTACGATTTGATTGATGTCGCTCCTTACTAATGTAAATTAGGGGGAATTATAAGAAATATTTGAGTCAAGAAAGTGCGATGAACTGGTAAATTGGAAGCTTTGGAAGGAATCAAGAGTAGTAACAATAAGGTTAATAATAACCCTTCGGATAAATCTGAACAAGAAATAGGCACTGGTACAACAAGAAGTGCCTGTGCCGGATTAAGGAACTGAAAAGTTTAGAAACACCCGAATTGAAAGGCAAAGCAGATTAAGGTCCAATGATTGTTGATTTATAACTGAATAATTGTTGCTCCGAGATTTAAGCTAGATTAGAAAACCATCTGAATTTGCTTCATAGCCAGGATTGCACATATCAGTTCGAGTTTATAATATCAGGACTGATAAAGATTGGGATGATTCAAAAATCATAGAAGGTACACCTCATCTTTTTGGATAAACTTGTATTGATGTTGATGGGTCCTAGCTTTACACATTCGTATATAAGTACGAAGTTGAATGGTGAATGAGATATCCTTATAGAACCCATTTCAAGTAATATATCGGTCAAGAATTTGTTGGGTTGTAATGTAAGGGCGAGCTGAACATGTTGAATTGCTTGATAAAAACATAAGAAATAGAGTTCCCGATAAACTTAATGGAATTATCTTTTGAGGAGTCTAAGATGATTGGGGGCATGAATTTGTTACCTTCCTATCAAGTCATGATGAATTGTCGCATAAAGTGATTAATATTGAAAAGCATGGAAGGCACAAAAATAGTAGAAGTTGATAAAAGGGTAAACCCCTTTTCTAATGTAATTTCAGTTTTTTATAAAGGAAATTGTTGTTATAAGGTTGCTAAGTTTTCTTAGCAAATTGAGTAGATGCTCGGGCTGTTGAAGTTAAATTGAAAAATAACTCTACTATCCAAAAATATTTGGATGTATTCCAGATGAATTACTCGGAATTACCTCTAGATTGATAGGTGAAATTCAAAATAAAGATGTTACCAGGCATTGCGCCTAAATTAATGGCCCCGTATAAAATGGCTTCGACCGAACTTCGAGATTTAAAGGTACAAATTGCAAGGAATGTTAAGTCGATGTTTTATAAAGTTAAGTGTGTCATATTGAGGGCACACCAGTGTTAATTGTAAAGGATAAATATCTTCTTCCGAAGACTGATGATTTTTTGATTAGTTAAAAAAATCAAGGAAGAAGAAATTCTGAAGAAAGCTTTTCGGACTTGGTATAAATACTATGAGTTCGTGACGATACCTACGGCATTTATAAGCCTAATGAACCAAGTATTCTAATTTTGCTTGGACCAATTTTTGGTAGAATTCATTGAGTATATTTTGGTCTATTCAAAGGAAAAAGGAAGAATAAGATGCCCATTTTGCATTGTTCTTCAGACCTTTCGAGAAAAGAAGCTATATGCTAAATTCTTAAAGTATGAGATTGGTTGTCTAAAGCTATTTTATTAGTTATGTGGATTGGGCAATGGGAATAAGAATAGACCTCAAGAAAGTACAAATTATAGTTGAATGGAAACCTCTGAAAAAAGTTTTAGAGGTTCAGAATTTCTTGATGTTTGTCTCCTCATTGACCAAGCTATTGAGGAAAGAAATGTCGTTCAGTTGAACATATCAATGCTAAGAAATCTTTGAGACATTAAAGGAGATCTTAATTGAAGCCACGGTACCAGTACAACCAGAACCGGGTAAAGATTATATGGTGTATAGCGATGCTTCTTATAATAGTTTGGGATACGTACTTATGCAAGAAGGAAAAGTAGTGGTCTATGCTTGAGACAACTTAAGATATGTGAGAGGAATTATCTTACTTAGAATTTGGAGCTAACAATAGTTGTATTTGCTTTAAAAGATATAGCATCATTATTTATACAGTGAACGATGCTATATTTATATAGGTTATAAAAGTTTAAAGTATATGCTTACTAAAGAAGAGTTAAACTTGACGTAAAGAAGTTGGATTGAGCTTTTTAAGAATTATGATATGGTCATTGACTATCATCCAGAAAAAGCTAATGTGATAGCTGACGCTCTTAGTCGAAAGACAATTGTTGCCTTAAGAGATATGAATGCAAGATTGGCATTAAAAGAAGATGGTGTTTTGATTGTCGAGTTAAGAATAAAATTTACCATATTGGATTAAATAAGATATCTTTAAAGAAATGATGAAAATGTTGTCAAGGTGCAAACAAGTGGAAAAGAGTGAAACTGAAAACTTGGAAGTTAGGTTTGATAGATATTTGTATTATCAAGGAAGAATTTCTATCTCAGTGATGGAAACTATATGTTGATCCTAAAAGAAAAGATATTTAATATGAAGTTAAGGATAAAGTATTCCTTAAAAGTTTCACCTTGGAAGAAGGTGTTATGGTTTAGACTAAGAGAAAGTTATGTTCAAAATTTATTGGGCTATAAGAAATTGTGAAAGAAGTTAGTCTGATAGTTAAGCTTAATAGTTAGCTTTATCTTTGGAAATGAACAATATTCATAATGTATCGATGCTCTGGAAATATTGAGTAGACCCCTCACATGTTGTTACTCTGGAGAAAATAGAGATTCAGTCGGATTTAAGCTATGAAAAAGAAGTGGTAAAGATCCTAGCACATGGAGTCAAAGAACTAAGAAAACAAGAGAATACTATTTGTTAAAGTTCTTTGACAAAAAAATCACAAGGTTAAAGAAAAGATTTGAGAGAAATAATAAGAAAATATAAGAAAATAGTTTCCTCACCTTTTGGAACCAAGTAAGTATTGAAAAATTCGAGGACGAATTTTCTTAAGGGGAGAGAGTTCTAATAGCCCAAAATTTACTAAGTTGATTAAGTGTCATTTAGTACTAAGATAATAGCTTAAAAGCTAACTTAGTGACTAAAATGACAAAAATGTGAAACTTGGGATTTCTTTAATTATGGGTTTTGGAAAGGAAATTTCTAAGGTTTAAAGGTATCATGTGATAGATAGTGAATTGAATAAGGTATTATTAAAGTTTGGTTGAATACCAAGGAAAATTGAAAAGGAAATTGAAGTTTAAAAGTTTAGTGAATCGAATGCGAAAGTATAAACTTTGGAAAAGTTTGGGGACTAAGGTTGTAATTTCCCAAAAGTTAAGGGCTTTTATTTCATAAATAAATAGATCACCTAAGGGTGTGAATCGAATGCGAAATTTTTGGTTCGATCTGATACTTCGATTATTGGGAAAATCGTAGTTAAAGTTTAAGTGAAATTTGGATACCCGGATCGAATTGAAAATTTTTAAAGTTTTACCATATGATAGAGAAAGGTTATAAAAGTCATTTCCAAGTGTTGGAAATATTTTTAGTTCGATTCAAGATGAATCCTACATTTTATTTCTGAGTAAAGGATTATTTATCAATATATTGGATCGAATGGAAATTTTGGAGACTGGTCGAAAAGATATGGAAAAATTCATAAAATATTACTTTATGAATATTTTAATATAGTTGGTTGGATTCCAACTAGGTTTAGTTGAATTTTTACAAGAATGGCAAACTAGTAAATAAAAAAACTAGTTGGAGGGCAAATTGGTTATTTGGCCCCAATGACAATTTTGAAATATTTAAAAAGTTATAAGGGAAATTTTGGAAAGAGAAAATGGAATATTAAATCTTGGCCCTTGATTGATGATAAAATCAATCTCAACCATTGGATAAAAAGGGCAAAATTGTAATTTCACTATTAAATGAATTTAATATTCATTTAATAGATATATGTGTAAAATAATGGTAAAAAGATGAACCAAATGTTCATCTTTTCCGAAAAAAAGCGTGAGGGCTAGGGAAAGAAAGAGAAAATTTTTTCCAAGCTCAATTCAAGCCCTGAAACTCGGTTTTCAGGCAATCTCTTCAACTAGAAAGTTGTTCTACTCTTCAAGCTCTATCTTTTGATATCAATAATTCATGGAATCCATGCTTGATTGATGAGAATTATGTCATTGATCATACATTTGACATACTTTAAATATGTCAAAGATTGAAAATAAATGCATTGATCTCTAGTTATTGATGATGATTTACTATTAATGTTATTGGGTTATGAACTGCTTCATGTTAATATAAATTGATATACATTGCCATGGATGAAATATTTGATGATATAAATCTCAAGTATGATATAGAGTTTCAAAGGTATAGTTGGCTAGCAATAGAGTAATAAACAGCCGTATAAAGATTCTAAGCACTTCAGGTGAAGTGCAAAATTTATAAATACTCATTGAGAAGTATACTCATGCATGGTTTGAGTATACAGGCATATTGTGGGTGCTAAGCACTTTGAAGTAATTTCATAAAAACTCAATGAGGGATATATTGTATGCTCCGGTAAGTATACAGAAGCACTTTAGTGCTAAGCACTCCCGGTAGAGTGCAAATAATATACATACTCAAGAAAGGTTGGGTATGGGGGATGACTCATGTACATAGAATCTCTTAATTCGATACCTTGGGCTAAGTAAACTGAATTGAAATAAAAAAAATAAAATGATAAGTTTGAAAGCTTGTAGACAGAGTTGGAAAAAAGTATTGGTAAGCATTGAAAGCTTACGGATGGAAATGGCACCAATATTGGTAAGATCTAATCTTATCACTTTGATATACATATATGCTATTACATATACAATTATGTTAATGAGCATGTAATGGTAAGGTGATCATATGCATTATTAATAATTAATAATTAATATTGAGATTGATATTATGACAATTGCACTTAAATTTGAATTATTGCCTTACTAAGTAAATACCTAGCGTGTAACTGTTTTACACGTAGGAAAGAAGAAATGGTTGGAGTAAGGAGCATATACGAACATCATCAATCAATAACAGGTGCATCAGTATCAGTAAGATATCTTTTGATATTGTTTGATATTTACTAGTTGGCATGTATATTAAAAGGGTATACCTGCTCGGATAGAATTTGTATTTTATTTGGTATCTGGATGAATTTTAAATCAGGCAGTTTTATTAATTATATCAATACAAATTAAATTGATAAGTTGCTGCCTGAAAATAAATTTGATATGAAGATGAAAATATTATTTTTAAACTTTACACGAATAACTAGATTTGTAAATAAAAACTAAATACATTGAACATTTTTAAAGAAACAAAATTTTACCGAGTTACAAATGTAGAGGGTTTTACAAATGTTTTGTGATATCTCTGACTCGTATTATGCTATGAATACGGGAAATTGGTATTACATTTATTGGTATCGAGCTGAAGGTTTACCGATTCTCGGCCTAAATGGAAGTGGTTTTATGTTAAAAAGAGTATACATTCCACTAGGATATCAATATTCTTGATTTGATGTTTTTACGATTTGATTGTTGTCGCTCCTTACTAATGTAAATTGGGAGGAATTATAAGAAATATTTGAGTAAAGAAAGCATGATGAACTGGTAAATTGGAAGCTTTGGAATGAATCAAGAGTAGTAACAATAAGGTTAATAATAACCCTTCGGATAAATTTGAACAAGAAATGGGCATTGGTACAACAAGAAGTGTGCATGCGGATTAAGGAACTGAAAAGTTTAGAAACACCGAATTGAAAGGAAAAGCATATTAAGGTCCAATGATTTGTGAATAATCCAAGGATTTAAGAAATTAATTGATGGAGCTATTTTGTTGCTCGAGATTTAAGCTAGATTAGAAAACCATTTGAATTTGCTTCATAGCCATGATTGCACATATCAGTTCGAGTTTATAATATCGGGGTGATAAAGATTGGGATGATTCAAAAATCATAGAAGGTACATCTCATCTTTTTGGATAAACTTGTATTGATGTTGATGGGTCCTAGCTTTACACATTCGTATATAAGTACAAAGTTGAATGGTGAATGAGATATCCTTATAGAACCCATTTCAAGTAATATATCGGTCAAGAATTTGTTGGGTTGTAATGTAAAGGCGAGCTGAACATGTTGAATTGCTTGATAAAAACATAAGAAATAGAGTTCCGATAAACTTAATGGAATTATCTTTTGAGGAGTCTAAGATGATTTGGGGGCATGAATTTGTTACCTTCCTATCAAGTCATGATGAATTGTCACATAAAGTGATTAATATTGAAAAACATGGAAGGCACAAAAATAGTAGAAGTTGATAAAAGGGTAAACCTCTTTTTCTAATGTAATTTCAGTTTTTATAAAGGAAATTGTTGTTATAAGGTTGCTAAGTTTTCTTAGCAAATTGAGTAGATGCTCGGGCTGTTGAAGTTAAATTGAAAAATAACTCTACTATCCAAAAATATTTGGATGTATTCCTAGATGAATTACTCGGAATTACCTCTAGATTGATAGGTGAAATTCAAAATAAAGATGTTACAAGGCATTGCGCCTAAATTAATGGCCCCGTATAAAATGGCTTCGACCGAACTTTGAGATTTAAAGGTACAAATTGCAAGGAATGTTAAGTCGATGTTTTATAAAGTTAAGTGTGTCATATTGAGGGCACACCAGTGTTAATTGTAAAGGATAAATATCTTCTTCCGAAGACTGATGATTTTTTGATTAGTTAAAAAAATCAAGGAAGAAGAAATTCTGAAGAAAGCTTTTCGGACTTGGTATAAATACTATGAGTTCGTGACGATACCTACGGCATTTATAAGCCTAATGAACCAAGTATTCTAATTTTGCTTGGACCAATTTTTGGTAGAATTCATTGAGTATATTTTGGTCTATTCAAAGGAAAAAGGAAGAATAAGATGCCCATTTTGCATTGTTCTTCAGACCTTTCGAGAAAAGAAGCTATATGCTAAATTCTTAAAGTATGAGATTGGTTGTCTAAAGCTATTTTATTAGTTATGTGGATTGGGCAATGGGAATAAGAATAGACCTCAAGAAAGTACAAATTATAGTTGAATGGAAACCTCGAAAAAGTTTTAGAGGTTCAGAATTTCTTGATGTTTGTCTCCTCATTGACCAAGCTATTGAGGAAAGAAATGTCGTTCAGTTGAACATATCAATGCTAAGAAATCTTTGAGACATTAAAGGAGATCTTAATTGAAGCCACGGTACCAGTACAACCAGAACCGGGTAAAGATTATATGGTGTATAGCGATGCTTCTTATAATAGTTTGGGATACGTACTTATGCAAGAAGGAAAAGTAGTGGTCTATGCTTGAGACAACTTAAGATATGTGAGAGGAATTATCTTACTTAGAATTTGGAGCTAACAATAGTTGTATTTGCTTTAAAAGATATAGCATCATTATTTATACAGTGAACGATGCTATATTTATATAGGTTATAAAAGTTTAAAGTATATGCTTACTAAAGAAGAGTTAAACTTGACGTAAAGAAGTTGGATTGAGCTTTTTAAGAATTATGATATGGTCATTGACTATCATCCAGAAAAAGCTAATGTGATAGCTGACGCTCTTAGTCGAAAAGACAATTGTTGCCTTAAGAGATATGAATGCAAGATTGGCATTAAAAGAAGATGGTGTTTTGATTGTCGAGTTAAGAATAAAATTTACCATATTGGATTAAATAAGATATCTTTAAAGAAATGATGAAAATGTTGTCAAGGTGCAAACAAGTGGAAAAGAGTGAAACTGAAAACTTGGAAGTTAGGTTTGATAGATATTTGTATTATCAAGGAAGAATTTCTATCTCAGTGATGGAAACTATATGTTGATCCTAAAAGAAAAGATATTTAATATGAAGTTAAGGATAAAGTATTCCTTAAAAGTTTCACCTTGGAAGAAGGTGTTATGGTTTAGACTAAGAGAAAGTTATGTTCAAAATTTATTGGGCTATAAGAAATTGTGAAAGAAGTTAGTCTGATAGTTGCTTTTAATAGTTAGCTTTATCTTTGGAAATGAACAATATTCATAATGTATCGATGCTCTGGAAATATTGAGTAGACCCCTCACATGTTGTTACTCTGGAGAAAATAGAGATTCAGTCGGATTTAAGCTATGAAAAAGAAGTGGTAAAGATCCTAGCACATGGAGTCAAAGAACTAAGAAAACAAGAGAATACTATTTGTTAAAGTTCTTTGACAAAAAAATCACAAGGTTAAAGAAAAGATTTGAGAGAAATAATAAGAAAATATAAGAAAATAGTTTCCTCACCTTTTGGAACCAAGTAAGTATTGAAAAATTCGAGGACGAATTTTCTTAAGGGGAGAGAGTTCTAATAGCCCAAAATTTACTAAGTTGATTAAGTGTCATTTAGTACTAAGATAATAGCTTAAAAGCTAACTTAGTGACTAAAATGACAAAAATGTGAAACTTGGGATTTCTTTAATTATGGGTTTTGGAAAGGAAATTTCTAAGGTTTAAAGGTATCATGTGATAGATAGTGAATTGAATAAGGTATTATTAAAGTTTGGTTGAATACCAAGGAAAATTGAAAAGGAAATTGAAGTTTAAAAGTTTAGTGAATTTTGGAATGCGAAAGTATAAACTTTGGAAAAGTTTGGGGACTAAGGTTGTAATTTCCCAAAAGTTAAGGGCTTTTATTTCATAAATAAATAGATCACCTAAGGGTGTGAATCGAATGCGAAATTTTTGGTTCGATCGATACTTGATTATTGGGAAAATCGTAGTTAAAGTTTAAGTGAAATTTGGATACCCGGATCGAATTGAAAATTTTTAAAGTTTTACCATATGATAGAGAAAGGTTATAAAAGTCATTTCCAAGTGTTGGAAATATTTTTAGTTCGATTCAAGATGAATCCTACATTTTATTTCTGAGTAAAGGATTATTTATCAATATATTGGATCGAATGGAAATTTTGGAGACTGGTCGAAAAGATATGGAAAAATTCATAAAATATTACTTTATGAATATTTTAATATAGTTGGTTGGATTCCAACTAGGTTTAGTTGAATTTTTACAAGAATGGCAAACTAGTAAATAAAAACTAGTTGGAGGGCAAATTGGTTATTTGGCCCCAATGACAATTTTGAAATATTTAAAAAGTTATAAGGGAAATTTTGGAAAGAGAAAATGGAATATTAAATCTTGGCCCTTGATTGATGATAAAATCAATCTCAACCATTGGATAAAAAGGGCAAAATTGTAATTTCACTATTAAATGAATTTAATATTCATTTAATAGATATATGTGTAAAATAATGGTAAAAAGATGAACCAAATGTTCATCTTTTCCAGCCAAAAGCGTGAGGGCTAGGGAAAGAAAGAGAAAATTTTTTCCAAGCTCAATTCAAGCCCTGAAACTCGGTTTTCAGGCAATCTCTTCAACTAGAAAGTTGTTCTACTCTTCAAGCTCTATCTTTTGATATCAATAATTCATGGAATCCATGCTTGATTGATGAGAATTATGTCATTGATCATACATTTGACATACTTTAAATATGTCAAAGATTGAAAATAAATGCATTGATCTCTAGTTATTGATGATGATTTACTATTAATGTTATTGGGTTATGAACTGCTTCATGTTAATATAAATTGATATACATTGCCATGGATGAAATATTTGATGATATAAATCTCAAGTATGATATAGAGTTTCAAAGGTATAGTTTTAGCAATAGAGTAATAAAATATATAAAGATTTGGTGAAGTGCAAAATTTATAAATACTCATTGAGAAGTATACTCATGCATGGTTTGAGTATACAGGCATATTGTGGGTGCTAAGCACTTTGAAGTAATTTCATAAAAACTCAATGAGGGATATATTGTATGCTCCGGTAAGTATTGAAGCACTTTTTGCTAAGCACTCAAAAGTGCAAATAATATACATACTCAAGAAAGGTTGGGTATGGGGATGACTCATGTACATAGAATCTCTTAATTGATACCTTGGGCTAAGTAAACTGAATTGAAATAAAAAAAATAAAATGATAAGTTTGAAAGCTTGTAGACAGAGTTGGAAAAAAGTATTGGTAAGCATTGAAAGCTTACGGATGGAAATGGCACCAATATTGGTAAGATCTAATCTTATCACTTTGATATACATATATGCTATTACATATACAATTATGTTAATGAGCATGTAATGGTAAGGTGATCATATGCATTATTAATAATTAATAATTAATATTGAGATTGATATTATGACAATTGCACTTAAATTTGAATTATTGCCTTACTAAGTAAATACCTAGCGTGTAACTGTTTTACACGTAGGAAAGAAGAAATGGTTGGAGTAAGGAGCATATACGAACATCATCAATCAATAACAGTGCATCAAGTATTAGTAAGATATCTTTTGATATTGTTTGATATTTACTAGTTGGCATGTATATTAAAAGGGTATACCTGCTCGGATAGAATTTGTATTTTATTTGGTATCTGGATGAATTTTAAATCAGGCAGTTTTATTAATTATATCAATACAAATTAAATTGATAAGTTGCTGCCTGAAAATAAATTTGATATGAAGATGAAAATATTATTTTTAAACTTTACACGAATAACTAGATTTGTAAATAAAAACTAAATACATTGAACATTTTTAAAGAAACAAAATTTTACCGAGTTACAAATGTAGAGGGTTTTACAAATGTTTTGTGATATCTCTGACTCGTATTATGCTATGAATACGGGAAATTGGTATTACATTTATTGGTATCAGAGCTGCAGGTTTACCGATTCTCAGCCTAATGGAAGTAGTTTTATGTTAAAAAGAGTATACATGCCACTAGGATATCAATATTACTGATCTAATGTTTTTACGATTTTATTGTTGTCACTCCTTACTAATGTAAATTGGGAGGAATTATAAGAAATATTGAGTAAAGAAAGCATGATGAACTGGTAAATTGGAAGCTTTGGAATGAATCAAGAGTAGTAACAATAAGGCTAATAATAACCCTTCAGATAAATTTGAACAAGAAATGGGCATTGGTACAACAAGAAGTGCCTGTGCCAGATTAAGGAACTGAAAAATTTAGAAACACCTGAATTGAAAGGAAAAGCATATTAAGGTCCAATGATTGTTGATTTATAACTGAATAATCCAAGGATTACACTGGACGAATACCGAGAAATTGGATGGAGCTATTTTGTTGCTCCGAGATTTAAGCTAGATTAGAAAACCATTTGAATTTACTTCATAGCCATGATTGCACATATCAGTTCGAGTTTATAACATCAGGACTGATAAAGATTGGGATGATTCGAAAATCATAGAAGGTACATCTCATCTTTTTAGATAAACCTGTATTGATGTTGATGGGTCCTAGCTTTACACATTCGTATATGAGTACAAAGTTGAATGGTGAATGAGATATCCTTATAGAACCATTTCAAGTAATATAGCGGTCACGAATTTGTTGGGTTGTAATGTAAGGCGAGCTGAACATGTGGAATTGCTCGATAAAACATAAGAAATAGAGTTCCCGGTAAACTTAATGGAATTATCTTTTGAGGAGTTTAAGATGATTGTGGGCATGAATTGGTTACCTTCCTATCAGGTCATGATGAATTGTCACATAAAGTGATTAATATTGAAAAACATGGAAGGCACAAAAATAGTAGAAGTTGATAAAAGGGTAAACCTCTTTTCTAATGTAATTTCAGTTTTTTATTAAGGAAATTGTTGTTATAAGGTTGCTAAGTTTTCTTAGCAAATGTAGTAGATGCGCGGGCTGTTGAAGTTAAATTGAAAAATAACTCGACTATCCAAAAATATCTGGATGTATTCCTAGATGAATTACTCGGAATTACCTCTAGATTGAGAGGTGAAATTCAAAATAAAGATGTTACAAGGTATTGCGCCTAAATTAATGGCCCCGTATAAAATGGCTTCGACCGAACTTTGAGATTTAAAGGTACAAATTGCAAGTCGATGTTTTATAAACCATCTGATACTTCGATTATTGGGAAAAACGCAGCTAAAGTTTAAGTGGAATTCGGATACCCGGATCAAACTGAAAATTTTGAAGTTTTACCATATGATAGAGAAAGGTTATAAAAGTCATTTCCAAGTGTTGTAAATATTTTTAGTTCGATTCAAGATGAATCCTACAGTTTATTTCTAAGTAAAGGATTATTTATCAGTATATTGGAACGAATGGAAATTTTGGAGATTGTCCAAAAGATATGGAAAAATTCATAAAATATTACTTTATGAATATTTTATTATAGTTGGTTGGATTCCAACTAGATTTAGTTGAATTTTTACAAGAATGGCAAACTAGTAAATAAAAACTAGTTGGAGGGCAAATTGGTCATTTGGCCCCAATGACAATTTTGAAATATTTAAAAAGTTATAAGGGCAACTTTGGAAATAGAAAATGGAATATTAAATCTTGTCCCTTGATTGATGATAAAATCAATCTCAACCATTGGATAAAAAGAGAAAAATTGTAATTTCACTATTAAATGAATTTAATATTCATTTAATCGATATATGTGTAAAATAATGGTAAAAAGATGAACCAAATGTTCATCTTTTCCAGCCAAAAACGAGAGGGCTAGGGAAAGAAAGAGAAAATTTTTTCCAAGCTCGATTCAAGCCCCGAAACTCGGTTTTCGGGCAATGTCTTCAACTACAAAGTTGTTATACTCTTCAAGCTCTATCTTTTGGTATCAATAATTCATGGAATCCATGCTTGATTGATGAGAGTTTACATGAGAAAGAAATTAGGGTTTATGGATCAAATCGGGGCTTTTGAGATTTTATGATTCCATGATTGAATTCAACTTGAAATCAAGCTAGTATGATGTTAAAAATCATGATATTGAGTTGAGATTTAAGTTTTACATGTTTTTATTATTATGAATATGATTAGGGTTTATGGATTCAAGTTTAATTTAGGGTTTGTGATGTTGAAATAATGATCTAGTAAGCTTGAATTGTTGTTTGGAAGCAAAACCCTAAGTTAAATTATGTAGGGACCATTTTGGAAAATTGAAAAGTTGAAGGACCAAATCTGAATTTTTAGAATTTGGAGTGTATTTATGTTATTAATGATGTTAGAGATAAGAAAATGAAGTTAGAATACCAAATTGATGTTGAATTGAATTAGTGACCATTTTGACAATTTGTCAAATTTAAGTGACCAAATCGAAATGGAAGTTTTGTATGGGGTCTAAATCTGATTTTTGGTTCTAATGATGGAATTAAGGTAGTAATGTTGAATTGAGGACTAAATTGCAAAGTTAAGAAGCGTGAATCTTTATCTTTGCATTTTAGTACCTATTTCGGTAAATAAGGAAAATTAGGGAGAATTATTGTGAATAATTATCTGGTGAAGAATGTGGTGAGTTTGTGGTTTAAAGCTAGTGATTGGAATAAATTGAAAAGTAGAGAAGTAAGGAGAAGTTAGTATAAAAGTTGAAGTTGTTTTATGGAAGTTGTGTCGAAAAACTAGTTTATGGCAGTAACTTTGAAAATTCACCATAAATTCTACAAAAATGGTTAGAAGGTGAATTTTATACCGATGTAAAGATTTGTTCGTCTAGTTTCGCGTCCAACAAACGGAAACTGGTTTCTAGTTCCGAGTAAAAAGATATGAATTTTTAAGTGGTGAAAGGTTAGAAAACAGTATAGCAGGCTGTTCCGAAATTCAAAATTGGAATTTGACTTTGAAAATTCGCCATAAACCGTACAAGTTGAATTTGGGCTATTAACTTATATGGTTGAAAATATTATTGAATCTTGTTTCTTTCATAACAAATGGAATCAAATTCCGAGTTGTATATTATTTTATAGAAATATTTCTTGGGAGGTACTGCAAACAGCTAGAAAATGAGAATTGATACACTTTGTATCTAAGGTTGATTAGTAAACTTGAAAAGGGTTAATGGAATTTCAAAATTGGTCACTAAGGACCATAATGAGTTTTTGAACAATGCAAGGAAGAAAAGAAAATGTTTGGAGATTTTGTATTCGAATGATTATATTGGACAATATGTAACATATTGTTAGATTGGGATCTAACAAATATTTTACTTATTTGAATTATGAAGTTAAGTTCGAATCAAGGGAGGTTCAAAGTAAAATTAAGGAAAGGATCGAAGAGGACTTAGTGAGGCATACTAATACATGGCCAGGTGAGTGCAATGCATACATAACATTACACATAGATGTTTTATACATCACCGGTAAGACTTGCGATGAGTCTACCTGGTTTATATATTGTCATGATAATTATGTCATTGATCATACATTTGACATACTTTAAATATGTCAAAGGTTGAAAATAAATGCATTGATCACTAGTTATTGATGATGATTTACTATTAATATTATTCGGTTATAAACTGTTTCATGTTAATATAAATTGATCTACATTGCCATGGATGAAATATTTGATGATATAAAGCCCAAGTATGATATAGAGGTTCAAAGGTGTAGTTGGCTAGCCATATAATTATAAACAGCTGTATAAAGATTCTAAGCACTTCAGGTAAAGTGCAAATTTTATAAATACTCATTGAGAACTATACTCATGCATAGTTTGAGTATACAGACTTATTACGGGTGCTAAGCACTTCAGAGTAATTTCATAAAAACTCAATGAGGGATATATTGTATGCTCCGGTAAGTATGCAGAAGCACTTCGGTGCTAAGCACTCCCGGTAGAGTGCAAATAATATACATACTCAAGAAAGGTTGGGTATGGGGGGGTGACTCATGTACATAGAATCTCTTAATTCGATACCTTGGGCTAAGTAAACTGAATTGAAATAAAAAAATAGAATGATAAGTTTGAAAGCTTGCTGACAGAGTTGGAAAAAGGTATTGGTAAACATTGAAAGCTTACGGATGGAAATGGCACCAATATTGGTAAGATCTAATCTTATCACTTTGATATACATATATGTTATTACATATTTAATTATGTTAATGAGCATGTAATAGTAAGGTGATCAAATGCATTATTAATAATTAATAATTAATATTGAGATTGATATTATGACAATTGCACTTAAATTTGAATTATTGCCTCACTAAGTAAATACCAAGCGTGTAACTGTTTTACACGTAGGAAAGAAGAAATGGTTGGAGTAAGGAGCATATACGGACATCATCAATCAATAACATGTACAGTAGTATCAGTAAGATATCTTTTGATACTGTTTGATATTTACTAGTTGGCATGTATATTAAAAGGGTATACTTGTTCTGATAGAATTTGTATTTTATTTGGTATCTGGATGAATTTTAAATTAGGCAGTTTTATTAATTATGTCAAGACAAATTAAATTGATAAGTTGCTGCCTGAAAATAAATTCGATTTGAAGATGAAAATATTATTTTTAAACTTTACGCGAATAACTAGATTTGTAAATAAAAACTAAATACATTGTAACATTTTTAAAGAAACAAAATTTTACCGAGTTACAACTGTAGAGGGTTTTACAAATGTTTTGTGATATCTCTGACTCGTATTCAACTATGAATACGGGAAGGGGGTATTTCAAATTGAGGGATAAACTTCACAATAGGGGTAAGGTCCAAGATCTCCTCTATTGTATGGTTCTTTATTGAAATTCCCAAGCATTTGATCCTTGTTTTTGTGTTTCTAATTTAGTTATGATGATTTTCCAATGTTTAATTGAGTTATTTGGGAAAAATAACTTGATTCACGAATTGGATCTGATTTCCAACAAGTGAGGTTGATTTGATTCATATTTTGGATGTTTAATAATGTTGATAAGTTGTTTTTATCAATGGAATCTCGAAACTTAAAATCTCTATTTGTTTAGGTTGTTAGTTTTGAGGTTTTGTGGTGTTTATATGGTTGTAAGGTTGATGGAGGTAGTAGGTTGTTTTGAATCTGTTTTTAGATGCGCTTTGATGATGAAAGTGATGTTAGATTGATAGATGTTGGCTGGGTTGTGAATCGAAGTGTTTTGGTTATGTTTTCGATTGTTGAGGAGGGTTAATTGTGAAGATTTTGTGGGAATCCGAGAAGGATTGTAGCTGCTGTGTTTAGAATGCATTATGATGCATTAATCCTATGTTGTTTTGTGGTAAAAATGGGGGAGGTTGATTCGGAAGTGATTGGAGAAGCGTTGGAGGCTTTGGATTCTTGATTTCGCGTCGGCGAATCGAGGTTTCGCGTATCGATGAGTGAAAACATGGTTTAAAGCGTTTTGCTATTTTGAGAATAGAGTTTGAGAGTTAAGGTAGAGCTTGAAACGCTTGCCTAGACTCGGAAGTAAGTATAAAGTGGTTGTACTCTCTCGGTCGTGCTAGTTTGAAATGATTTTATGCACTTGTTTTAATTACATGTTAGCTACTATTTAAGCATGTTTAAAAGTATTTGATATACTGTTTTTAAGCATGAAATGCTAAAAGATGCACATGGTAAGTGATCCTTGTAAGTATGGTTTATACATGTGTTTTAAAGCATGGTTGTTGCTTTGGAAATGGCATGGTTAATGCTTGTTAAAACAGTGAGATAAATGTTAATTGGTTAATTATATTGGCAAGTGATGTGGTTTTAAAATTGTTATCAGATATAGTTGGCCGGCCATAGGATTGAGTGCACTGTAAATAAGTCACCTTGGATGTTGAGGGGTTTATATTGTGTACCGAATACTCCATCCAAGTACCCTAACGGTAGAGGGGTTTAACAGTACTGAATACTCCTGTTAGTGGGCTAAGCATCTAACCGATGAGAGGGATTGGTATCCCTGTGGGTTGAGATTGTACCCGATTGTTATTGTACCGCGATTATGATTGTATCGATATTTTGGTTGAGATGGCTTGAAGTGTTGGGTTAACACTTGTTGAATCCGTGTATTCGATGAACTCTTTTGTTATTGGACTGGTTAAATGATCACTTGAAAGCCAATATATTTGTTAATGTATCATTGAAATGCTTTATGTTGTATAATGTGATTTATACATGTTTCTCCTTAAGCTTTGCATTTGGTAGTAATGCATGGGAAGGCTTAAGTGGAGGGTTAGCAATGTAACTTGCTATTGGTTAATGATACATGTAGTATATGTTTAGTATGATGGTTTTTAATGACGTAAAGTGCATGTTTTTAAAAAGGCATGATGATGTTTTAAAGAATGATGTTATGTAAATGGTTTTAAACGCATTGATGGTGTTTGTTTTGAGCACTCCTCGCTAAGCCTTGTGTGCTTATGCTCTCGTTGTCCATCAATGCAGATAATTGAGGTCTTAAAAGGCAACTAGAAGCAAGGGGGTCTTGGCAAGACTTGTTACCAAAGTATGTTTTGGTTTATACTATAATGAATAATGGCAATGGGGTACTTGTTGTGTTTTGGGAGATGTTTTGGGAAACTCCCTATTTGAGCATGTTTCTTTAATTGCTCTTGGATTTTAAATGGCCTTTAAGGATTGTTTTTGATGATGGTTTACCTTTTTGGTGTGTTGTTGGATGTATATAGGAAGCATGCCTATAGATTTCCTCTTTGATGCATAAGTTCTCGTTGTGTTGCTAGATAGGTGATGCTAGTTGGCATGAGATATGTTTGACATGTTAGTACTGTGTTTAAAGTATGTTGGAGTGGTTTGTGTATGCTTTTGGTATGAAAAATCAGCCAAATGTGCCATTACAGGCCCAGGCGTACCGATACGCGGAGGACCGTATCGGTACGGATAGGCAATTTCAAGCTTGTGGGATCGGTACGGGTTTGGTGCATTTCAATACGCCTAGGAAAATTTGGCCTGGCGTACCGGTACGGGGATGGGCATTTTGATACGAGTTTTAGCCACTGGAATTCACTTTTGTAACTCGAACCCGCATATCGAAACACCTAAGGAACCGTATCGGTACGGTTGTAAATATTTCAAAAGTTCAGTATTTCAGTTAGGCGTATCGAAACGGCTTGGCGGTGTATCGAAATGGTATGCTTCAAACCGTATCGGTACGGGCTTACCCGTTTCGATACGGATGGCCGTTTTTCCTGTTAATGTCATTTTTGGGCAGTTTTGCTTTCTTTGCTTTTTAGTCCCTAAATCTTGCCGATGCAATTATATGTGGTAGAATGATCAGATTGAGCTGAAATTTGAGATGAAGGTTTGGAATCTACCTAATTAAAGAGTGGTAACTTAAAAATGAGTTTTAATCTTGAATTTTTCTATATTTGCAATTTGGTCCCTAATTTGCAAACGTGATCAATTAGATGTCAAATTGATGCCCGATTGAGCTGGATTATTATTAGCTTAGGGTCAAGGAAGAAAATGTATCGAAGACAGGATTCATAACTCGTTATGGACATTATGAGCTTCTGGTGATGCCGTTTGGACTTACAAATACCCCTATTGTATTCATGGATTTGATGAACAAGGTATTCCAACCCTATATGGATTGTTGTGGTATTCATAGTTAATATTTTGGTTTATTCAAAGACCGAAGTTGAGTATGATTACCATCTTCGTGTGGTACTACAAACTTTAAGAGATTAGCATCTTTATGCCAAGTTTTCTAAATGTAAGTTCTAGTTGTCAGGAAAGTTTTGAAAGGTTAAAAAGAAAGTTTTGACTAAGGCACCGGTTCTAAGTCAACCAGAACCAGAAAAAGAATATACTATATACAATGATATATCTCATTGTGGTTTGGATTGCGTGCCTAGGCAAGAAGATTAGGTAGTAGCCTATGCATCAAGGCAGCTAAAAACTCATGAAGGGCACTATTTAACACATGACCTGGAAATGATAGCTATGATTTTTCTTTAAAAATCTGGCGACATTATCTATATGGTAAAAAGGTGTCATATTTATACGGATCATGAAAGTTTAAGTATTTGATGACACGAAAAGATTTGAATTTACGACAACGAAGATGAGTTGAAGTTTTTAAAGGATTATGATGTGGTTATCGATTATCACCTGAGAAGGTTAACGTAGTGACAAATACTTTTAGCTGAAAGACATTGACTGTCTTGGATATGATGAATGCACAATTGTTTGTGGGACGAGATGGTTCCTTAACAGCAGAATGTTAGTTAAAGTCAATTTTAAGATTTACAGTCTATGGATGAAAGATGTCTTGAAAAGAGGAGACAAGCTGAAACTAGGAAAGTACATGACTGTAAAATTGAGCCAAATGGTTGATTATATTACTGAGGTAAAGTATATGTTTCTGAAAAAAAAATTGCTCACTTTATTTCAGTTTAAACGGATTATTCGCTGGATAAATATGCAAAACTTTATGTTCGAGAGATAGTAAGACTACATGGTGTCTCAGCATCGATAGTGTCAGACAGAGACCCAAGGTTTACTTCAAGGTATTGGGGTATGTTATTTGAAGCTTTGGGTATTAAACTAAATTTTAGTACAGCTCTTTATCCACAAACAGATGGGCACTTTGAAAGGATCATACGGATTCTATAAGACATGTTAAGAGCTTGTATAATTAAGTTTGCAAAATCATGAGAAAAGTATTTTCCCTTAACCAAATTTGCTTATAATAATAGTTGTCAAGCAAGTATCAAGATGGCATATGGAAGAAAATACTGAACTTTTCTGAATCGGTTCGTGTTACAAGATCGAAATGTTCAGAATAACTCAAACATTGGAAAAGTTGATGTAACACAAGACATGGAGGATAAAGTAAAGATTATTCAGCAAAATTTCAAGACCGTCATGGATTGAAAAAAAGGCCTATGCAAATAAGAAGAAAATGGATATTGAATATAATGTTAGAGAAAAAGTGTTTTTAAAGGTTTTACCTTGAAAGAAGGTGTTACGTTTTGGTTGAAATGAAAAGATTAGTCCCAGATTTATTAAGCCATATGAGATTCTAAAAAAACCAATGGCTTATCAATTGGCTTTACCTCCAGATAGAAACAAAACTCATTATGTGTTTCACGTATTCATGCTTCGGAGGTATTGATCGGATTCTTCGCATGTAATTACTTCTAAGGAGATTGAACTGCAACCAAGTTTGACGTATAAAGAAGAACTAGTGAAAATCCTAGCATACAACGTTAAAGAATTAAGGGACAAGAAAATTCTACTGATTAAGGTTCTTTAGAGAAATCATAAAGTAGAAAAAGTCATTGGGAAATTGAAGAGAGAATGAATAAGCAATATATGAAATTGTTTGAAATGGGTAAACGTTGAAAATTTGAGGATGAATTTTCTTAAGGGGAGGAATTGTAATATCCCAATTTGTCCTTAGTGACTAAAACGTAATTTTTGAAAGTTTATGGGTTAAAGTGTAAACTTTAGAAAAGTTTAGGGACCAAAGTGTAATTTTAAAAAGTTATGTAATTTAACCCCGTAAATGGATAGTTCACCCCCCAAGAGTGGTATTTCCGTGTTACCCGGATTTTTCATACGAGGCTTATATTATTCGAATTTGGATCGAATAAAAATTTGTTAAGCGTGCTCAAATCAGAGTAGCACAGGGATGGGTGACCTATAGGGAAGGTCACATATTCAATATTTTGACTGATAAAAATGGTTCAATTTGAGTCAGTAATATTCATAATGGATTGTTGATATGAGATTTATAAGAGGAAATGTATCCGATAAAAATTCTCGATAATTATCGGTATATCGGATCGAATTGAAATTTTAAAGATAGTTCCAAAGATTATGGAAAATTCATAAGATATTATTTTATGAATATTTTATTATTTTTGGTTGGATTCTAACTAGATTTAGTTAGAATATGATAGAGTGGTTATAAAGCTCAAAGAAATGAAATTTGGAAATCGTATTAAGTGAAATTTGAATAATTGGATCGAATAAATATCATCAATTAAAATTTATGATATTTTCGGAAGGAGGCTGGTTAGAATGGAACCAATTTGGTTCAATTTTTATGGAATGGCAATTTTAAGTCATGTAAGTAAATAAAGACTAGTTGGAGGGCATATTTGTCATTTGCCATGGATGGCATTTTTGAAATATTTTGAAACTTTGAGGGCAATTTTGAAAGGTCAAATACACATGGATTTAATCATAGCCATTTTTTTGATGAGATTGAATCTTGGCCATTGGATTAAAAGGGCAAATTAGTAAATTCACTAGTTAAATGAATTAAAAATTCATTTAACTTTACACATGGATTAAAACAATTAAAAGATGAGAAAAAAATATTTCTCATCTAATTCATGATATTCGAAATGCTCAAGAAGAAAGGGGAAATAGGGTTTTCAAATTTTCAAGCTCAAAATTGGAGAATCGAGACAAGTTTCAAGCAAAATTAATTTAGGTAAATTATTCTACACTTGATTCTCTTCATTTTGATGGTAATATTGCATGATGAAAGTTAATTTTAGTTCATGTTATTGATGAAGATGATTATGGAAATTGAAGCTTATGATGAAATTAGAGTTGTAGTTAGTTGATTTGAAATATGGAATCAAGTTGAATTTGGATTAATTCCATGATTGAGGTTATAAACCCTAACCTTAAAATTAGGGGGGTTTTGTTAATTAAGGATGATATTGAATGGATTGTGATGTTGGAAGCTTAATTTTGATGTTAGATTAAATAATTTCCCCAATTGAAATTATAGGGACCAATTCAAAATTTTTAAGAAATTAGGGGAAATTATTGTAAATTTTATTTTTAGTATTGGAATTATTGATTTATGATGAAATTAGCTTGAATTGATGATTAGGGACCACAATGAAAATTTTTGGAAGTTGAAGGACCAATTCAGCAATTTAGGAAAAAATTAGGAATTGGTCTTGAATTTATGGAAAATTGATAGAATTGAAGATTCAAGCATGTTATGAAAGTTAAGGGATTAAAATGATAACAAAGGAAATTTTAGAGACCTATTTTAAAATAAAAGAATTTTGAAGGACTAAGTTGGACAAAGTTGAAGGTTAAAGGAAAATTTTAGAAATGTTGGAAATGAGTAGAAAAGTTAAATTGTACATGAATTAAGGTACAAAAGTGATGTAGTGACTAAATTGTCACTTTTATAAAGTTTACGGACTAAAAGGAAAATAGTCCAAAATAAATAAGAAGTAGTGGAAATTGTTCAAATTGAGCTTGAACAATTGTTTAATGGTCACTAAGGACCATAATGAACCTTTGGAGAATATAAGGGAGAAAGTACTAAAGAAAAGTTAGAGAAAAATATTAGCTAACCGTGGACGTTGTATTGTATTTGAATTATGGCAGTGAGTTTAATAAATTGCCATAAATTCTATAAAAATGGTTAGATGGTGAATTTTGTACCGATGTAAAGATATGTTTGTCTAGTTTCGTTTCCAACAGACGGAAACTGAATTCGAGTTCTGAGTCGAAAGATATAAATTTTTAAGTGACGAAAGGTTAGAAAAACAATATGCAGTCTGTTCTGAAATTAGCACTGGAAATTGACTTTGAAAATTTGCCATAAATCGTACAAGTTAAATTTGGGCTATTAATTTATATGGGTGAAAACCTTATTGAATCTAGTTTTTTTTCAAAACAAACGGAATCGAATTATGAGTTTTAGATTATTTTATAGAAATAAATCTTTGAATGTGGTACAAAACTGCCAGAAAATAGAAATTTAGATATTTCGTATCTAATGTTGGTTAGCAAGTTCAGAAAATTATTTGAAGTTCAAAATGGTTATTAAGGATCAAAATGAAGTTTTTGAAAATATAAGTAAGAAAGGAAATTTATGGAAAATTTTAATGTTGAGTGATTAGATAGTTTGATAAAAATATTATTAGAGGTGAATCTAACAAATGTTTATTTATATTCATGTGATAAATGAAGTTGGATCTGAATCAAAAGAAGGTTCGAGGTACTATAAAGGAAATGATCAATAGAGCTTAGTGAGGCATATTGATAAATGGCCAAGGTGAGTGCATTTCTGCATGTTTGCATTACATTGAAAATGGCATTGCATTTCTCTATAATACGTGATACAATACATTGCTCGACTTGGCAAGATTGATGGAATACCAGGTACGAATGATTGTTTGCATAAATGATGATGCATGTTTATATATGGAATATGAATAATAACAAGATTAAAATGAAACAAGATACACCCTGGGGTGAAATGGCACTAGCAAGGTGTTTTAATATAAGGAGCAAAGAGCGTCCTTATATGAGGAGCAAAGAGCGTCCTCCCGAGTACGTACTCCACAAGGCACTAAGGTGCAGATAGGCTAAGGGGTTTCCATGGGCCTCTAGCTAGACACGATAATAATAATAACAAGATGATTACATGGTAGATCATGAACATGCAAATGACTGCATGATGATACATGATTCATATGATAGAAATGATACATGACAAAGATGTTACATGATACATGATACAGATGCTACATGATACACGATACAGATGTTACATGATTACATAATACATGAAAAAGATGTTACATGATTTCATGATACATGAAAAAGAAGTTACATGTTACATGACTGAGAAGTACATGACATACGAGATAGAAATGTTATTGATATATGATAGAAATGAGACATAATTCATGATAGAAATGTTACATGATAGAATACATGTTAGGCAAATGATAGCATAAAGAAGCATGGCCATGATAGAGTACATGATATGTAAATGATTACATGATGAAAGCATGTCCATGATAGAGAATATTTTATACAATAATAAAATGATTTATATGATAGTTATGATACATGACATAGGTACATTGTGATATACTTGTCATGTTATAGAGAAACGAAATGCACTTTTATATATGACATACTATATTACATTATTTCATGTTTCTAAAATAAATAAGTTTAACTGCCTCACTAAGTTCGTACTTAGTGTGTGTCTTATGTCACATGTTGGTTTCCTGGAAATTGTCTAACGAGGAGGAGCAGAAACTTGGGAAAAATCAAGTTACTACAGTAAGTTCAGTAAGTACGTCTTTACCATAATTTGATAGACTAGTGGGCATGTAAGTATTTTAAAGTTGAACTATTTACAACATATGTTTACAACGTAATTATATGCTTTTATGAATGGATAAGTTTAGAAATACGAATTGTTAACAATAGCAAAATTTTGGTATGGTTAAAATCTTGTTTAACCCTGATCGCATAAAAAAATTTAAAATCAAGAAAGGGTCTAGGCAGTGTACATAGTTTTCACCCTAAATTTTATTTTTATGTCAATAACTCAATTATGAATTTTATAAATCAATTCAGGGTTAAAACTAGCTGCGATAGACTGGCATAGTTTTTAATTCAAAACCAAAAAAGGGTTAAACTACATGATGAATTTTTATAATAAAAAAATTACAAGTCAAGATTTCTTTCAATGACTCAATAACATCTTTAATGTATATTCAGCTTACGAGTATACGTTAAGGGTGTTACAGCCACTCGAATTGTTGGGACATCATTTGGGGCGTGCGGATTAACAAGGCAACCCAAATTTATGGTAATCTTACGGATTAACTAGGCAAGGAAGTAAAACTCGCGGTCTAACTAGGCGAGGTAATAAAATCTTGCGGTTTAACTAGGCAAGGAAGTAGAACTTGCGGTTTAACTAGGCAAGGTTGTCAAGTCTTGCGGTATAGCAAGACAAAGATGGTAAACTTGCGGTTTAACTAGGCAAGGTCAGTAAACTTGCAGTGTAACTAGGCAAGGGTGTTAAGCTCACAGTTTAGCTAGGCGAGGGTGTAAAATCTTGCGGTCTAACTAGGCAATGTTTGGGGTATCATGCGGTCTAACTAGGCATGGTATGAGAGATCCATGTATCTGATATGTGTGGATAGAGGGTAATCTATCTGGGGTCACTATAAATGCCAATATATGAGAAAGTTCATGTGTTGAACCTATTTTTAATGCTTTGAGATTTAAGCAAGGTCTATGATTTAATGCTTTGAGATTTAAGCATGGTTTATGATTTAATGCTTTGGGATTTAAGCATGGAAAATGGTTATGATGTTGCATTGAGGTTGTTATGCATTGATTCGGTTGGAATCATAGAAAATGCTTTGGTTCTGAAAACAAGTATACGGATTTCAAATAGTTTTAATGCATCATTGTTTTATGAGCACCCTCATTAAGCAAGTGTGCTTACGCTCTCTTTTTCCTAATGATGCAGAGCATTAAGGTTTGGGGCAGTAAAGGCAAGGGTTGAAGGGATCCAAGTGATTGACTACTTTTGAGTATGAACTCGGTTTAAGTTTTCGGTAAATAAGGCAATGTGTTCGCCATGGTTTTGGGAGTTGTAATTCTATTTTCCTATGGCATTTAAGTATGTTTCTATGCTGGATTTTTTAGGATGGTTTGATGTTGCTAAGCTTGATGTTAATCCTTGCTTATAGTTGTGGATGAATGGTTGCTTAGGTATGCATCTAGAGCTTCCTTGTTGTTTGTCATGTTGTGATGGTTTGCGCAAGTGTATTATGTTGTG
This sequence comes from Hibiscus mutabilis, assembly GCA_019671005.1. Lineage (NCBI taxonomy): Eukaryota > Viridiplantae > Streptophyta > Magnoliopsida > Malvales > Malvaceae > Hibiscus > Hibiscus mutabilis. The sequence continues at coordinate 23,768,422 of CM033739.1, read as the reverse complement.
TTGGTTGTGTTGACACGATACCTATGTTGAGACTGGTCTTTTTGTGCATTTTGGTACGTTTGGTAAAGTGGAATAGGAAGCATGCCTTTAGAGTGATCCTTTGGTAGCATGAGATTGATTTGGATGTTCAACCCTGGTATAAATGTGAGCTTAGGTATTTATGGTTTTTTGTATGCATGACTGCGAGTTGCTAGGACCCAAATGCATATAGATTCGAGTGAAAACCCATCTAAATTTGACATTACAGGCCCAAGCGTACCAATACGCAGGGGACCGTATCGGTACAGCTAGGCAATTTTAGGCAGGGTGTTTCGGTACGGGTGAAGGTGTTTCGATACGGTTATAGCTACTGGAATTTCACTTTTTGGAACGAGCACGCGTGCCGAAACACTAGATGACTGTATTGGTACGTTGTTTTATGAAATTAAATAGAATTTTTGTATTTGAAGTGGCGTACAAGTACGGTTCTTGGCGTACCGAAATGAAGTTGCAAAACCGTATTGATACGTGCCTTAGCATATCGATACGGAGACAGTTAATTCTGTTAATGTCATAGAGGGGCAATTCTTGTTTCTTTCGTTTTAGTCCCTGAATATTGTGCTAACAATTACATGAGTTTGTATGGTCGGAATGGGTTGAAAGTTAACGTGCTAGCATGTAACCTTAGTAATTAAAGGTTTGTAATCTTAATTTCCCCATTGGTCTTGTAAATTAAAAGATTTACAATTTGGTCCCTAAAATGTATGTTGTGCAATTGAAGGCCTTTCCATGAAACGTTTCCTTTGAAAATTCACCCGCTGCGAGTATGTACACTTAGGATTAATAATGTACATTTAGACAAGATAAAAGAAAAAAATGGGCCGGTTTTCATAATTTTCTCAGGTTTGCTTCGACAAACCTAATATAGTTCTCTTGGTTCGATCGGGCGTCTAGGCCGGGTCAAGGGGGTTACATGGCATCCACAGATATTGTCTTCGTTCTTGTATTAAGTCTTCTTGAATCAAGTCTACAGTGACATATTGCCTCTCATGAATACAATATGATGAAACATTTAACAAACAAATCACACCCACACAACAAAACAAAAAAAAACAAAACAAAATTTGTGTCAGTATGGCAAATTAATATTGTAAGCAAAAATAATTGTTACGAAAAAACAATTCACATTGCATAAAAATAACCAGAGAATAGTTTATATTGTGCACAAAAATAACCAACGAAAAATATTTAAACTGGCAGCATTCTGGCAACACCTCGCCTTACCCCATGGTCATTGTCTGGCTCTAGTGGGGTGGGCTTCTATTTTACAGCATGTGGGTTTTCGATCTAGACTCTGGTACCTGAACTGTCGTTACTATCTACTGCGACAGCAAGACATCGATTCGGGAGTATATGACCCCTTATAGCAGAGGCATGACCTCTCGGTATATAAGATTGGTATACGAAAAGGAGGACAAGATTTTAATCACGGTGCTAGATAACTCACGTAGGATCATGCATCACTCACACTTAAGGATAGAAAGCCTGGTAGAAGGCTTATGCATGAATGACAATTTATATCACACAAGAAAAGGCTACCTATATTCTTTCTAAAAAATTCATCCAATAATTATTGAAAAAATTAAATTCAAATTACCATCCTAAAATACCAAAATGCCACATAAAATTAATTAGGCCTTACTCTCAGTTTTTAAATGTCCCCAGCGGAGTCGCCAAGCTATCGCGACCATTTTTGAAATCGTGTGTAAAAATAGCATGACGATTGATTTTTTTATAAAATTAGGGTTTTAACCTTTGTTTGTAAAATTAGGGTTTCATATTAAATTGAATTTCCTCTAATTAATCATGAAAATTAGGTTTTAAAATAATCCTATTAAACCATTTGCATTTTAATTTTGGAAAGTCAATTAATCTATTTTTAATTAAACTTACATGTTATTTCCTTTTGAAAAACAATTGGAGTTGCCACCGATCACTTTGAGGTAGACTGGACACCTTCTAACAAACCAAAGATTCATTTCTTGAAAAAATTGGGTTCGGGAGTCGGTTACGTGTGGGGAAGTATTAGCACCCCCATGAACGCCCGTTATTGGTACCTTAATTTTACTTGGCATTTTGCCATTTCGAATAATTATTTGAATTTAATTTGATCCTTAATTATTAAATAAATTTAAATTCCAAATAGAGATATCCTTTTATAAGGAGATTCATTTTTATCCGAATAAGAGATTAAAAGCGCCCCGTTAAGTGGCGCCCCTATTCATATTCAAAAAATGAATCTCCAACATAAAATGTTTGAATGCATGATTTGTTATTGTCTTGCTCATTTTAAGTTCTGACTTAAGGAGGCACTAGTTAGTTGATTTAGACTATGAATATTATTTAAATTAAAAGGCCTTTATGAAACGGTACCAATTGCTTGAATGCCATCCATCTCAAAACCCCTAAATTCCTACATAATATTCACTAATTATTTGTTATTCTAATTATTAAGATTTGTAGTCCTATTTAAGGCTTTAATTGAACTAACTATGTCAATTATTAATTTCTAGAATCTAATGGGTATTAAATATTCCACTTAAAAGCCCATGTTGGATAACACCTCATTGCAAGCAATGAAACACCATCCAAATTGGAACTTCAAAGTTTCCTATTTAATACTCATTAATTTACTACAATTATCTCCATGATTTAATTATTAATTCCTAATTGAAGAACTTAAAACCTAAGGGCTCTATCAACTAATCAATCTAGGTAATTTAATTATCTATCAAACAATCATATATGCTCAATTTAAAACATGCATCACACATATGAATTAAACGTTAAATAAAAGATTAAATTGAATACAATTGAAAAAAACTATTTTTATTAAAATGGTGGCTATATTGAAGAAAATACAAAGCCCTAATGCCCAATTACAAATCCAAGGTGACCAAAATGAAAAAATTACAAACTATGGGGTTCAATTAAAGGGAATAAGGACTAAATTGATCAAATTAAAAAGGTTCGGGATCCACCTAAAGGGAATTGGGGATCAAATTAATAGGAAGGCAAAATTTTGGGCCAAAACTATGAAAACCAAGAGTAAGGCGCGAATCTTCTTACCCGACCTGAATAACCCGCACGGATAGAGTCAACCCATAACCAAAATGGTGTCGTTTGACTCGGGCTATATAAAGCCCAATCCGATTCCAACTCGGTCACCTTTCATTTCCATTCTCTCTCTTCCCTCGCTCACCCGAATTTTCCTTTGAAATAAACACACCCCAAACCCAGATTTCCCTTGAAAAAAGATCGAAACCCCCCGTTTTATGATGAATGTTCATCCATGTTCATCAAGAATAGGATGAACATCATCAACGCCGGCCACATTCCGCCTTCCACTCAGCCACTAGATCCAAAACCACCAACCTCCAACTACCCTAGCATGTTCGCCGACCACCGTTTATGGCCTCCGACCACCACTACTTCTTCATCCGACCGCCATGAGACGATTTCTGGCCACCGACCAAAACCCTAAAAAAAACTATTTTTTCCTTTTTTAAAACCTAAACCTTATATCTAAGCCCGGTTCAACAGAATCACCCTTCTTCCCCAACATATGACCTAGATCTACCTAAACCCAAACCCAAACCATCTTCAACTCCGCCTTGACCACTTCGTCCATCAGATAAGATTTCTGGCCACCTCCCTTTTATTTCTATTTCGTTTCTGTTTTTTACATATCCTAATGTATCTCTCATTTTACAGGAACAAATAAGATTTGGAAGGAATTATACCTTCTAACAGTAGCGGTTCGTGAGCTCCAATACTAACTCCGACGTCTGATGAGCTTCTCAGCGGTCTCTTTCTCTTCCCGATGACAGTACAGCTTCCCAAGGTGGTTCGGTTTCTCAAGGTAATTCTTTTTCCTCATTATTTATTATTATTATTATTATTTTATTATAGTTTTCATTAATGCTCATTTTGCCCTGACATTTCTCTCTCATCCTATTTATAGGTGAGGCAGATGATGACGTCAGATATGCCAAATGGATCCAGCTAAATGGGAGAATACACACAATCGTGGCTACTGGTTTTGTCCAATCTGAGGCTGCCACGTGGACCAATTTGGGCAGGAAAATGGGCTTTGGATCCTTTTGTATTTCTTAAGGCTCACAACAGTTGTATCAAATGGGAAATTGGGCCTTGTAAATTTAAATTTGACATTTGGATTGTTTAGCTAAAAGGGACACTTTTATATATGTAATGGATATTTGAACTGTTTCGGTATTATTTATTTATTATGTATTTTTTTTGGCCTTACTTATGTAATATAGTATAGACCCCAGACAAAATACGGGTATTACACAAGTGATGTCCCGGTTTCACTAAAAAACGTGGATTTTCGAAGTGTTTGTGATTTTTTGGATATAAAATATTTATTTCGTAGGGGTTTTGAAAATATCGTATGTTATTAAAAATTGGAGTCGCCACCGGCCACTTAGGTAGGCCGGACACCATAAAACCAGAGATTTAAAAATTATTGGGTTCGGGAGTCGGTTACGGATGGGGAAGGATTAGCACCCCCACACCGCCCAAAATTGGTACTTTAATAATTACCGCTTTATTAATATTAAATTTTCCGAGTTAAAGTGACGATTATTTTAAAATTTGGTTATAATTGCGAATAAATTTTAAGGGCTCCGTTATCCGAGAGTAAACGCCCAACCACTATCACTACGCCTGATACTGGCCCCGTTTACACTCGGATAAAAGGGCACCGCATTGACAATTTATATCTCGATATGCAATCTTAGTAGCAAAATATAAAACATGGCAAATAATTTAAATGCAATAAATATTAACATGGCATAATACTATTCTAACATAAATAAAATATGTAATTAAAACACACATATACATATCAAGCTTAATAGTAGATAAAAACAAATTCAACATGTCACAAAAACAAGGCATGAATAAACATATGTATGGACAAAAATATATATTTCAAGAAGACATACATATTAGAAATAAAACACATTTCAACACATATAGAGCAATATATTATACATAAAAAGAAAATATACTAACACGTAACCTAAAAGCCAAGAGAACATACAATACGTACTAAAATACAAAACATGCCGTGTACGAGCCAACTAGAACATAACATGTTTAATACGAATAACCGAACAAAAAGATACATAACCATCATAAACTTAACACACATATACATGTAAACATAAAAATACAAGGCATATACGAGGGATATATAATAAGGCAAAAGGCTACATCAGCATGCACGATTATAATACGAACATAAATATTTACATGGAAACAGGACTAAAATGAAAAAAAATAAACATTAGTGGCAGAAATTAAAGGACAATAATATGCAATTTAAGGACGAAAATGCAAACAATACCAAACTTGAAAGGACTGAAACTGTAATTAGATCAAGGGGCAGACCCGAAATGAAAAATTCAAAAACGCGGGATGGTTAAAGGGGTAATTTTACCATTTAAAAACTGATTCGGTGTAATTTAGGGACTGGATTGCAATATTTTGAAATATAAGGAGGACTATAATTGTAATTATACCATGCGGCAAGACAGAAACGAAAATATTGAAAATGCGGGGGGATTTATTACGTAATTTACCCATTTCACAAAATAATAACACCTATAAATCCCCCTTTTTTTTGCCGGACTCAAATTTTTCCCCTTTCGTTCATTTTTTCAGTTTTATAACAAGCCCCTCTCTCTCGTTTTCTCTCAACTCTCCCTGATGAACCCAGAATCCGGTGGCCGGCCGCATCTAACCGGCGCCGGTGAGTCCCAAAAAACACACCAAAATAACCCTTACCTTACCCTCGACACGAATCCGAACTTGGATTCGGAGAAAAAGCCTTTATACAGCCTAGATCTAAGAAATACGAAACGAAACAAACCCTTTTTTTGTATTCCACCCAAAACAAAATCAAAAAAGGACCTCCCACTCTTTTCAGTTCACCATACTCGGCTTGGGAAAGCCGAAGAGGCTTATCACTAGTGAGGGGAGATCTACAGACGACGATGGTAACGACCCTAAACCTTTGTTCTTTTCTTTTACTACGTATATTTTTGTATGCATGCAACAAAGTGAAAAAAAAGAGAAGAGTATTACCACTGAAGACTGATTTTGTATTTTCTGTTCGATTACCACTTGGTCCCCTTTTACAAAATGTTTGTTTCATACATATATGCCTGTCTTTTGGTTTGGTACAAGTAATATAATATCCATTTTTTAGATATGGACTGATTACTGACATAATATTTCTTTTCTTGTGTTTTGACATGTCTGAGCGCGGTGGTTGAAGATCGGCATGGTGAAGCATGGTGGCGGTGTGGGGGTTCTGTATTCAGCCAGAGCCGTTATCGGCCGTTAGATCAGATCTGATCTAATGGTTGGGCTGGCTTAAAGGACGAACGGCCCAGATGAAACCTCAATCGGTGAAACGGCTCCAGATCGTGCCACGTGGGGCTCAGCAGTCGAGGGGTTATAGCGTGTGGGGCTCACGCACGCGTGGGATATCGAAGAGTCCGCGCGTGGCACTCGAAGCGTCCAGGCGTGTAGTGCACGCGGCTGGCAGATATTTTATCTTGGCTTGATCGTGGCCGTTGGATCAGATCTTGATCCAACGGCCTATAGTCATCTGCACCAAAATAATTAGAATTAAATAGGGTTTGGGTTTGGGCCAACTGGGCCTTGTAATAATATTATACTTGTAAATGAACTTGGACTGGTAATTTATTTATTTGGTTTAATATATATTTTTTGGATTTCATTTTATATTAGCCCAATAATAATAACATTAATATTATAACAACAATACACATACGATAATACAAACGTATATACTTATGCAAACTTTAATTAATATAACATACTAGCATACGTACATATATAAGCATACACATAATTAACATAACATCTACACACATTATCCGTAAAACAAATACGCTCGTAATAACAATAGATACATGCGTGACACACATACCGTTAATACGTATACATACATAGTTTATAATATACATGCACGCATATATTAATAACACTCATGCACATAATAAACATATAATATAATATAATACAATGTATACATGCAACACTAATATACTAATAATTATACTAATATGTATTTACAGACCAGATAAAAATGAGTGATTACAGCTGCCCCTCTTTGCTTGTTCTCATGGAATAGGAACAAAGCAAAGATTTCATAAGCACTCATTGTTATCAGACTTCCCTGTTTGTAGCTTTGGAAACACGTGTTCTTCTCTGCTCTTCCTTAGCTGAATCTTCAGGCGTAAGTTCTTCCTATATAGAGCTTCATCACCTTCCGATCTTGGAGCTACAGGCTCTTCCTATATAGAACCCTTCGCTCTGAAGCGTCGAGTTATGAGTCCCTCCTATATAGAACTTTCACTTCGAGACAGTAAAGCTTGGAGTCCTTCCTATATAAAACTCTTTGCCTTCAACGCTGGTTTCTCCTATATAAAACCTTTTGCGTTGCTGATGGATTCTTCCGACTAGGAGTTCCTCCTATATAGAACTGCTAGTCTTCAAACCCTGGAGCCGTCAGTCCTTCCTATATAGAACTTTTGGCGCCTGAAATCTTAGAGCTACAGGTTCTTCCTATATAGAACCTTTCACTCTAAGGCAGTAAAGCTCGGAGCCCTTCCTATATAGAACTCTTCGCTTTCGACACAACAGGTTTTCCCTATATAAAACCTTGTGTATCATGTGTGAATTCCTTCGACTGGGAGTTCTTCCTATATAGAACTGCTAGTCTTCACCCTGGAGCCGTCGGTCCTTCCTATATAGAACTTTTGGCGTCTAAAATCTTGAAGCTACGGATTCTTCCTATATAGAATCTTTTACTCTAAGACATTGAAGCTTGGAGCCCTTCCTATATAGAACTCTTCACTTTCAAACACAACAAGATTTCCTATATAACCTTGTGTGTCATGGGTGAATTCCTTCGACTGGGAGTTCTTCCTATATAGAACTGCTAGTCTTCACCCTGGAGCCGTCAGTCCTTCCTATATAGAACTTTCAGCTTCTGAAGCCTCGGAGCCGAGGATTCTTCCTATATAGAACCTCTCTCTGCAGGCGCTAGGAAACATAGGCCTTTTGTATGTAGAACCATTGTCTTCATATTTGGGATTCACACCACGATGGCTATTGATGTCTCTTTGAATCCACAGATACCTGTCTAAGATAAGACAAAATGCTATGACAGATGAATTGACATGCTCCTAATCCTAGTGATGTCTGACTATTCATGATGCATGAGTGTCAATATCTTGGTGGGCTTGTTTTGGTCCTTATCCGATCTCGTTGTTCACTTTCTCCTTTTTCACGGGCGTCGATACCCCACTTCACTGTCAGGTTCAACCATTCCAACCTTTCTTTTTCTCCATTTACGACTTGGAATTCTAAAGTGCCCTTTCGGGTTTTCGCTTTAGAGAGTTTTTTTTAGGGGTGCCCTTCTGGGTTTTCACCCGAGATATCTCTCTCGTACGCCATTGGTCATCCTATCTGGTTGTTTGAAGCTTTCTGCCTTCCCTATCAACAGCCGTTATGTAGGGAGCTAGAGGGCGAAGTTAACATCATTTTCTTTAATCACCTGCATTTTTAAGGTTAGATCACAGTAATGCTCAGAAATCTCTTGTTTTACTATAAGCCTATGTTAACTTATTTGCCTGAAATTAATAAGAAGGCAAGGAATGAATGCTAAAAAAATGCTATTTTATTACGATTAAGGGCTTGGGACATCTTAAAAGAGGTATGACACACATGAGAAAGAAGGAAATTGAGTATGAAATACAAGATCCCTCATTATCTTCGACATGAATGATACATGATCCTGTCAACCGGTGTAGAATCTTTTGCCTGAAGCTTCATCTTCATGATGTTCATGGGGATACCCTCCTCTTCGAATATTCAGTTTTGCAATTTACTCGAGCCGCCCTTTACGGGTTTTCAACTCGGGTCCTCCCTCTGCTTCAAGACGCCCGGCTTCGGGTTTTCGCCCTGAGCTCTCCATTTTTGTTCTCTTTTTTTTCTTTTTCTTTTCTTTTTTTTCAAATATAGTATTTCTTAACGGCATCAGAATTTACATGGTTTTTCAGCTCATCTCCATCCATTTCTGTTAGGATTAGGGTTCCTCCTGAGAAGGCCTTTTTTACCACGTACGGCCCTTCCTAGTTGGGCATCCACTTTCCTCGAGAATCTTTCTGGATCGGGAGGATTTTCTTGAGCACCAGATCCCCTTCTTTGAATTCTCTTGGGTGCACCTTTTTGTTGTATGCCTGCATCATCCGCTTTTGGTACATCTGACCATGACAAATGGCCTTTAGTCTCTTTTCATCAATGAGATTTAGCTGGTCGAGTCTGGCCTGCACCCATTCGGCTTCTTCCAATTTTACTTCATTTAAGACCCGGAGAGAATGGATCTCTACCTCGATGGGGAGTACTGCTTCGGTACCATACACCAAGGAGTAGGGTGTTGCCTCTGTCGATGTGCGAACGGATGTCCTATAGGCGAAAAGGGCAAATGGTAGCTTCTCATGCCAATCCCTGTAGGTATCCATCGTCTTTGCTATGATCTTCTTTATGTTCTTGTTTGCTGCTTCCACTGCCCCATTCATTTTAGGGCGATAGACTGTGGAATTATGGTGTGTTATCTTGAATTGAGTGCACACGTCCGTCATCACTTTGTTATTCAGATTGGAAGCGTTGTCGGTGATGACCCTTTCTGGCAATCCGTATCGACAAATAATCTCCTTCTTTAAGAACTTACATACTGTAGTCCTTGTGATGTTGGCGTAAGACGCTGCCTCTACCCATTTAGTGAAATAGTCTATGGTGACCAGAATGAAACGGTGTCCATTGGAAGCTTTCGGATGGATCTGCCCGATGACGTCCATGCCCCACACCGCGAAAGGCCACGGAGAATTCATGGTGTGTAAAGGCGATGGGGGTGCGTGAATTTTGTCAGCGTAGATTTGGCATTTGTGGCATTTCCTGGCGTAATCGATGCAATCTCCCTCCATGGTCAACCAGAAATAACCATATCTCATAATTTTCCAGGCTATAGATAGCCCGTTGGCGTGCATTCCATAGAGCCCGTCATGTACTTCGGCTAAAATCTCCTTCGCCTCCCGGGCATCCACACATCTCAGCAAAGTCTGATCATGACTTCTCCTATATAGGATCTCCCCATCTAGGACATATCTTGTTGCCAATTTTCTGAGTGTTTTTATGTCATTGTCATTTGCCCCTTCTGGATACTTTCGAAGCTTGACATATTGCAAGATGTCATAGTACCATGGGTTTCCATCAATCTCTTCCTGTACATTACAACAATGAGTAGGCCTTTCAAATGTCCGTATCTCAATGGGCTTCATTTCTGCCCCGGTGTTTGTTTTGAACATGGATGCCAAGGTTGCCAAGGCGTCTGCCATCTGATTTTCTTCTCGGGGCAGGTAATTGAAGCTGACCCCTTCGAACTCTTTGGTGAGCTCTTGAATCAATTCATAATATTTGACCAACTTCAGGTCCCTGGTTTCCCATTCCCCGCGCAATTGGTAAATTACTAAGGATGAATCTCTGAATACTCGAAGTTCCTTAATCTTTCTCTCAATAGCTGAGTTGAGTCCCATAACGCAAGCTTCGTATTCAGCTATATTGTTAGTGCAGAATAATTCCAATCTGCTGGTGAAAGGATAATAGACGTCCTCAGGAGAAATTAGAACTGCTCTTATCCCATGTCCGAGGGCGTTAGAGGCTCCATCGAAGCAAAGCTTCCATGATTTATCATCTGAAACCTCTTCCTCGGTTGTAATGCACATCAAGTCTTCGTCTGGGAAATTAAAGTTCAATGCCTCATAGTCGTCCGAAGCATGACTAGCTAGGAAATCTGCTACGGCACTCCCCTTTACGGCTTTCTGGTTAACGTATACAATATCGAATTCGGATAAGAGCATCTGCCATCGGGCCATCCTTCTTGTTAGTGCTGGTGCTTCCATTAAGAACTTCAACGGGTCTAGCTTGGATATCAACCAAGTAGTGTGGTACAGCATATACTGTCTAAGCCGCTTGGTAGCCCAAACTAGAGCACAACACAGCTTCTCCACTAGGGGGTATCGCGTTTCGCAATCATTGAATTTCCTACTTAGGTAATAGATGGCTTGCTCCCTTTTTCTTGACTCATCGTGTTGTCCCAATACGCATCCCATTGAATTCTCAAAAACTGTTAGGTAGAGAATTAATGGTCGATCTGATATTGGTGCGACTAGAATTGGAGCATTTGTCAGGTACTTTTTGATCTTTTCTAGGGCTCTTTAACATTTTTCATCCCACACACCAGGATTATTCTTTCTAAGAAGTTTGAAGACCGAGTCATATCGGTCGGTTAATTGGGAAATGAAACGAGAGATATAATTCAGCCTCCCCAGGAAACCACGAACTTTCTTCTGAGTGCGGGGTGGTGAGAGATCTTGGATGGCTTTCACTTTATCTGGATCAATCTCAATCCCTCTTCTGCTTACCACGAACCCTAGGAGTTTTCCAGAAGTAACGGCGAAGGTACACTTGGCAGGATTGGGCCTTAGTTGGTACTTCCGTAGTCTTTGGAATAGTTTTCTCAAGTTCTGTAGGTGTTCTTCCTCTGTTCGGGATTTGGCAATCATGTCGTCCACATATACTTCTATTTCTTTGTGCATCATGTCATGGAAAAGAGTCACCATTGCTCTTTGGTATGTTGCCCCTGCGTTCTTTAGCCCAAATGGCATCACCCGATAGCAAAAAGTACCCCACATGGTTATGAACGTAGTTTTCTCCATGTCCTTAGGGTCCATCTTTATCTGGTTGTACCCTGAGAAGCCGTCCATGAATGAAAACCATGAATGCCCTGGAGTGTTGTCAACCAGCGTGCCAATATGTGGTAAGGGGAAGTTGTCTTTAGGGCTGGCTCGGTTTAGATCCCTATAATCTACACACATACGAACTTTCCCATCCTTCTTTGGTACCGGTACAATGTTTGCAACCCATTCGGGGTATTTGGCTACCTCCAAGAAACCGACATCAAACTGTTTTTTCACTTCCTCTCGGATTTTTAACAACATATCTGGTCACATTCTCCGAAGTTTTTGCTATATTGGTTTGCACTCCGAATTTGTTGGCAATTTGTGCACCACTATGTCGGTATTCAACCCTGGCATATCCTGATAGGTCCAGGCGAAGACATCCTTGAATTCCTGAAGTAGGGTTATCAATTCGTGCTTGGTTTTTGAGGAAATCGTCGTTCCTACTTTTATTTCTTTTCTCTCTTCTTCAGTCCCCAAGTTTACAATTTCTATTTCTTCTTGGTGGGGCATGATCTACCTTTCTTCGTTGGCCACCATTCTCTTCAACTCTTCCGGGACCTTACCTTCTATCTCGTCATATCCCTCTTCAATTCCCTCTAAGACCTCAGGGCATTCAAAATTCACTCCAGGATTTGATCCAGTATCATTCATATCGTCAATCATGAGCGACCTGCATTAAATGAGAATGAATTGTATTGGGAAGGAGACGGTTTTATATGAGGGAATGAACATGAAGAATGTATGAATGAAATAAATGAAACTTTGGTCATTTTAGGAAAGTGGGGATATTTTCATTTCAATCAAAAAGTTAACATAGGTGCCCCATACAAGAGATCCTCATTGTTTACGGGCAAAAACAAAAGGTTGATTCGGAGCATTACTCTGATCTATTCCTAAAAACTACAGGTAGATCAATGCAACTCCAGTTATCGAGCATTTCCCCGGGACGGCAGGGGCGGATGTTGGTCAACATTTTGCTGCCTTGGTCTTTTCCAGCTATCATGTTGATGTACATCCCTTCAAATGATTCATTGAGTATCTCCTCCTGGTTAAATACGTCATTTTCCTTCATTGCTTCTTCAACCTCTTGACCTGGCTGGTAGAATCCTCCGGAGACAAAAATGGTTTTTAAACTAGGAAAGGACATTGGTCTCCACGAAATGTCTTCTCCTTTAAATCTGGCTTTTTCTTTGCTCTTCCTTTCTTTTGTATTCCTCTTTTCTCTGTTGGACACTTGGTTGGTAACCCAGCCCGAAACAATCCTTCTTGGTTATCATATTCTTGGCTCTTAGGTTTCCTTGTAATTTCTTCCCCAGCCCCTTTCCTACTTTGGCTCATCGGCCCAAAGTTTCTGCGACGGTCATCTTGGTACAATTAGATAACCTGGGGTAGGGGATCCGACTTCCCTCCGAAACAAACGTGGCATTTACTAATTCCAATGCTCGGAACGAGCATTCTGCAGCATCTTCATCATTTTGAATATAGAGAGCGTCTGATGTCACGGAAGCAACAATCTCCTGCTCAGCCTCTACTGTGACCAATTTACCCTCGACTACAAATTTTAATTTCTGATGCAACGATGAGGGGACAACTCCTGCGGAGTGGACCCATGGTCTTCCCAATAGGCAGCTGTAAGATGGTTTTATGTCCATCACCACAAAATCGATCACATATTCAGTTGGTCCGATCAATAGGGGCACCTCAATTTTCCTCATTATTCCTCTTTGCGTACCATCAAAGGCTCTTACCGAATTGTGCCAGGGCTTTAGGTGAGAACCATCTATTGGTAGTTTTTACAGGGTCACCATAGGCAAGACGTTCAATGATGACCCGTTGTCAATCAGTACGCTAGGTACTACATACCCTTTGCAGTGGGTAGTGATGTTAAGGGCTTTGGTGGACCCCATTCCTCCCTCAGGGATCTCATTATCACTGAACGTTATATGATTATAAGTAGTGATATGCCCTACTATCATGTCCAGATTTGTCACAGAAATGTCCTGGGGCATAAAAGTTTGATTTAGCACTTTTAACAGCGTCTCCTGGTGTTTTTCTGAACTCAAGAGTAATTCCAATACTGTGATCCTGGCCGGTTGCTTTCGTAGTTGTTCCAATACGTTGTACTCGCTATGTCTCAAGAACTTCAGAAATTCTTTGGCCTGGGCCTCAGTTACCGGCTATAGCCTACGCTTTGTTTATGAGGGTTGCGGTGGGGTTAAGGATATTGTTTACGCAATTGTGTATGATGCGTGATGGAGGCTTGATGGCCGAGTTGCAAGTGAAGACATCCTGGTCACAGTTGAGTGGAGAAACGTAACTATGTGTTGATGCTTTAGTACTACATGTCCAGGTTATTGGGGAAAGGAAATCCGATGGATTTTCACGTTAATAGTGGTAGGGTGTTATGTTTTAAATATCGGAAAGTGGTGTCTTTTGATGATGAGTTGAGGTGTATGGTTTTGATGGAGGCACATGCCAGTTCTTGTGATATGTATTTCAATAATACCAAGATATATCAAGGTTTGAAAAGGGATTGCTGTTGGGTTGGTCTAAAGGAAGATAAGGTTGATTTTGTTGTTTGATGCATGGTATGTTAGCGAGTGAAAGCTGAGCACTAGTTTTCTTTCGGATTGTTGATTGGGTTGCAAAATGTGCGCACCTTTGTGGTTATGCTGGTGATGTGTGTTTTAGAATAAGTGGCAAATTTGTATATTGTCGGGTTACTGCGTTTGCACAGTGTGCCCGAGTCCATAGTTTTGGACGGCGGTGTATGTGCTTGAGCTTGAGCTTGAGTGTATGTGCTTCATATCTTTCCCAGTTGGATGGCGGGTTGGAGCATGGAATTCAGGTTCTGAAAGATAATTTGGTTGTGTATCATAGAGTTCTAGGGAAAATGTGAAAAGCAAATGCCTTTGGTAGAGTTTGCTTTAATAGCAGTTATCAGTCAAGTATGCAGGTGGCACCGTACGAGGCGTTGTGTGGTTGGAGGTGTTGTACGCTCGTGTGTTGGGCTGGAATTAGGGAAAAGTACGTTCTCATGTCTGATGTGTTGAAAGACACCAGTGACAAGGTGAAGTTGGTATGTGAGCGCTTGAGAGCAACTTCGGATCGTCAGAAATTCTACGCGGATTTGAAGCGTGGTGTTTTAGAGTGTGTTGTTGATGGTTGGATTATCATGATGGTATCGCTTTGGAAGAAGGTGATACGTTTTGGGCAGAAAAAGAAAGCTTAGCCAAGGTTTTGTGGACCATACAAGTTTGTTGAGTGTGTGGGTCCTGTTGCTTGTTGTTGAGGTTATCTCCTGTGTTGGAGGGGTTCCATGATGTGTTTCATGTGACGATGTTGCGAAGGTATCGGTTGGATTCCTCGCATGTTGTGCCGATAGAAGGCATTATGTTGGGATCGAATTTATCTTGTAATAAGGATCCACTGGAGATCCTTGATGCCAGCGGTAGGGTTCAGCGTGGTAAGATGGTTGGGCTTGTTAAGGTGTTGTGGAGATACTGCAGCGTTGAGAAGCCACATGTGAATATAAGTAAGAGATGTTGGAGTAGTTTCTGCTTTTGTTTCCTCCGGGTAAATTTCAAGGATGAAATTTCTTAAGTGGGGGAGAGTTGTAACACCCTGATTTTGGCCTAGCGGTTTTGAGGCTTATTAGACGGTCCGGTGGACCAGGTTAGAGATTCAAGTTGGATTCAGGACCGTATATTTTTGGTAAGGTAAAAATATGGAAAAATTGTTAAAAATCATCTTTTAATATATGATTAATATTGGTGAAATCAATTTGGAAAATAAGGTTTGGAGGTGTGACATTTTGTCTAGTGACCAAAATGCAATTTTTTAAAACTGGTTTTAAAGGTGACTAAAATGAAAATGGTCAAATTCTTATAATCCTTAAGGAGCTATTTTACTAAGTTTTGGCTGGTGATTTTTTCCTTCAATTAAATCATTTTAACATGTGTTTTAAAGGATAATAAAAAGAGATTTTAGATATTAAAGTTAGTTATTTGGTTTTAATGAAAATTGATGTAACTTTTCTCTCCACTTTTTTTTCTGCCAAACACTCAAGTTTTCATCAAAAACCAGAAGTGAGCGATCAATTTTACTTAGATTCTTGATCTACAATTGATTATTTAACTTTGATTTACAAAACCTCATTGAAATCTTGTGTTTTCCTAGCTTTAAACAAGCCAATTGAGGGAGAAATCACACAATAGGGGTAAGGTTCGTGATCTCCTCTATTGAATGGTTCTTTATTGATATTCTCAAGTGTTTGATCCTTGATTTATAGTTTATAATCTGATTTTGTGTTTTTATATTGAATTAATTGATTTAATTGGGTGAAATTGATGAAAAATAGTAAGTTTCGAATTAGATCTGTTTTCCAGTGTTGATGATTGATTTTAAACATATTTTGGATGTATTATAATGTTGTTAAGTTGATTTTAACAATGGAATCCTGAAACTCTTAGATGTATGTTAGGATGTTTTGGTATGGTTGAATGTATGATAAACCAGCTGAAAATGACATTACAAGCTCAGACGTACCGATACGATGGGGACCGTATTGGTACGGCTAGGCAAAAACAAGCTTGGCATTTCGATACGGGGTTTAGTGTACCGGTACGGACTTATGCTAATGGAAGTTTCTTTTTGGAAATAAAACCCGCATACCGAAACACCTCCACATCGTAAGGTAGCGCATGAAGGTGGTTTTGGTGATATGGTTCTGAGAGTTTGGCATGTGCTAGTTTTTGAGCGGCCAAATTTAGAATTGGCAGTTTGTAGTTTTGCAAGTGAAGTTGTGGCTTATGCATCAAGATAGTTAAAAGTGAACGAGCGTTTTTGTCCTATGCATGATGTGAAGCTTGCTGCGATGGTGGTTGTTTAAATGTTTTAGAGACACCAATTCTATGATGAGAAGTGTGTCGTGTTCACAGATCATGTGTGGTTAGGAAAAATGAATGATGATTTGAGTGTTTGACAACTTGGATGGTTGGAGTTGTTTAAGAGTTATAGTTTGATGGTTGACTATCATTTGAGCTAAGGCTATAGCCTATGCTTTGTTTATGAGGGTTGCGGTGGAGTTAAGGATGTTATTTACGCAATTGTGTATGATGCGTGATGGAGGCTTGATGGCCGAGTTGCAAGTGAAGTCATCCTGGTCACTGTTGAGTAGAGAATGGTAACTATGTGTTGATGCTTTAGTACTACATGTCCAGGTTATTGGGGGAAGGAAATCTGATGGATTTTCACGTTAATAGTGGTAGGGTGTTGTGTTTTAAATATCAGAAAGTGGTGTCTCTTGATGTTGAGTTGAGGTGTATGGTTTTGATGGAGGCACATGCCAGTTCTTGTGATATGTATTTCGATAATACCAAGATATATCAAGGTTTGAAAAGGGATTGTTGTTGGGTTGGTCTAAAGGAAGATATGGTTGATTTTGTTGTTCGATGCATGGTATGTCAGCGAGTGAAAGCTGAGCACCAGTTTTCTTTCGGATTGTTGATTGGGTTGCAAAATGTACGCACATTTGTGGCTATGTTGGTGATGTGTGTTTTGGAATAAGTGGCAAATTTGTATATTGTCAGGTTACTGCGATTGCACAGTGTGCCCGAGTCCATAGTTTTGGACGGCGGTGTATGTGCTTGAGCTTGAGCTTGAGCTTGAGTGTATGTGCTTCATATCTTTCCCAGTTGGATGGCGGGTTGGAGCATGGAATTCAGGTTTTGAAAGATAATTTGGTTGTGTATCATAGAGTTCCAGGGAAAGTGTGAAAAGCAAATGCCTTTGGTAGAGTTTGCTTTAATGGCAGTTATCAGTCAAGTATGCAGGTGGCACCGTACGAGGCGTTGTGTGGTTGGAGGTGTTGTACGCTCGTGTGTTGGGCTGGAATTAGGGAAAAGTACGTTCTCATGTCTGATGTGTTGAAAGACACCAGTGACAAGGTGAAGTTGGTATGTGAGCGCTTGAGAGCAACTTCGGATCGTCAGAAATTCTACGCGGATTTGAAGTGTGGTGTTTTAGAGTGTGTTGTTGATGGTTGGATGATCATGATGGTATCGCTTTGGAAGAAGGTGATGCGTTTTGGGCAGAAAAAGAAAGCTTAGCCGAGGTTTTGTGGACCATACGAGTTTGTTGAGCGTGTGGGTCTTGTTGCTTGTTGTTGAGGTTATCTCCTGTGTTGGAGGGGTTCCATGATGTGTTTCATGTGACGATGTTGCGAAGGTATCAGTTGGATTCCTCGCATGTTGTGCCGGTAGAAGGCATTATGTTGGGATCAAATTTATCTTGTAATAAGGATCCAGTGGAGATCCTTGATGCCAGCGGTAGGGTTCAGCGTGGTAAGATGGTTGGGCTTGTTAAGGTGTTGTGGAGATACTGCAGTGTTGAGAAGCCACATGTGAATATAAGTAAGAGATGTTGGAGTAGTTTCTGCTTTTGTTTCCTCCGGGTAAATTTCAAGGATGAAATTTCTTAAGTGGGGGAGAGTTGTAACACCCCGATTTTGGCCTAGCGGTTTTGAGGCTTATTAGACGGTCCGGTGGACCAGGTTAGAGATTCAAGTCGGATTTAGGACCGTATATTTTTGGTAAGGTAAAAATATGAAAAATTTGTTAAAAATCATCTTTTAAATATTGGTGAAATCAATTTTGGAAAATAAGGTTTGGAGGTGTGACATTTTGGCTAGTTACCAAAATGCAATTTTTGAAAACTGGTTTTAAAGGTGACTGAAATGAAAATGGTCAAATTCTTATAATCCTTAAGGAGCTATTTTACCAAGTTTTGGCTGGTGATTTCTTCCTTCAATTAAATCATTTTAACATGTGTTTTAAAGGATAATAAAAAGAGATTTTAGATATTAAAGTTAGTTATTTGGTTTTAATGAAAATTGATGTAACTTTTCTCTCTACTTTTTTTCTGCCAAACACTCAAGTTTTCATCAAAAACCAGAGGTGAGCGATCAATTTTACTTAGATTTACAAAACCTCATTGAAATCTTGTGTTTTCCTAGCTTTAAACAAGCCAATTGAGGGAGAAATCACACAATAGGGGTAAGGTCCGTGATCTCCTCTATTGAATGGTTCTTTATTGATATTCTCAAGTGTTTGATCCTTGATTTATAGTTTATAATCTGATTTTGTGTTTTTATATTGAATTAATTGATTTAATTGGGTGAAATTGATGAAAAATAGTAAGTTTCGAATTAGATCTGTTTTCCAGTGTTAATGATTGATTTTAAACATATTTTGGATGTATTATAATGTTGTTAAGTTGATTTTAACAATGGAATCCTGAAACTCTTAGATGTATGTTAGGATGTTTTGGTATGGTTGAATGTATGATAAACCAGCTGAAAATGACATTACAAGCTCAGACGTACCGATACGATGGGGATCGTATTAGTACGGCTAGACAAAAATAAGCTTGGCAATTTAATACGAGTTTTAGTGTACCGGTACAGACTTATGCTAATGGAAGTGTATCTTGCTTAGACGATGAACCCCCTTTAAAATTGTAAATCAATATCGAAAGTTATCCCAATAGTGCAACCCGCTACACTCTAGCATTTGATACATCTCCGTCTCTGACGTGGATCACTCATACTCATTTCTCGCCACCATGGTCAGAGTATCCCTGGAAGCCATTAACAAAAATAGAAATGAGTAAAGAAAATTCAGAAGAAAACAAAGAAAATTACCTAGCCAATTTCAAAAAGCAACAACGACCATGAAGCAAGAAAGTTATCAAGTGAAAGTTTAAAGTCACAAACGACACTACTTATAAACCCTAAGAAACTTATCCTAAACGACTCGTCTTCCCTAACGAAATGATACGTTTTATTTTAGCAGACACGTGGCAATACTAAAGCTTCAATTCAAAATTTTAAAGCCACAAATTTAGCACCCAAGACCTCACTCCAATTCTCACACGCTGTTCCGCATGATGATAAATCAGTTTAAAACATCACTTTTTAAGATATTCAAATTAATAATAATACCACAACAACTCTTTATTAATATTTTTTCAAACCATTATAAATAATCATGCAACAGAGAGTAAAAGCACTATCACTCTTTTTAATCCAAACTAAACCAGAACACATGAGAACTACATTCTGCCATCACTAGAACCATCTCCCACCACCATCAGAACCATAGTCCTTCCACTGTCTTGAAACACTGTTCATTATACCAGTCAACAGAGTTAAATAATAATAATGTGACACTGAAAGATGTCACGTAATCATATACTTTTACTAAAAGTATACTGTTTTAAAAATATAAAATATATATAATTATGAAAAAAATATTAAAAGTATAATATCTCAAAACTTAATTTAAAAACAGATAAATCTTTTAAATCTTTTTCTTTCTACTTTCTCTTACGATTTGTATCCTTTAATTTGGTTCAAAGATTCAAAAAGTTCCTTTTAAAAAAAATCTTCTTTCCTTAAAATTTTTTCACTCAATTAAACTTTCAAACTTAGAAAAAAAAATAACACGTCTTTTAACAAACATTGGTCTTTAACTTTAATATTTTTAAATTTGCCACATGTTTTGACATGGTTTTTTGAAAATATTTTTTAAATTTTTTAAAATATTTTTAATTTTTAATTTTTTTGAAATGTCGTGACATCACCAAAATATGTGACATAACGCAGTCTGATGTTTTCATGTGACATATAACATTAAAAAGTTAAAATTTAACAGTGAAAATTTATTAAAAACTTAATTGTTATAATTTTTTGATTCGAAGATTTAATTGAAGAACTTAATTGAATGAGAAAAAAATCAAAAACTGATTTTTTTTTTTTAGTTTAAGAGATTTTTGAACCCTTTTAAGTATTTTTCCAGCATATTTATAGGTGAGCATTCGAAAAAATTGAGTAAAAAAATTCGAGTTTGTAACCCCCTAAACCCTGCCTAAAAGAAAAAACTGAATTTAGGAAGTTACAATTAAAAATTTAACCCTCAAGAAAACTATTTTTAAAAATTATACTTTATTTAAAAAAATATATAACAATAATTTAATAAATATCTTATAATAAATAAAACATAAATGTCATAATTAATATTCAAATGTTTAAATAAATCTCTGAAATAAAACCATAGTCAAAAAATGCTAAAATAATTCAAAAAAACATAAATAGTCCCCAAGTATGATATTATATCAATGTCCCAAAATAAAAAATAATAATCTGAATAACTAAAATGGTTTCACACTGATAAATATGATAATCGGATAAAAGCGAGTTCTTCCAAGTACCATGTCGCCTAAAGTCCAAAGATATTTGTAAGAGGAAACTATAGGGGAATAAGCTAAAGAGCTTGGTGTGTCTATAAAGTGCAAGCAACCCAATGTTAAAAAGGCGCAAGGCGCACTAAGGCGATAAAGGTTCTATAGCCAAGGCGCGCGCCTTATTGAAGGAAGGCGCACTTTTTAAAATTTAAAGATATATAAATTTTTTTCCAGTTGTATAATCAAGAGAGAAGAACAGTTAGTGCAATGTAAATACCAAAGAGTATTCATAAGCAACATTTTATGTATTAAGCATCACTTCAAAGTTCAACAAAAGAAAATTATAAATGCACATAAAACATAGTACTAAACAAGAAAGAAATTTTAGCACTTTAAAAAGGATTATAAGTTCAACAAAGCTAGTCATATAAGCGGTCTCAAAAGGATACATGATAATATGACATCATATATAATCATCTTCTCATGAAATCGATTTTAATTCGAACTTAAATTAAATTAAATAACCGAGAATTGAAATAACTTTGCAATGTATCAAACAATCGATTTTAATTCGAACTTAAAAATTGACCAATTTAATTTAAATCTCAAAACTAGGTGTAATGATTTAAATTAATTCATGATAGAATAACTTAATTCAAGATTAATTTAAACTTAAATTAACTAAAAAGCAATAACATTTTATTGTATTAAACAATTAAATTTAGTTCAAGTTTTAAAACTCAACAAATTAATACGAATATAAATTTGATCTAATTTAATATATCTTGTATATATTGTGTTATGCACGCCCCGTTGATTAATGTAAAACACAATCAAATTAATTTAAATAATAATTCGATCTAATTTAGTATATTTTTATATATCGTGTGTTATGTGCGTCCCGTTTATTATTGTAAAACTTAATCAAATTAATTTGAATATAAATTTGATCCAATTTAATATAATTTTAATATAAATTCGATGCAATCTAATAAATCTTTTAATTAATATTATTTTTTGTGGGCCCCTCTCTTATTCCAAATTAGTGCCGTAAAAATAAAATAAAAATATATAAAAAGAATAGAAAGAAGAAAAAAGTGAAGAGGCAGCATATAAAAATAGAAAGAAGAAGAATAGTGAAGAGGCGACGCCTTTTTGCCCCTGCGCTTTTTGCGCCTTCTGTGTGCCCAGTTGGGCTTCACCGAAACTGTCTCGCTTGAGCCCCTAGGAGGCGCTTCACCCTCTTTGCGCTGCGCCTAGGCGTGCCCCAGTGGCGCCTTTTAATACACTGAAGCAACCACAAAATAAAACAATATTTTTATTTTGCTGATAAATTCTTTTGAAAACACGTTAAATTCGAATCATAAGGATATGAAGTCTGATACACATGAAAACATAATACCCAATCTCCGTTGCACCGTCCGAGGAGTAAGGTTTCCGGAACCACTCTCTACATCGTCACCAATCGATGTGTGATAAAAACCACTGCTTCCACCGTACAATCCCAACCCATGCAGACAATGATGTAAAATCACATTTTTACTAGTTTCAACACATAGTTTGATAAATCTGATATTTCATAGTTTGATAAATTCGATGTTACACAATTCGATAACTATGTTTAGTTAAATCTCAAATCAAGTAAGAATGTATGGAAAATTCATCATGGAAAATCCATCATACTACATCACATGTAAAAATATGCATACAATATAAAACGTCACACGATAAAATCATCAGTATATAGCGCATACTAATATTAAAGAACACTCACGTGCAGTCCTCGTAGAATGTGTAAGGTCAGTCCGAACAAGCGAAATAGGTGACAATTCATCAGACTCAGGAATAAGAGACTCGTAATCACCTTTAACACAAGAAATAAACTATATTAAACTCCATGATCAGATACTCTTCAAAGTTACTAGATACAAATATTTGTAAATAGTAAAATGGATTTCAGAATTCAAATTTAACAAAACGAACAACGATCAAAGTCAACAACAGTTCAATCGATGACTCGGTGCGATTGGAAACATGGACTTAGGCTCTGTTTTTGGTTGCGCTTTAGCTTTTGAGTGTCAAAACTTTGGTTTGCCCAGAAGCGACAAAAAACAGACATCTTTTAAGTGTAAAACCTTGATTTACCCCAAAACTAGCTTCTCAAACCTTGGTTTACCAAAAGCTAATTTTTCTAGCTTTTGCAAAATCTCGATTTGCCCCAAACCTTGATTTTGCCATCGCAACAAAAAACAAAGCTTTACTCAAGTTAAAAGCAGGAGTTAGCATGGCCAGTAAACATTCAATAGTCGTACTGTTATCAACCATTAAATATGTTGAAGCCTAAAATTTAGAAATTCAAAAAAAAAAACTTTTTGACCATTGCATATATATCAAATTGATAGTAAGAAAGACAAATAATAATGGCATGGCCAAAAATTCTATTAAAACAAATAATGATAATAATATTATCAATTTGGATCACTGAAAATGAGAAGTGAGGAAATTAAGAAAACAATTACCTAGAATTTGATGTTGTGGGGGTGTGGGTGAGTCGGTTTACAAGTTTTTAGTTTCTATGGAGCCGTAGCTATGAGTTTTGGTTTTGTTGACGGGGATAAGGTGTAGTTTTAGGCGGCTGAAAGGGCATAAACCATAGGGTTTCGGTAATATATAAATGGGGAAGGGAATTTTGAAATAAAATAATAATATAAATGAATTATAATTGGAAAAAATTTTGATGTAAACTTTAGTTTATACGTGCCTTTTAGTTTTAGGGTTAAGGTTTTAGTTTAGGGTTTAAGATTTATGGGTTTAGGTTGTAGGGTTCAGAATTTAAGATTAGTATTTAGAATTTAATGTATAAAGTTTATGGTTTAGTTTTTAGGGATAGAGTTAAAAATTTAAGATTTGAGTTTTTATAGTGTAAATACAGTCTTGTGTTACAGAGCATGTATATCAAAGTTTTACCCATTATAATTATAAAAAGAAAGAAAACTAAAGTAGCCGAAATTGATTTGGATTTTAAAAAAATAGGTTAATCACCCAAAAGGTCCCCAAACTTCTGATTTGTTTGATAAAGTCGCAACATTAGGAATAAAGATCATTTGACTCCCTAAATTCCCAATTTGGCCATAAGATTTCGGACAGAGATCAATATCGCGACTTAGAAAACCACAATTAAAGCAAAATTTGTTTAATCTTTCATATTGTACTAGGCAAATCCTCCGAGTTCCATCTTCATGCTGTCCAACCTTCACACATTGGAGCAGAGGTTTGTTGACCATCAATTCCACTTTGATGCGAAAGTCGTCTCCAAGGTTTCCAAACATCGGGCGACCATCAATTGGCCAAAACAGCGACCGATTTTCGTTGCCACATCTAACGTCGTCATATCTAGAGCCAAATCATATAAACGAATCCAGTAGATGAGCTTTGTGAATTCATATTCACCCATAGATTTGGAAGGTACAAAGTTAATGAGAACAATCGGTTCACCGTCAAACGTCCATGGTCCTCTACGAAGAATACTGATTTTATCCTTTTCGGATGGGAATTTGAAAAGGAAAATTCTAATTTTAAGTGGAAATATTTCCACTTGTTCATCCTCCCACACATTAGTGAAGACACGAATGATGAGTTTAGGAGACAAGATCTTACCAAGCAAACCAAACTTGACATTTGCTACAATGGTAGTATCTTCAGATTCAATTATAGCAACATCTTCTTCTTCGGTGAAATGAAGATTAGCTAAAAGCGAATTCAGATTGGAAGACATGTTGTGTTGCAGAATTGAGAGTAAAGATGCAGAATTGAGAGTAAAGATGCAGAATTTTGCTGAAGATAATATAAAATTTGGTGAAGAAATAAAAGAATTGCTCTTATTAATTGCCACTCATAAACGAAGCATGTAGTCATGGCAATTACGAACTGCTCATAACTGTTCTGCAGGAGTGAGAAACCGCCAACTGCCTTTGACGGGATTTTGAATTTCGAAAAGCATGGCCTCAACATCTGCATCCAACCAATTTCATTGATCATCAGAATAATTTTCGATGTAAAAACTACCATCAGAGAATAGTTTCCGGCCTATAGAATATCGAAAATATTTTCTAGTCTCCAAATAAAATCAGAAATTATGGAAAAAAATTCCAGACGTGGCATCAACCCCACGAAGCTTGTTGATTTTACAGTTAGAAACGGTAGAAAACTGTCCCTGTTAATCGAATAACTGCCCATTGTAAATGGATTTCAATCAATCCACCATCGTAATAATGGATCAGACTGATGAAAAATCGTTCTGGACAGTAGTTTTCGGTAAGAAAAATGTCATCGTCATTAGAATTCCTTGGAATTTTTTTTAAAAAGCATAATCCATATCGGAAAACGCTATAGATTTAAAATCTCCATGCCTAATCGGCAAAGAAGCACCAAGAACTTGAGGAAGCTCGAGCTGCTGGTTGCCAAGCCAATAAATTTATCGAACAGAAGAGAAAAAAGGAAACTGAAGAAAATGCCCAGAGACTCGAGGAAAGTGTGCAAGCTGGTCCTAGTGGAAAAGTGTTATTGCATGGCAGTCCGAGAGGTGTCGTGAGGGGATCCACTGGTTTACATCCTTTTGGTAAAGAATCAACTGTCATGGGACAAACTACAATAAGCACCCTGGATGATTGGGATATCACCGGATTCATAGGAGACGATTTATTGTCAGATACTGAGAAACAGCTATGCAGTGAGATCAGAATACTGCCTTCACATTATCTGTCAATGTTGCAGACCTTATCAATGGAAATAATGAAGGGAAATATTAGCAAGAAATCTGATGCTCACAACCTGTTCAAAGTTGAACCGAGCAAGGTGGATAGAGTCTATGAAATGTTGGTGAACAAGGGGCTTGTTTAAGCTTGATCAAAATGCAGCACCTCCATTTTTGTAGATTGAAATTGTACAGATCTATTCAGATAGGTAAAAAGATTAAGCGCACTGTTCATTCATGATACAATTTTTCATTCGCAGAGTTCTATTATCTCCTACTTCATACGTGTGAAAAATAAAAAATAAATGTTATGCCTTGTTTCCTCAATTATGATTATTTCGAACATCACACTGGAATTCAAAAAATTCTCATGATCGAAAATTTGTACTTGTTGAATCCACACATCTTGTTGGCAAATTAACCTTTGTATATAATCATAAAAATGGTTAAAAACAGCACGACTCTCATAATCATCATCGTCATTGCCATTAAAATTCTCAAAATAAGAGAACTCAATGATATGAGGATGAGAAATTTCAGAGAAAATTTTCTCATTCCCTACCAGTAGAACTGTTTCAAATTGCAATAAGAGAATTAAGGAACAATTGAGATTTTGAAGGTTTTGATGTATCAGAGAATATTATCTTTATGAATAGAGCAAAGCTTTTGAAGCCCCTTGAAGTTTTTCCTCCACTCGATTCACAACTAACTTTATTTTAGAAGCAAGCGATGATGAGTCAGGGCTTTGGCGTCTGACAAAAAAATTAAGAAACCAAGTTCTCTTCTTCAACACCATCGATTGTGATCTGACCAAGTTGTCTTCAATATTGTCTGCTTCCCAGATATGCAGATCGAAATGTCGTCTGCTTTAGAGATGTTATACCTGTTCTTTTGAATGTTAGAGTTGTTTATTAAGGTTTGGGATTTTAGTTCCTTAAATAGGAATTTAAATCTCTAAATTAATTTTTATTTATAAGTTTTTTAAATGATTAGATTCTTACGTGGTTGAGTAAATCATTAAAAAATCTACGTCACCGTACAATAATAGGGTTAACGGAAGAGTGACAAAAATTTTAATGTATAAAGTTCAATAAGTAATTAAATATTTTGAAGATTTAAGGACCAAAATAAGTCCGAAAGTAAAGTTTACTGATAATTTACGTAATTTTTTTTATTGTATTTTTCGACTATTAAAAATTATAAAATTATCACCATTTAAAAAAAAATAACAAATTAATTAGGTGATGTAAGAAAATTAACGATAAATGACATGACAATTAATAAAATGGTTTAATAACAAACGTAACCCTCAACTTTTACATTTTACTTTAATTTAATCTTAATCCTAAAAAATTAACCTCAACATTTAAATATAATTTCAATTTGGTCACAACTCTTTGATTTCACTAGCCAGTGCACTTTTATTTTTTCTTCTCCACTATGAATCTGCAACTCCACCGAACAATCCAACCACTTTCCCAAATCATCGATCTCAATATGACACAAGATCTCCAATGGCCATGACTACTCCATATCCTTGCTTCATACTCCAAAAAGATTTGATCAATCAGAATCATCAGGTTCAAATCCTTCTCGGAGCGTTTGGAATTGACCGAGAAAACTCATGTCAATACAAATATTATTCATCATGTCTTCCGATTATATACTAACTTGTACGCTTATATTTATAAATTTCATAAAATATAGTAGAGTATATATGTACCATTGAGTTTTATAAGTTCAACATTCGATTTGTTTTTTACACAAACAATAATTTTGTTGGTTCGTGATGAGACAACAATATCATCGAAAAAGTTTCAATTACTCCTCTAATAGTACATTAAATATTTACCTTAGATGAACACGTATAGTACAGAACCCTAATAAGTCAAGTATTATGTCATTTGAAATCTTTTTTTATTCGATTTATTATTATCGGAGCTCTGTTGATTTTTTTAACAGCTACTATCTAAGGGAGGGGAGGAGAAATTTTCTCCTCATGAGTATTCAATTCACAATCTAGAGGACGAGAGAGGAAAGAGTGTCAATTGAAAGTTTTAACCGCCTACTATAGAGATTGTTGACCGGAGCTCTGTTGATTTAAATATTTTAAAACTTATATGTTTGTATGATTGACATCGGTTTGAATTGTTTTTCTTTAATTTGATTTGATAATTTTAAATTTTCTAAATTGATTTTAGTTTGTCGATCCTTTGGTGATTTAAATGTGACATCTTGGATTCTTCGAATTATTCTAGGTCCGGTTTGAGTGTTACAAAATTAAAATATGGGTAATTTTTTTATTGCATGTCAACATTTGCTTGGTTGAAGGAATTTTTAAATCGAGATAATAGTTGGATTCAAAGTTTTTACGGGAATTATAGTGTAAGTACCTGATTAGATGAAAAAACAGTTTAGGTGCATAATTAAAAAATAGATATAGTTTCGGGATTGTTAAAGTCTATTAGAAGTCCATGTACTATACCTAAAATTTTATTTTAGTCTCTCTACTATAAAAGGGACATTTTGGTCCATGTACTACACCCAAGAATTTATTTTAGTCCCTCTACTATAAAAGGAATATTTTAGTCATGAACCTTTGAAAAAGTTAACATTTTGTTCCAAAACACTAAAGTTAATGTTAGTTGACTTACATATTTTGGTTTAAACACTCTTTATGAACCTCTTAATTTTGAACTTTATCAGATTAGTCTCTCAAAAACATTTTTTAGACTTAAGCGGTAATTTTTTCCTTGTAGTAATCTTAAATAAGCAATTTTGCCTCTCCTTTTAAATTCCATCAATTTAGTCCTCGTAGTCTTCCAAAATCAACAATGTTGCCCTTGATTTTTAATTTCATCAATTTATCCCTTAAACTCTCGAATTCATCAATCTCACTCTTTGACTATCGTTGATTAATAGTGTTGTTATCACCAATCGCTCTTTCCCATGCCAGGCATTCCGTCGTTAAATAATTAACAATGTTTGAGTTAACATGTCTATATGTCATTTTCTTTAATTTATTAATATCCTCTAATAAGATAATGGCATGTCCATTTTGATGATGTGGTAGTACAATTGACATGGACTTTTTAAAAAAGATATATAATTTTAAAAATAAAATAAATGATTTTGAAACCCTCTATCCGCACTACCGCATCATCAAAACTAACATGTCATCATCGACATGGCAAGACAATTGACGATAATGGCTGATTTGGATGTAGATAACAACCGCATGCATAGAATTTAACAGCTTTGTTAGTCAAAGATAGCCGGAGGGCGGTAATTCGAAAATTTGAGAGCTAAATTGTTGAAATTAAAAACGAGTGACAACATTACTAATTTTGAAAGACTACAAGAACTAAATTGATGGAATTAAAAAAGAGGAGCAAAATTTCTGATTTAGGATTACAACAGGGGCAAACTTACCCCACAAATCAATTTTTAAACTCTCGCCTTCACTTCAAACTCTTGCCTTCACTTACAATAATTACAATTACAAGCCAAAGCATAAAAATATTTAAGTTAAAAAAAGTATATTGAATTTTTTTAGAATTTTAGATTTTGAGTGATAGTAAGAGTTAAATAGAAAAACGATGAGACAAAAATCATAAAAATATTTGAAATTTTATTAAAATTTTCAAAATTATGAAAAATTATTATAAAATTATACAAAAATTATTTTATTTAAAAAATTATCTAATCATAGTTGGACATGTGTCATTTACCGACAAAATTTTAGCACAATCATAAATCATTCTTATTTACTGAATTTCAAAATGTGCATTGAATAAATTACTCACCTTTTTCAAGAGGGATCAATTTGGTCAATTTCAAAATTGACATAGACTTGAAAGGTTTTTAAACCAAAATATATAAGTCGACTAATTGTAACTTTAAACCAAGATTTCTTTGAAGGATGGGGCAAAGGAACATGAGGAGGGTTTTACTACTCCAGTGACATGGCCAAATACGTCTGCCAATATGGGTGCAACTTTTGCAGTGCAAAATAGTAGGGATACGGTGGTGCAAAACTCCTATGAGACTCTAAATTTATGGCAACTTAATCGTTTGTGGGAAGACAATCGGTGTGAGGATCTACATGTGGTTGATCCAGTTTTGGAATCCCAGGGATAGATGACGGATGAAAATGTGGGTTTAATTATCAGGTCTGAAGAGAATGTGACGGAACCAGATATTGTGGCGCGTGTACAAGAGGGTGATGCGGGTGACAAGCTATCTAGGGATGGGCCTCATTTCGACTTTGTGAGGGCTTCTAGAGTAGAATTTGTTGACTATTTACGAGGCAACCGTAAGGTGAAAAGTATGTCGGACATTGTCCTCAGTTTTTTTCCGCATGAGGAAAAGATTATAGCTGAGGAGATGTTAAGGAAGAAAGGCAGAGGAAGGCCACATAAGAATCCACCGAAGTCTCAGACGATAAGAAACGGTTCACTATTAGATTCTGATTTCATTCATCGGAAGAAGGTTATCTTAAGGGAGGCGAGGGAAACTGTAGCATTGGGCAAGTTGATTGGCGCAAAAACTGTAGGGAGTGAAGAGGATATCGTCAAAGATATTACACCTATGATTGAAGAAAGGGAGCGATGACAATAACATCCAGTGTTATGCTTGTTTTCGTGGCCTTAGAACGGTAGCTAAGGAATGAAGGGGTGTGTTAGCGTACAACGTGGTTTATGTAGCCTGCTTGTCTCTTCAGTGTACATTTTTTAGTTTTGAATAGTCGTGCCAATGTTTGTTGAAGAGATGTGTGGATGGTGCCTTATTGTTCCAAGTGATTGTCTGAGTTTGGTGCGATATACCTGGGATTTACAACATAGATGTTGCCGGGCTAGTCGATATTGTGGTGGTTACTAGAATGTGGTGAAATCGAATGCAGCGCATAGTGGTGTTGTCAGTGTTATGCTAGTTGTGGTTGCGTTTTTGTCCAAATTGCGTGAAGTGGTTTTTATGCTCGTATCACGGATTGAGTACGACAATTATGTGTTTTATGCATTAGCTTGTATGATTTTGGGTGTTTTATACACTAGTTTTTTCATTGCTGCATTCATATTTTGAGACTACGGTGGTTGAGTAAGTTTGGTGGGGCAAGTCTTATTTTTCAGACCATGTAGACAACAAGGTTAGATTGATGTGCTATAGCAGGTCTCGACTGCTTTTCGTTACCTTGGAATGATGCTTTGTTTCGGTGTTTTTTGGTGTTTGTCCCTTTGATTGAATTTTGTATATTATCATGTGTACTCTTGTTAGGAAACTAGAGATTAATTCCAATAATACTCTACTGCCAATGGCATATTACATATACATCTGGTAATACTAACCCACAAGGTACTTCGAGGGACCTTCTTCCTTCCAAAACTAACCCAGAAAATTGACCACTTAATTCCCTCATATTTCCCCTTCTTTCTAGTATAAATAACCCACCAAAGTAATTGTTAGTAACTGCTAAGGATCCCAATAAACAACATAAATTAAAAACAAGAACTGAAGGCAACTACTAAAGACCACCAATGCATAATAAATAATAAACAAACATAATTTACTAAATCTTATAGTTGTAGGTCCAACAATACCCGCTCTATCGAGCTTTACCTTGTTCTCAAGGTGAAAATAGGGAAGCTGAACAAAAAATGACATCTTCCACAGCAAAAAATGCATTAGGAAACTGCAACGAAGATGAATGATCTCGTCTATAGAAAGCATTGATGTGGACAACAAAGGATCGCCTTTAATAACCTTTGTCTGACCTTGTACTTTAAACTATAGTGTCAACATTTTGAAGTTGGCCTGAATATATCCTAAAGTTTCCAGCCACTCAAATCCTAGTACAACATCAGCATTGCCCAAGTTAAACAAAAAATAATCTTGTATGATTCACAAGCCATCGATCCACAATTTCAATCCCTTACAACTGCCCATACTTTTTATCCTCTGATGGGTCCCTACTTCCACCACAAAGGGCGTAGTTGTTGTTTGTGTTAGTCCCAATGATTCAGTCATGGATTGAGAGATGAAATTAGTTGAAGCTCCACTATCAATCAACACTACTTTTTTTGCAAAAATTATACCCCATACCTTCAAAGACTTCTTAGAGGTGAGCCCACAATAGATTGCAAGGATAACTCTAATAATTTCTCCGTCTCTAGTTTCCCCGACCATTTAAATGGTTAGTGCCATTTCTTGGAACATCCCTTGGGTATTCATCAATGTTGCATTTTTTCTCATTCTCGATTGCCCCAATTAGAAAATTTAATTGTTTTGAGATGCACTAGTGATTGGGTCCGTGTTTCTCATCACAACGAAAACAAAGTCCTTTTTTCAGCTTATCCTGGTATTCTGTATCAGATAGTGTAATCCCCTTAGCCCGGCCTAGCCGAAACTGAACTAAAAGAGCCACATTATGTAATATTCCAATTTTTGCTTAGTGACTAAAATGTAATTTTTAAAAGTTTAGGGGTTAAAGTATAAACTTTGGAAAAGTTTAGGGACCAAAGCATAATTTTAAAAAGTTATGTAATTTAACCTCGTAAATGGATAGTTCATCCCCAAGAATGGTATTTTCGTGTTATCCGGATTTTTCATATGAGGTTTATATTATTCAAATTTGGATCGAATAAAAATTGTTAAGCGTGCTCAAACCAGAGTAGCACAGGGATGGGTGACCTATTGCGAATGTCCCATATTCGATATTTTGACTGATAAAAAGGATTCAGTTTAATTCAGTAATACTCATAATGGATTGTTGAGATAAGATTTCTAAGAGGAAATATATCTGATGAAATTTTCGGTAATTATCGGTATATCAGATCGAATTGAAATTTTAAAGACAGTTCCAAAGATTATGGGAAATTCATAAAATATTATTTTATGAATATTTTAGTAATGTTGGTGGGATTCTAACTAGATTTAGTTACAATATGATGGAATGGTTATAAAGCTCAAAGAAAGAAAATTTGGAAATCATATTGAGTGAAATTTGAATAATTGGATCGAATAAATATCATAAATTAAAATTTATGATATTTTGGGAAGGAGGCTGGTTAGAATGGAACCAATTTGGTTCAATTTTTATGGAATGACAATTTTAAGCCATGTAAGTAAATAAAGTCTAGTTGAAGGGCAAATTGGTCATTTGCCATGGATGGCATTTTTGAAATATTTTAAAACTTTGAGGGAAATTTTGGAAGGTGAATTACACATGGATTAAATCATGGCCCTTGATCAAATTAGGCCATGGGATTAAATGGCTATTTTGGTAATTTTACTAATTAAATGAATTTAAAATTCATTTAATTATTAACATGTGGATTAAATAAGAAAAGATGAATAGATTTTTTTTGCTCATCTTTCTTAGGGAATTTCGATCCATAAGGGAAGGGAGGGGAAAAAGAAATTTCAACTTTCAAGTAAAAATTGAAGAATCAAAGGCTTGATTCAAGCAAAATAAATTAAGTTCTAAAAGAGATCGAAGGAGAACCAGTGATAAAAAGAAAGATAGGAACCTTGAATAAGCTTAGTAAGGCATACTATTCATGGCCCAGGTGAGTGCATTTATATGTTTTAAGTTTCAATTAGGAAGACTAGCGAATAGTTTACCTTAAATTAAAAATAGTATTGCCTTATATATATATATATATGTGTGTGTGTGTGTGATGAGCTACTACATGTTGCAATAAAAGTAGATTAAATGGAATATGAAGTATGAATTATTATTCTGAGAATTGATGATGATCTATGTTTGTCATGACTATTTATGATGAAGCATGAAACATGAAATGTCAATTTATATGATTAATTATGATTTTGAGTTGATGATGAAAGAAATGCCCAAGTATTGTGTATGAGAGTCCATGGTATAGTTGGCATGCCATAGAGTCTTTAGCAGCTGCACCCTTATGTTCATATTATGAAATAGATATTGTGACAAAATAATTTTGCCACATGCACCCTGGGGATCTACGCCCACTGTGCTCGAGTGCACTGTCGAGGTGCCTTATGTTTATGGGGAGCAAAGAGCGTCCCCGAGTACGTACTCATCTTTACGTTTACGTTAGACACTACAGTGTCATTTCAAGATGACTCGCGTACTTCGATCTCATATAGCGTACTTTGGGCAATGATAGAAGAATCATGTCACGTAAATGAATCATGTCATGTAAACGAATCATGTTACGGATATGAATCATGTCATGAATATGAACCATGCCATGGATACGAATTATGCTACGTATATGAATCATGACATGTATATGAACTATGCCAAGTATATGAATCAAGCCAAGTACATGAATTATGCCATGTATACGAAGTATGTCACATATATATATGAAATATGCTATGCATATGAATCATGCCATGTATACAAATTATGTTACGTATATGAATTATGCCATGCATATGAATCATGCCATGTGTACGTATTATGTCATGTATATGAATCATGTCATGTAAATGAATTATGCCACGTATGTGAATCATGCCATGTATATATGAATTATGACACGTATATGGATTCTGCCATGTATATAATTCATGCCATATATATATGAATTATGCCATGTATATGATTTACTTGATAATGACGGGGTATTGGAAACTAGACTAAGTTAGAAAAATTATGATTTGCACATGAATATTTACTGACTATGAAAACCTTGTTAGTACGATACTACCTTAGACAGAAATTATGCTAGGTTAATGTATAATATATATTGTTTTATTTTATGTTTTGAAAAATAAGATTATTGCCTCACTAAGTTCGTACGTAGCATGTGTTATTTAACAAGTAGGTTCTCCCAAGTAGAATGGCAAGAATGAGCATTTAAATTGGAAAATCAAGTTACATTAGTAATCACGGTATGTACATCTTAAGTTGTAAATTTGATGTCTAGTGGGCATGTACATATATGTAGTGGATTTAAAGAGACAAACTGTTTTGTAATCTTAAGTTTACAATATGTTTATGCACTATTACGAATGTATGGATTTAGAAAATGGTTTACTATAAGTAATTATATTTTTGATATAGCGAAGTGTAGTTTGACCCTAAACGTGTAATAATTTTAAAATTTAGAAATGGTCTAGGTAGTGTACCTAGTTTCCATCCTGAATAATATTTTTATTATGATAACTCATCTATAAATTTTATAGAACAATTCAGGGTCGAAACTAGCTGCTATAGACTGGCGTAGTTTTTAATTCAAAACTGAAAAGGGTTAAACTACAAGATAAAATTTGGTATAAAAAAA
Organism: Hibiscus mutabilis; assembly: GCA_019671005.1. Taxonomy (NCBI): domain Eukaryota; kingdom Viridiplantae; phylum Streptophyta; class Magnoliopsida; order Malvales; family Malvaceae; genus Hibiscus; species Hibiscus mutabilis. The sequence goes on along the minus strand of CM033739.1, from coordinate 23,733,251 downwards.
CTTCAAGTAAAGTTTTCCTTAACAACTCTGTAACATCTTTAGTGTATATTCGGTCTACGAGTATACGTTAAGGGTGTTACACATTAGGTTTGCCGAAGCAAACCTGAACTAAAACCCTAAACGAACCCTTTTTTTCACTTTTATCTTATCTAGATGCCTATCATTAATGTCCTATGTGATCATGCTTCAACGGTAGCATTACATTTAAATCAAATTACAAATCAGAGTCTGATTGCTCCATGGTTCACATAAAGGACTAAAATGTAATTATTGCAATTCACAGGGCATTTATCACAATTAGGATTACCAAACATTAATTATTTCAATTTCATGCTCACAGGTTAATTTCCTTACAAAACAATCATCCAATCTCAATCAATTACATTCATAATAATTAGTGACCAAATTAAAAGATTTCCAAACTTCAGCAAATCGAACAACACATATTCAATAGGGCGTACCGATACAAGCAAGACTGTACCGATACAACCCAACTAACATAACGGCTTCTCGTACCAATACATGTTTCACCGTATTGTTATGGTTCGTTGACCAACCCGTACCGATACAGCCTTGACCCCGTACCGATCCCCCTTTTATGATTTTAAAACTCAAAATTCCAGTAGCTAGAGCCCATACCGATACGGTACCCCGCGTATCGATACGACATGCTTATTCACGAGGGATTATTCTAGCATGATATCCCGTGTACCGATGCTAGGCTTGTTTTCTCTTAAAGCGTAACGATATGGTGGCTAGACGTACCGATACCCTAAGCTTAAAGTTTAATGATTTAAGCCTCAGACCCCGCGTATCGATCCTGAGGTACTCATACTAGTACGTAGAGGCCTGTAATGACATCTAGGTCCAACATATGACACTTTGGCCCACCTCAATCAACCTGAACATTTAACTAATCAACATATAACATCATCAACATGCCTGAACATCAACATACCAGCATTATAAGCTAACCTAACATATCTAGCATATTCAATCACCAAGTCTAAAGGCATGCTTCCTAGTCCACATACAAAACATAAAACCATTCACAACACAATCACTTTAAGTCACTTACAAAATCAAAGCAACATGTACAACTTTCCAAACAGGGAGTTCATCTAAAAACCCTCCCAAAATATCATTTCACACATTGCCTAAAATATCCCAATTTTTGGCTAGTGACCAAAATGTAAATTTTAAAAGTCTTGTGGCTAAAGTATAAACTTTGGAAAAGTTCAAGGACCAAAGTGTAATTTTCAAAAGTTATGTATTTTAACCTCATAAATGAATAGTTTACCCCCAAGAATGATGTTTTCTTGTTATCTAGATTTTTCGTACGGAGTTTGTATTGATGGATATAAAGCGATGAAGTTTGAAAAAATATTCAAATAATCGGATAGAATCGAATATTCAGGATATTTTGAAGGATGATAGGGTAAGGTTAAAAATGTCATTGCCATGTCTTAAAATGGTAAGATTTATTTTGGGCCCTTGGATTTAGATAAATTTTCCACGTTAAATCCTAGCCATTAGATCAAGGGATAAGATTGGAATTTAAGTATGTTTCAAGGGAAAAATTGGAAATTGATATAGTTCAAGGGTAAATTGGTAAACTACTAACTCAAGATTAAATCTAGGTCATTGGATGAAGGATGATGACATGTGGCACATTATGGATTCATTGGATTTGAGGGCAAAATAGTCATTTCACTATTTGGAGGATATTTTCAATATTTATGGAAATAAAAGATGCCAAATGGCATAAATAAAAAAATGAAGAAATATCCTCATCTTACTTCATGCTTCATATCAAGAAGAATAGAACAATAAGGAAAACAAGGTAAGTTTAGGGTTTTGCATTTTTAATCCCTAAATACTAGGATTTAGGGTTAGCTTATGAAATATGAAGTTGTTATTCATGAAATTCTCTTTCAATTGGTATAAAAATTTTATGGAATTTTTGAAGGATACTCTTGAATTTTGAAGAGAGATAATTTATGGTTTATGGATCCAAATGAATTAGGATTGCATTATGGAAGATTATGTGATGTTCTATTATTTCCATGCTATATTGAGGTTGAAATTGATGTATTCTAGATGGAATATCATTTGGTTAGGATTTAATTTGGGGTTTAAGAATTCAAGTTGAATTTGGAGTTTTCATGGAAGGAAAAATGTTGGAATAACATAATTGAAGGTTAATTTGAGGTGTTGGGATGGTTAAGGATGCTATAGATGTGAATTATAAAATCTGCCTAGAATTTGTCATTGGTAAGTTCAGAAATTCACCATAAATTATACAAAAATGATTAGAAAGTGATCCTTATATCATTGTATTCCTGGTTCAGTCTAGTTTCTTTTAAAACAAATGGTGACTGATTTTGACTTTTATATCAAAAGATATGAATTTTTAAGTGATGAAAGGTCAGAAAATAGAATACCAGACTGCTTCGAAATTCAACACTAGAATTTGACTTTAAAAATTCATCATAAATCGTACGAGTTGAATTGGGCTATTAGTTTATATGGTTGAATAGCTTATCAAATCTAGTTTCTGTCAAAACAAACGAAATCGAATTCTGAGTTGTATATTATTTTATATAAATATTTCTTTGAATGTAGTGTAGACTAACATATTATAAAATGAGTACCTTATTGGTGTTATTAATTTGTGCATGTAAGGGATGAATGTGAAGCATTCAAGTAACTCGAGAAATCAGAATTTCAGTAGATAAAGCAATGACCAAGCTTGAAGTTCTCTTAAGTTATTCAATTTAGTTTGGGATAAGAAGTGTCAAGGTGAGTGCAATTGCATACATATCATGACACATTGATGTTTTATACATCATTGGGATGGTTTACGATGAGCCTACCCAAATTTTATTGTCATTATATTTATGTCATGGCGCATATGATTGACATATTTTAAATATGTCAAAAGTTGAATATAAATGCATGGATCACTAGTTATATATGATGTTATGTTATGAATGTTATTTCGGGTATGAACTGCCCAATGTTAATTTATGTTGATATACATTGCCATGGATGAAATAAATATGGAATATATGCCCAAGTGTGTCATTGAGGGACATGGTATAGTTGGCATTCCATAGAGTCCAACAGCACACTGCATACTCGGTTTAGCATTATAGTATATATAAAGGACACTTTGTGCATATGGTGGGCACGACTTTATTTGTATTATGGTGGGCACGACCTTATGTGTATTAGCAGTTCGGTGCATATTTGACTCGTGTAGCCAGGGTCCTCATAGGCTTATATTTGGGCTATGGTTTATTGGTTAATAAAAGATAAACAAGTGAATAAGCTTATGAGATTTTGGAATAAATGGCAAGTATATTGGTAAGAAATTTATATCCAGTTTATATTATGTTAAAATATGATTAATATGATGGTAATACATATCTAGTGATCATAATGCACTTATGCATGTATGGCATATTATGACAAATGCACAAGCATAAAAGTCTTATGACATTGACATATAGTAAATCATTACTAATGCAATGTGAAAGTTGATGCATTGGCATATATCATGTTATATAAACGTCTTCATGAAGTTGAGTAAGTTTAAATTATTGTGATTAACTTCGTTTATTGCCTTACTAAGTTGTACTTAGCATGTGTTGATTGTGCACACGTAGGTGGTTCGAATCATTGGACGAAGCAAAGAGTTGTATCAAGTTCATAAATTTTCATCAAGCTGCCACAGTAATGACATCCTACTTGAGGTTTTTCATTTATTTTAGTGGTATGTATAAATGGGATAATTTTGTCTATTTTAGTTCAACGTCCGATGATTTTTTTGAACAGTCAAATTTATTTTTTAAAGTAAAGGAGCTCCAATTTTGTGTATTAGTCGATATAAATAATTTTCAAAGGTTTTAAATTTATAGAGTTTTTTTAATAAAAATCATGTTATCATTCTGTGACATCTCTGACTCATATTCAGTAATCGAATACGGGAATGAGGTGTTATATTTATTGGTATCAGAGCTACAGGTTTAGCCAGTTCTGGATCCAAACCAAGCTTGTTATCAGTCAGTAAGTGGATACATGCCACTAGGATGTCATTATTACTGTATTGATGCTTGAGTGACTTGATACAACTGCTTATTGAATTGATTGTATAAAGTTATAGATGTCCGAAGTTGAGAGATCGCGTCGAGCGATCGAACAATTGGATAAAAAGAAATGGGGCCCATAAAAGTAGTAACAAGGTTAATTATTAACCTCTTTCCACTCAATATGATGTTAGTGTGCTAGTGTAGTTGGAAATGCCTAGATAAACCAAGATTTATTATTTCGAACCTTTGATATGATTTTAAATGAAATTCAACCCCAAGTTCCTTAAACTTTTATTCTAAAGAGCTGGGAAGTCTTGAACTGTGAGACTTCAGGTGGGGTATTGACAGTAAACCAATGTTGCTAGACTATTGATAAAAAAAGAGAGAGGTACCAAAAGTGCTTTGTTGTGATGATCAAGGAAAGCTCGATGTGATAGTAACTTATCTCTTGAGACATAGCACAAGAGTAAGTTAAATTTGTAAGAATTACTCCATAGTAATTCAAAGAAATTGAATTTTAGTAAGCTTAATGGAATTGATTCCTATGAATTTTTGCTTGAAACGAATAGTTCTGAAAGGAACTAGAAAGTTTGGAGATTGTAATGATGAGGGAAAAATCATATTTTTTTGATCAATGTGGTTCAGTAGTATTGTTTTTTGGAAACTGCTATCATCAAGGATGTAAGAACTTTCTAGCTTGTGTTGTGAACATATAAGTAATCAAAGGTGAACTTGAAAAATATCTCAACTATTAATGAATAATAGGATGTGTTTTCTCAGGAATTGCCATGGTTACCAACTGATCGTGAAGTGAAATTTAGGATTTAAGTTTTCTCTGGCATTGAACTTATATCAAAGGTATTGTACAAAATATCTCTTACAGAGATAATAGAGTTAAAGGTTCAGTTACATTAAATTTGGGATCGAGGTTTTATACGACCTAGTATATCACCTTGGGGAGCTCCAGCCCTGTTTGTGAAAAAGAAAAATGGATCAATAAGGTTATGCATGGATTATCGTCAACTTAATAAAGTGATGGTGAAGAATAAATATCCTCTGCCAAGGATTGATGATATCTTTGATCAACTTAAAGGAGCAACCATGTTTTCTAAAATTGATCTTCGATCGGGGTATCATCAATTGAAGATCAAAGAAGCAGATATACCAAAGACAACTTTCAGAACTAGATACGGGCATTATGAGTTTGTAGTAATGCCTTTTAGACTTACAAATGCACTAGCAACTTTTATGGATCTAATGAATTAGGTATTTCAGTTATATTTAGACCAATTTGTGGTGGTATTCATAGATGATATATTGGTTTATTCTAAAACAAAAGAGGATCATGATACTCACCTCCGAGTAGTTCTTTAGATCCTCCGAGAAAAGAAATTGTAAGCAAAGCTGTCGAAGTGTGAAATTTTGGTTGTCTGAAGTAGCTTTCCTTGGACATATAGTTTTAGCTGAAGGGATTCTAGTTGATACTAAAAAGGTTCAAGCAATCCTAGAATGGAAAATTCCTCAGAGTGTCTCTGGGGTGAGAAGTTTCTTGGGATTAGCTGGTTATTATCGGCGGTTCATGAAAGAATTTTCAATGATTGCTGCTCCAATAACTAAGCTATTAAGAAAGGATGTGCCATTTGTTTAGACAAATAAATGTCAAGAAAGATTTGAAAAGTTAAAGAGGATATTAATAGAAGCTCCTGTTGTGGTACAACCAGAATCTGGGAAGGATTTTATAATATGTAGTGATGCATCCCATAATGGTTTGGGGTTTGTATTGATACAAGAAGGGAATGTTGTATCATATGCTTCTCAACAACTCAGAACTCATGAAAGAAATTATCCTACCCATGATTTAGAGTTGGTTACAGTAGTGTTTGCTTTAAAGATTTGGCGTCACTATTTATGTGGTGAAAAATGCTACATATTCACGGATCGTAAAAGTTTGAAATATTTGTTATCCCAAAAGGAGCTTAATTTGAGGCAAAGAAGATGGATAAAATTGATTAAGGACTATGATGTAATTATTGATTATCATCAAGGGAAGGCTAATGTAGCAGCAGACACACTTAGCCAGAAAACATTTTCTACTTTAAGAGCATTGAATGTTCAGTTGAAATTATAGGAAAATGGTACAATAGTGGTTGAAGTTCAAATTAAGTCTACCTTGATAGGAAGAATTAAAGAGTTACAAGCAAATGATGAGAAATGCTAAGAAGCAAGTTGAACGTGTGAATCTAAAGACTTTGAAATAAAATCAAATGGATGCCTATACTACAAGGGTTGTGTATACATTCCTAAAGATGAGGAACTAAAGAAGGAAATACTTTTGGAGGCACATTACAGTCCTTTAACTATAAATCCAGTAGGCAACAAAATGTATCAAGATATAAAGAGTCGATTTTGGTTGCCTGGCATGAAACGAGCTATCACGGAGTTCGTTGCTAAATGTTTAACTTGCCAACAAGTAAAGACGGAACATCAAGTTCCTTTAGGATTACTTCAACCAATTTCAATTCCACAATGGAAGTGGAAAAAGGTTACTATGGATTTTGTAAGATGCTTACCATTGACGCCAAGTAAGAAGGATTTGATTTGGGTGATTGTGGATTGATTGACTAAAACAACACATTTCATACTAGTTCGAACAGAATACTCCTTGAATAAGTTAGCGTAGTTATACATTAAGGAAGTTGTTAGATTACATGGTGTTCTTATGTCTATTATATCCGATAGAGATCCAAAGTTCACTTCAAGGTTTTAGAGTGCATTACATGAAGCATTGGGAACTCGACTACACTTTCTTACTGCTTTCCATCCTCAAATGGATGGACAATCAGAAAAAACTATTCAAATACTCGAAAATATGCTCAGAGCGTGTATAATGAATTTTTCAGGCTCATGGGAAAAATATTTTCCATTAGCTGAGTTTGCTTATAACAGTAGTTACCAATCAAGTATAAAGATGTCACCTTATGAGGTATTATATGGAAGAAAATGCCGAACACCATTGAATTGGTTTGAACTAAAGGATCAAAAAATCATTGGACCAGATCTTGTTCAAGAAATAGAGGACAAGCTAAAGATAATTCTAGATAATCTCAAGGCCGCTTCTAACAAACAAAAGTCGTACTCAGATCTTAAAAGAAAATATATTGAGTTTAAAGTTAGAGACAAAGTATTTTTAAAGGTTTTACCTTGGGATATGGTGTGATGGCTTGGAAAAAAAGGAAAGCTGAGTCTGAGATTTATTGGACCATATGAGATTGTGAAAAGAGTTGGTCCTTATCAACTAGCCTTACCTCCGAAAATGGACAAGATTCACAATGTATTTCATGTATCGATGCTCAAGAATATCGATAAGATCCTTTACATGTTATTACCCCGGAGGAAATAGAGATTCAGCCGGATTTGACTTACGAGGAAGAACCGATAAAGAATCTGGCACATGGAGTCAAAGAACTAAGGAATAAAATGATCCCTTTTGTTAAAGTTCTTTGGCAAAATCATAAAGTCGAGGAAACAACTTGGGAAAGAGAAGAAAATATGAGAAGGCAGTTTTCTCACCTTTTTGAACCAGGTATGTGTTGAAAATTTGAGGATGAAAATATAAAATTTAAAAGTTTTATGGCTAATGTATAAACTTTCGAAAAGTTTAGCGATCAAAGTGTAATTTTCAAAAGTTATGTATTTTAACCCTGTAAATGAATAGTTTACCCCCAAGAATGACATTTTCTGCTATCTGGATTTTTGTACGGAGTTTGTATTAATGGCTATAAAGCGATGAAATCCGAAAAAATATTCGGATAGTCGAATAGAATCGAATATTGAGGATATATTGAAGGATGATAGGGTAAGGTTAAAAATGTCATTTCCATGTCTTAAAATGGTAAGATTTATTTTGGGCCCATGGATTTAGATAATTTTTCTATGTTAAATCCTAGCCATTAGATCAAGGGATAAGATTGGAATTTAAGTATGTTTCAAGGGAAAAATTGGAAATTGATATAGTTCAAGGGTAAATTGGTAAACTACTAACTCAATATTAAATCTAGGTCATTGGATGAAGGATTATGACATGTGGCACATTATGGATTCATTGGATTTGAGGGCAAAATAGTCATTTCACTATTTGGAGGATATCTTCAATATTTATGGAAATAAAAGATGCCAAATGGCATAAATAAAAAAAATGAAGAAATATCTTCATCTTTCTTCATGTTTCACATCAAGAAGAAGAGAACAGGAAGAAAAGCAAGGTAAGTTTAGGGTTTTGCATTTTTTATCCCTAAATACTAGGATGTAGGGTTAGCTTATGAAATATGAAGCTGTTCTTCAAGAAATTCTCTTTCAATTGGTATAAAAATTTTATGGAATTGTCGAAGGATACTCTTGAATTTTGAAGAGAGATAATTTAGGGTTTATGGATACAAATGAATTAGGATTGAATTATGGAAGATTATTTGAAGTTCTATTATTTCCATGCTTGATTGAAGTTGAAATTGATGTATTCTTGATGGAATACCATTTGGTTAATTAGTGTTTAATTTGGGGTTTAAGAATTCAAGTTGAATTTGGAGTTTTCGTGAAAGGAAAAATGTTGGAATAACATAATTGAAGGTTAATTTGTGGTGTTGGAATGGTTAAAGGATGCTAATGATGTGAATTATAAAATATGCCCAGAATTTTCGTCATTGGCAGTAAGTTCGGAAATTCACCATAAATTCTACAAAAATGATTAGAATGTGATCCTCATATCATTGTATTCCTGGTTCAGTCTAGTTTATTTTAAAACAAACAGTGACTAATTTCGATTTTTATATCAAAAGATATGAATTTTTAAGTGATGAAAGGTCAGAAAACAGAATACCAGTTTGCTCCGAAATTCAACACTGGAATTCGACTTTAAAAATTCATCATAAATCGTACGAGTTGAATTGGGGCTATTAGTTTATTTGGTTGAACAACTTATCGAATCTAGTTTCTGTCAAAACAAACAGAATCGAATTCCGAATTCCAAATTCCAAATTTTGAATTGTAGATTATTTTATATAAATATTTCTTTGAAGGTAGCACAGACTGACATATTATAAAATGAGTACCTTATTGGCGTTATTAACTTGTGCATGTAAGGGATGAATGTGAAGCATTCAAGTAAACCCGAGAAATTAGAATTTCAGTAGATAAAGCAATGACCAAGCTTGAAGTTCTTTTAAGTTATTCAATTTAGTTCGGGATAGGAAGTGTCAAGGTGAGTGCAATTGCATACATACCATGACACATTGATGTTTTATACATTATTGGGATGGATTGCGATGCGCCTACCCAAATTTTATTGTCATTATATTTATGTCTTGGCGCATATGATTGACATATTTTAAATATGTCAAAAGTTGAATATAAATGCATGGATCACTAGTTATATATGATGTTATATTATGAATGTTCTTTCGGGTATGAACTGCCCAATGTTAAATTATGTTGATATACATTGCCATGGATGAAACAAATATGGAATATATGCCTAAGTATGTCATTGAGGGACAGGGTATAGTTGGAAGCAATAGAGTCCAACAGCACGCTGCATACTCAGTTTAGCACTATAGTGTATATAAAGGACACTTAGTGCATATGGTGGGCACGACCTTATGTGTATTAGCACTTCAGTGCGTATTTGACTCGTGTACCCATGATGCATTTATGACATTGGCATATATTTGACTCGTGGGCACGACCTCATGATGCATTTATGCATATATGGCATATTATGACAAATGCACAAGCATAAAAGTCTTATGACATTGGCATATTGTAAATCATTACTAATGCAATGTGAAAGTTGATGCATTGGCATATATCATGTTATATAAACGTCTTCATGAAGTCGAGTAAGTTTAAATTATTGTGATTAACTTCGTTTATTGCCTTACTAAGTTGTGCTTAGCATGTGTTGATGGTGCACACGTAGGTGGTTTGAATCATTAGATGAAGCAAAGAGTTGTATCAAGTTCATAAATTTTCATCAAGCTGCCACAGTAATGACATCCTACTTGAGGTTTTTCATTTATTTTAGTGGTATGTATAAATGCGATAATTTATTTTTTTGAACAGTCAAATTTATTTTTTTAAAGTAAAGGAGCTCCCATTTTGTGTATTAGTCGATATAAATAATTTTCAAAGGTTTAAAATTTATAGAATTTTTTAATAAAAATCATGTTATCGTTCTGTGACATCTCTGACTCATATTCGGTAATCGAATACGGGAATGAGGTGTTACATTGCCATTATTACAACCATTTAACGTTCAAAATCGTACTTCGAAAACAAGTCTTTGGAATTTTTTTCCTTGCTCCCTCGCTGCCAAAATCTTTAGTTCTTTGGATTGTTGGAAAGAGAGTGTAAGCACACTAGGCTTAGTGAGGAATGCTCAAACAACAACAACCATCAATGCAATTTAAATCATTTCACATTTCTTTTGAAAAAAACTTTTCAAAACTCTTTAAAACATCATCACAACATCATGCCTTAATAAAACCATGCACTTAACATTTCCAAAACAACATATTAAACCATATGCAACATGCATCATGGATTCTACAACAAAGTCCCATTTGCTACCCTCAATTTAAGCTTTCCCATGCATACTACCAATGTAAGGCTTAAAGTGCAAAACATATTTAAACCACATTAAACAACATAATCCATCTTATGATACATTAACAATTATATTGACTTCCAAGTGATCATTTACCAACTTTCCACTTTACAAAACATAACATTGGATACACGGATTCAACAAGTGTTCCCTCAACACTTAACATACAATCTACCGGCATCTAAGGTTCACACACGGGAGTATTCGATACACATAAACCCTTCCACCGTTGTGACATTTGTGCTGGAGTCTTCGGTACAAATAAACCCCTCAACACCACTCATTGGCTAGACGTATATCCCACTAATGGGAGTCTTCGGTACACATAAACCCCTCGACCGTTAGGGTACTTGGATGGAGTATACGGTACACCTTTTTAACCCCTCGACATCTAAGGCGACTTTTAATAGTGCACTATCAATCCTATGGCCGGCCAACTAAATTCGATTTCATTTTCAAACCTTTTCATACCATCACTTGCCAATATAATTTATTTTAATAACAACAACTCACTGTTTTCATATACATTATCAAAATCATTTAACCAATGCAACAAACCTTGCATTAACCAATGTTCATAAACATTAACAATATGTGCATTACTCCAAATGCATCAACATCATTATGCACTTCATTTCCAGCATAAAACCATGCTCAAAACATGCATATACAATGAGTAATTAAACCATTTAAAACAAGTGCATAAAACCAATTGCCAAACCAAGTTTGAGAGAGAATTCATTCTTTACATACTCCCAAGATTATACCAGTGTTTTAAGCTTGATCTAAACCCTCAAACACAACTTTCAAACCTTTGCAAAGTTGTAAAACACGTTCTCACTCACTGACTCGCAAAGCCTCACTTGCTGATGCAGTAACCACGACTCCAAAGCTTCCAAAACCAACATTCAAGCTTGAGGACCAATTTCCCCTATTTTATTCCACACAAAAACAGAAGTACATTACATCAAAATGCAATCAACATCACAACAACACAAATTCTCAACATCCTTTAACCAATCCCACTCCACAACACCCAAAATTAACAAAAAAAACCTCTTCCAAACTTAACCCAGCCACAACCTAATGTTTCAACCCATGAATTAACATTAATTAACATCTAAAAACATATCTCAAACATCCTTGCATTTCCAGCATTCAATAAACCTCCACAACTCCTCAAAAACATATTACTAGCAACCTAGAAAATTAGAGATTCACATAGTTTTCAGGATCCCAATGTTAAAACCCACTTATTAACATTACTTAACATCAAAATTATGATTAAAATCAATCAAGAACTCAACAAAAAAGAGTCTATATGAAAATCCTTCAATTAAATCAATTAAACCAAAATTTAACCAATCTTCTACAAATAAATCATCAAATCAAGTTAGAAAACATATGTAAAGGATCAATAACTTGGGAATTTCAATAAAGAACCTTGTATTAGAGGAGAAGAATGAACTTCATCTCTAATGGCTTCTTTTTCCCCTAATTAGATGAATTTCCAAAGCAAAACAATGAAAAACCAAATTGATTTTGTTAGGAAATCATTATAACTTCAACTGAAATCAAAAGATTAATTAAAAGAATATTTTACCTGTAAATTTTGAAGAGAAAATAAGTGGTTGGTTGGAGAGAATTGGAGAGAAAATCCTTTTGTGAAAAGTTAGTTACGTCAAATTTATTTTAAAGATTTTAATTAACCAATTAATTCTCCAAGCTTTTTATATTATTTTAAAACAATTTAAAATAACTGATTAAAGGAAAAAGTCTGATATTATACTTTAGGGTAAATAGCTCCATAAAGATTCAAAGTTTTGACCCTTTTACAAAACAATCACCAAAAACAATTTTGAAACTTTGCATTTTGGTCACTAACCAAAATGTCTAATTTAAAGACCCCTTTTTATAAAATTGGCTTTACCAAAGTCATTAACATATTAAATAATGATTTTTAGTTATTTTTCCATATTTTTATCCTTTTCGAAAATACTTATTCCAAATAAAATCCCAAAACTGACTAGAATCCTCTAATCTGATCCAACAGACCGTCTAAACCACTTTGGAATCTCCCAGGCCCAAAAATGTGGCGTTACAATTCTCCCCCTTAAGAAATTTCATCCTAGAAATTTACTTGTTGGAAACAGATGCGAAAATTGAGCAACCATGTCCGACTTACTCTCCCACATGGCCTCTTCAACACCGCGATGTCGCCACAACACCTTAACAAGTTCAATCGTCTTGCCACGAAGAAATTTACTACATGAATCAAGGATCTCTACTAGTTTCTCATCATAAGACAAATTCGGTCGTAACTCAACATCCTCAACTGGCATTACATGTGACGGATCCGAGCGATACCTCCGTAATATGGACACATGAAACACATCATGAATCTTCTCGAACTTAGGAGGCAAACTCAACCGATAGGCTACAGGACCTATGTGTTCCAGCCCTTCATACGGTCTAATAAACCTCAGACTCAACTTCCCTTTACCCCCAAAATGCATCACCTTCTTCCAAGGTGAAACTTTTAAGAAAACTCTTCCACCAACAGCGTACTCAATCTCTCTACGCTTCAAATTCGCATAGGATTTTTGCCTATCCGAGGCCTCTTTCAAATGATCACAAATCATCTTTACTTTTTCATTCGTGTCTTTCAACATATCAGGCATGGAAACATATTTTTCCCTAGCCTCAGCCCAACACAAAGGTGTATGACACCTCCTACCATACATGGCTTCATAAGGTGCCATCTTTATACTTGATTGATAGCTATTATTGTATGCGGACTCTACCAAACGCAATTGCCTTTCCCAAGTTCCTTAGAACTCAATGATACAACTTCTCAACATATCCTTCAAGATCTGAATCACACGTTTAGACTGGCCATCCATCTGAGGATGATACGATGTATTGAGATTCAAGCGAGTACCCAAAGCTTGATGCAAACATCCCTAAAACCTCACTGTAAAATGCGAATCTCTATCTGAAACAATCAATTTAGGTACTCCGTGCAGCTTTACAATTTTAGCAACATACATATCTGCCAACCTATCCAAAGTATACGTCTTATGCACTGGCATAAAATGTGCACACTTCGTAAACCGATCAACAATCACCCAGATGGAATCCTTTTTAGTAGGTGTCAAAGGCAATCCCGACACAAAATCCATGGTGATCCACTCCAAAAATTTTCAACGGTTGCAACAACCCGGAAGGAAATTGATGTTCAGCCTTTACACGCTGACGTACCATACATCTAGCAACAAAATCAACTACGTCTTTTTTCAAACCCACCCAATAGTACTCTTTCTTCAAATCCTGATACATTTTAGTACTACCGGGATGCATAGCAAAAGGACTAGCATGTCGGACAATATCATCTGTCTCAACTCCCCGTCACTAGGCACTATTACCCGATCATTAAAGCATAAAACCCCGTCACTATTAAAGTGAAAATTTGTAGGATTTCCATCCATGATGTCCTTAACATGCGGTACCAACGCCTCATCATAAGGTTGTTTTTTCTTAATCAACTGCGACAAGGACGGTTTCACTAGCAACTCTGTCAACAAACCTTCGTCACGAGTCACACTCAACCTCGCAAACATGGCCTCAACTCTACAACATCTTTTCTACTCAAAGCATCAGCCACAACATTTACTTTGCCCAGATGATACTCAATTGTCAAATCATAGTCCTTCAACAACTCCAACCATCCATGTTGCTTGAGATTCAACTCCTTTTGCAACATCAAATACTTCAAACTCTTATGATCAGTGTATAAAATACACTTTTCACCATAAAGATAGTGTCTTCAAATTTTCGACGCAAACACTACCGCATCAAGCTCAAGATCATGCGTAGGATAGTTGCGTTTGTGCACTTTCAACTGCCTCAATGCATAAGCTACAACTTTCCCCTCCTACATCAACACACACCCCAAACCAACGTAAAATGTGTCGCTATACACCACAAACTCCTTATCCAACTTAGGTTGAATTAAAATTGGTGCTTGGGTCAAAGCTTTCTTCAACTTCTTAAAATCCTACTCTCTAGCTTCCGTCTATTCGAACCGCACATCATTTTGCAACAACTTGGTCAACGAAGCAGCAACTCTCGAAAACTCATCCACAAAATGAGGGTAATAACCTACCAAACCCAAGAAACCCGCCAAACCTTTTTAGGATCCACCCGGATACCTTCAGCTGAAACCACACGACCGAGAAAAACCACTTCCCTAATCCAAAACTTACACTTACTGAACTTGGCGTAAAGCTGGTTATCCCACAAGGTCTACAACACAATCTACAAGTGTTGATCATGATCCTCCTTTGTACGAGAGTACACAAGAATATCATCAACGAACACTACTACGAATTGATCCAAAAATTCTTTGAACACCCAATTCATCATATCCATGAATATTGCCGGTGTATTTGTTAATCCAAACGGCATCACCAAGAACTCATAATGGCCATACCTCATACGAAAATCAGTCTTCAACACATCTTTATCCTTAACCTTCAACTGATAGTATCCAGAACAAAAATCGATCTTGGAAAACATCGTAGCACCCTGAAAATGATAAAAAAAATCATCAATTTGCAACAAATGATACTTGTTCTTAATCGTTAAGTTGTTCAGTTGCCGATAGTCTATACACATCCTCAATGTGCCATAATTCTTTTTTCACAAACAACACTGCTGCTCCCCACAGCGAAACACTAGGCCGGATAAAACCACGATCCAGCAACTCCTGGAGTTGTATCGTTAACTCTTTCAACTTCTTGGGTGCCATGCGATATGGTGCAATCAACACCGGATCCAAATTAACATATGTCTCAATGCAAAACTCTATCTCCATATCCGATGGCAAATCGGGTAACTCTTCAAAAAACACACTTGAAAAGTCACAACAATACGGATTTCTTTAGTCTGCACTTCTTCCACATTCAGATTCATAACATAAGCTAAATACGTCTGTCATCCACAATTAAGAAACATACGCGCTTCTATGGCTGAAACCATATTAGTTAAGAACTTAACATTCTCACCCACAACCACTACCTCATAATCATCAACAAGTTTCAACGAAACCCGCTTGGTCTCAAAAACAACCACAACCTGATGCTCAGACAACCAATCAATTCCCAAGATCACGTTGAAACCATGGAACGACAGCTCTATTAGATCAGCCGTAAACACGTGACCTTGAACCATCAGAGGACATATTCGATACAACTATCTCGTAATGAACATCTCTCCAAAAGAACTCGTTACTTGCATACCAACATCAAGCATTTCTATTGGTATACCAAGCAAATGTGCATGCTCTTGCAAAACATATGAATGCGTAGAACATAATCTATCAAAGATAACAATAACATAGACTGTAAGGTAAAAGTACCTGCTATCACGTCTGTGTCATTCCTCCTTTCACGGTGAGCATAGATCCTATCCGATCTACTATCCTCAGGTTGAACTGCCATGGTATGTGCCACTCTCCTCTGTCCCTCTTCCCTCTACTAGAAGGTACCTCGACCGCGCCCATGGCCTCTAGGTGGTGCAACAATAGGTACAAGTGCCTATCTACCTCTAGCAAGTAAAGGAAATTTACGTCTCATGTGATCTGCCGACCCACAAATCCAACAAGAGTCCACAGCCACTACTTCTGGAGCTTGCCCCTCTCTGGCCAAACGTGGGCAACCTCACCTCAAATGTTCTCTCGAACCATAGACCCAACAAACATTATGAGCTTTCTGAACCTGAGTACCATGTTTATGGGATCCTCATCCTACACCATCTCTACCGTGTCTCGTATCCGGTCAAAACCTCCTGTCACAGTTCATCTTTAAATGGCCACTCCCAAAACTAAAATTTGTAGCTCTCTTCCCTATGTAACCAACACGTCAAACTCAGTGTAATTAGTGGCCAACATATAAGTCTTGATATCCTACACCAATCCATATCAAAAGCGATCACAGCGGTGCCTCTCATTTGGCAGCAACTTAGGTGCATACTGACTCAGCCTCACAAACTGCACCTCATACTCGGTACTGACATACTGTCCTGAATCAAAGCTATAAACTCACATTTCTTATCGTCCAAGTATCTGACTCCCAGATACTTCTTCCTAAAAGCAGTTTGGAAGAATTTCCACGTCACATCACCATGTTCCATGCCCGTGATCATAGTGGTCCACCAACTATACACATCCCCTTGCAACAGGGACAAAACATATCCTAGATTACGATCATCATTTCACCCCATCTAAACCAAGATATGCTTTGTACGGGCCAACCATTCCTCGGATACCTCAGGCGCCAACCCTCTAAATCTGACTTCTTTAAGACTGCACAAAAACTCTAACGGCAATCTTGGATTAACAGCAGCAGGTGTCGAAACAGGTACGTGAACTCCAGCCATCGCGGCCTGGAATGCTCCCGTCATCGCCTGAACCAAAGGTACCATATCTCCAAACACGGTACCAGGTGGTACTTGTTTCACTCCTTTAGGAGGATTAAGCGGAGGAGGTGGCAAATCCTCAGGTTGTACAATCTCGCCCTCTACTCCCTGCCCTCCGACAGTAGCATTTTTGCTAGATCGCAATTCTCTCTTCGGTGGCATAGTATAAATCGTATCTAAGGCATGATAATTACACCAAAACAAAAACAATCACGTCAGCTTCAAGCAAGGATCCAAGACTTCCATTTCAAACCAAAATCATTTCATAATTGTAGTAATAAGGCAATGTGTCCCTAAAATACCAGACATGTCATATATCAATCTCGCACATATAAACAATCACCGTGCATAACAAACATCATGATACAAACACCAACAACATCCTAATTTTCACAAACTTGTCTCTGATACCACCAAATGTAACCCCATTAGCATGGCCTATCCAAAATCGAACTAAAAGAGCCACATTAGGTTTGCCGAAGTAAACCTAAACTAAAATCCTAAACCGAGCTAAGTTTTTTCTCTTTTTATCTTATCTAGATGCATATCATTAATGTCCTATGTGATCATGCTTCAGCTGTAGCGATACATTTAAATCAAATTACAAATCAGTGTCTGATTGCTCCACGATTCACATAAAAGACCAAAACGTAATTATTGCAATTCATAGGGCATTTATCACAATTAGGATGACCAAACATTAATTATTTCAATTTCATGCTCACAAGTTAATTTCCTTACAAAATTAATCATCCATATCAATCACTTGTATTCATAATAATTAGGGACAAATTGCAAGATTTCCAAACTTCAGCAAACCGAACAACACAGACTCAACAGGGCGTACCGATATATGCAAGCCCGTACCGATACAGCCCAACTAACATAACAGCTTCCTGTACAGATACATGTTTCACCGCATTGATACGGTTCATTGACCAACCCGTACCGGTACGTCCTTGACCCCATACCGATTCCCCTTTTACGGTTTTAAAACTCAAAATTCCAGTAGCTAGAGTAAGTACCGATATGGTACCCCGCGTATCAATATGGCATGCTTATTCATGAGAGATCATTTCGGTACGCTATCCCATGTACCAGCACCAAGCCTATTTTCTCTTAAGGCATACCGATACGTTGGCAAGGCGTACCGATACCATATGCTTAAAATCAATGATTTGAGCCTCAAACAGACCTCGCATACCGATCCTTAGGTACCCGTACAAGTACGCAGAGGCCTGTAATAACCTCTAGTCTAACATATGACACTTTGGCTCACTTCAATCAACCTTAACATTTAACTAATCAACATATAACATCATCAACATGCTTAAACATCAACATACCATCATTATAAGAAAACCTAACATATCTAGCATATTCAATCACCAAGTCTAAAGGCATGCTTCCTAGTTCACATCCATAACATAAAACCATTCACAACACAATCATTTTAAGTCACTTACAAAAACAATATATACAACTTGCCAAACAGGGAGTTCATCAAAAAACCCTTCCAAAATATCATTCGACACATTGCAATTACTACTACCATTTAACGTTCCAAACCGTACTTCGAAAACAAGTCTTTGGAATTTGTTTCCTTGCTTCCTCGCTGCCAAAATCTTTAGTTCTCTGCATTGATGGAAAAGAGAGCGTAAGCACACTAGGCTTAGTGAGGAATGCTCAAACAACAACAACCATCAATGCAATTTAAACCATCTCACATTTCTTTTGAAAAATACTTTTCAAAACTCTTTAAAACATCATCACAACATCATGCCTTAACAAAACCATACAGTTAACATTTCAAAAACAACATATTAAACCATATGCAACATGTATCATGCATTCTACAGCAAAGTCCTATTTGCTACCCTCAATTTAAGCTTTCCTATGCATATTACCAATGCAAGGCTTAAAGAGCAAAACATGTTTAAACCACATTAAACAACATAATCTATCTCATGATACATTAACAATTATATTGGCTTCCAAGTGATTATTTACCAAGTTTTCACTTTACAAAACATAACATCGGATACACGAATTCAATAGGTGTTCACTCAACACTTAACATACAATTTACCGGCATCTCAAGGTTCATACACGGGAGAATTCGGTACATATAAACCCCTCTACCATTGTGACACTCGTGGTGAAGTCTTTGGTACACATAAACCCTTAACACCACTCATCGGCTAGACGTATAACCTATTAACGAGAGTCTTCGGTACACATAAACCCCTCGACCGTTAGGGTACTTGGATGGAGTATACGGTACACCTTTTTAACCCCTCGACATCTAAAGCGACTTTTAATAGTGCACTATCAATCCTATGGCCGGCCAACTAAATTCGATTTCATTTTCAAACCTTTTCATACCATCACTTGCCAATATAATTCATTTTAATAACGACAACTCAATGTTTTCATATGCATCATCAAAATCATTTAACCAATGCAACAAAGCTTGCATTAACCAATGTTCATAAACATTAACAAAACGTGAATCACTTCTAAATGCATCAACATCATTATGTACTTAATTTCCAGCATTCATGCTCAAAACATGCATATACAGAGAGTAATTAAACCATTTAAAACAAGTGCATAAAACTATTTGTCAAACTGAGTTTGAGAGAGAATTCATCTTTTACTTACTTCCGAGCTTAGACTAGCATTTCAAGCATGATCTAAACCCCCAAACACAATTTTTAAACCTTTACAAAGCTGTAAAACATGTTCTCACTCACCGACTCGCAAAGCCTCACTTGCTGATGCGATAACCGCACCTCCAAAGCTTCTGAAACCAACGTTCAAGCTTGAGGACCAATTTCCCCTTCTTTATTCCACACAAAAACAGAGGTACATTGCATCAAAATGCAATCAACATCATAGCAACACAAATCCTCAACATCCTTTAACCAATTCCACTCCATAATACTCAAAATTAATAACAAACATCTTCCAAACTTAACCCAGCCACAACCTAACATTTCAACCCATCAATTAACATTAATTAACATCTAAAAACACATCTCAAACATTCTTATATTTCCAGCATTCAATAAACCTCCACAACTCCTCAAAAACATATAACTAGCAACCTAGAAAATTAGAGATTGACATAGTTTCGGGATTTCAATGTTAAAACCCACTTATTAACATTACTTAACATCAAAATCATAATTAAAATCAATCAAGAACTCAACAAAATAGAGTCTATACAAAAATCATTCAATTAAATCAATTAAACCAAAATTTAACCAGTCTTCCACTAATAAATCATCAAATCAAGTTAAAAAAAACATATGTAAAGGATCAATAACTTGAGAATTTCAATAAAGAACCTTGTATTAGAGGAGAAGAACGAACCTCACCTCTAATGGCTGCTTTTCCCCTTAATTAGACGAATTTCCAAAGCAAAACAATGAAAAACCAAATTGATTTTTTAGGAAATCATTATAACTTCAATTGAAATCAAAAGATTAATTGAAAGAAGATTTTACCTGTGAATTTTGAAGAGAAAAAAAGTGTTTGGATGGAGAGAATTTGAGAGAAAATCTTTTTGTGAAAAGTTAGTTACGTCAAATTTGTTTTAAAGATTTTAATTAACCAATTAATTATCCAAGCCTTTTATATTATTTTAAAATTATTTAAAATAGCTAATTAAGAGAAAAAGTCTGATATTAGACTTTAGGATATATAGCTCCATAAAGATTCAAAGTTTTGACCCTTTTTCAAAATAGTTTTGAAGCTTTGCATTTTGGTCAGTAACCAAAATGTCCAATTTAAAGACCCCTTTTTGCAAAATTGGATTTACGAAAGTCATTACTATATTAAATAATGATTTTTAGTTATTTTCCATATTTTTATCCTTTCTGAAAGTATTTATTCCAAATTAAATCCTGAAACTGACTCGAATCCTCTAATCCGATTCAACAGACTATCTAAACCACTTGGGAAACTCCTAGGCCCAAAACATGGGCATTACAGATAGTCTTTTGTAATGTCCTCCTTGCCTTGTAGAAGATTCAACACCAATTGATGCAATTTCACCTTATTTTATGCTTTTAAAATTATCGCAGCACTACCGTAGGGGAGGAACGCGAGGAAACAAAAGGTGCAGGGGCTGGACGCATGGTAGAATTTGTTGTGTTCTCGAATCGACTACTCTCTACCATAGAAAATGTTGGTGTAGGTCTTGGAAGCGCTACATGCTAATTTATAGGCAATAGGGCTTGACTGAGTGCCCAATTCTTTTCTTCGATGCGCTGACTTTGGTCTATAATCTGGGTGAGAGAGCCCAATTTGCTAAGACTTAATTCTGCCTTAATTTTCTCTGGCAAGCCATGGTTAAAAATCCCTAGTAAAACCACTTCATCCGTGTCTTTCAAGGGTGCAGAGAGTAATTCAAAGTATTCTCTATACTGTGCAATAGTTCTATTTTGCTGCAACCCTAACAAAACTTCATACAAATTCCTTTGTTGTGATGAAGTAAAACGTTGAAGGATAGCCACCCAAAATACATCCCATGCGACAACTGGTGTTCTGGCTTCCCACCATTGAAACCAATTCAAGGCTTTACCGTCAAGACACACAGCAGCAACCTCTAACTTATCCTCATCACCAATTCCATTGAAATGAAAATACCGTTCTGCTCGATTAAGCCACCCATACAGGTTGTCACCAGAAAAGACAGACAGTTCCAATCTTCTAAGGAAAATCTCATCTCGACATTGGACAGCCTCTAAATGACCTACAAAGCCTTGGCCATCACTATTTTCAGCCATCGCTTCTGACACTATAGGGGATCTAAGAGAATCGTCGATTTCCCCTTCAACTGTTGAAGAATTTCAATATCTATTCTCTTTTTTATATATAGGATTGTAATTGACCCAGGAAATCCTTCACTTGGACGAAGGTCCCTTATACATCTTCCATTGTCTTCTCCAATCCTTCAATCTTGCCCTCACTCTAGTCGTGTAATCACTCATTTTTTATCTAATCTCTAAGTATCATATTAATATATTAGTGCATGATTACATATATGTGTGTGCGTGTATATGTTATTAATATTACATAATGATATATGTGTGAATGTATGCATGGTGCATATATTTATGTGGTGTATTACGTACCTATTAATATGTGTGTGATATGGTTATATTTATGTTAGGAGCATCGTATAATGTATGTTAGTATATGTGCATTTATGAGTAGGTTTATATATGTTTGCATGTATGTATTATTAATGTCCTTGTTATTATTGAATGCATACAAATAAGTGTTGCATGTATTATTATTAAGTGTATTTACGTGTAAATGTATTTCATTACAATTGTATGTATGTGTACGTAAGTATGTATGTGTATGCATTTACTATTATATTATTATTAATGTACGGACAAATCTGAAAATAATAAAAAAATTCACTTAAATTAAATGTCCATATTATTAAAGCCCATAAATTACAAGGCCCAGTTGGCCCAAGCCCAAAACACCAGCAGAACCCTAATACACCAGATATCTAACCCTAATTACTCTTTCTTTGCACAGCCAACCAGGAGCCGTTGGATCAAAATGTGGATCCAACGGCCACAATCAAGGAGGGAAAAATATCTAGCTGGCCGCGTGAACTACACGCTTGGACTGTTCGAATGCCACGCGCGGACCCTTCGATATCCCACGCGTGCGTGAGTACCACGCGCTATAACCCCTTTACTGCTGAGCCCCACGTGTCACGATCTGGAGTCATTTCACCGATCGAGGTTTCATCTGGACCGTGCATCTTTCAAGCCATCCTGACCGTTAGATCAAATCTGATCCAACGGTCGAGAACGCCTCTGGCCGAAGACATCTCCCCCACACCGTCACCATGCCGGCCTCCAACCACCGCGTTCAGATATATCAAAGAACAACACAAAAAAAGAGGCGAATGTCAGTATCAGTCCAGATCTAAAATATTTTACAGTACTTGCTACCAAACCAAAAAAGAGAGTGATATATGTATGAAACAAGTAATTGTAAAGCAGTCCAGTTGTAATCGGAGAGAAAAATAAAAAAGGGGAAAGCACAAAGTTTTCAGTGGTAACGCTCTGTTCTTTTTTTCTTACTTCTTTGCATGCATACAAATAATACACAGTAATAACAAAAGAGAGGGATGTAGAGTTGTTACCTTTGTCGTCGATGGATCTCCCCTCACCAGTGACAAGCCTCTTCAGCTTTCCCAAGCTGAACATGGTGAACTGAAGGGAGTGGGAGGTCCCTTTTGGTTTCATTTCGGTTAAACACAAACAAATTTTTTTTTCGTTTCGTATTTACTTAGATCTAGGCCAAAGAGTGAGTCTTAGTATAAATCTAAGTTCATATTCGGGTTCGATTTGGAAAGAGGTTGGTTTTGGGGTGTTTCTTTGTCGCCGGTTTTTGGGTTCATCACAAGTTTGGGGATGGGTGAATTGAGAGAAAATGAGAGAAAAATGGTTATTATAAACCGATTAAAGAAAAAGTGAGGAAAATTTGAGATCAGGCTGAAAAAGGGAGTTTTATAGCTATTTTATTTTGTGAAATGGTTAAATTCAGAAATAAATCCCCCCGCGTTTTTGATATTTTCATTTCTGTCTCGTCGCATGGGATATTTACAATTCCAGTCCCCCTTATATTCTAAAATATTACAATCCAACCCCTGAATCAAATTGAATCAGTTTTTAAATGGCGAAATTACCTCACCAGTCCCACCGTGTTTTTGAAATTTTCACTTCAAGTCTACCCCTTGGTCCAATTACAGTTTTAGTCCTTTCAAATTTGGTTCAGCTTGCATTTTCGTCCCTAAATCGCATACTATTGCCTTTTAATTTCTGTTTCTTATGTTTATTTCTTTCCATTTCAGTCTTGTTCCATATTTAAATATTCATGTTCGTTTATTAGGATCGTGTATGTTGATATAGCCTTTTGCCTTTTCATATGTCTCTCGTACATGCTTTGTATTTTCATGTTTACATGTATATATGTGTTAAGTTTATGGCAATTATGTTTTTTTATGCATTTGTTCGGTTATTCGTATCACACATGTTAGATTGATATTTTAGTTGGCTCGAACACAACATGTTTTATATTTTAGCATGTATTGCATGTTTTCTTTGCTTTTAGGCTATGTGTTAGTATATTTTCTTGGTCATGTATAATGCCATGTTCTACATATGTTACAGTGTGTCTTATTGTAATATGTATATCTTCTCGTAATATGTGTTTTTGTTTCATGCCTTGTTATTGTGACATGTTAGGTTTATTTTTAGTCACGAGTAGGAGTAATCTGTATGCATGTATGTTTTAGATTAGTATTTTATTTATGTTCGATTAGTAGTTTATTATGTTAATATTTATTTGTATTGTATTTAAATTATTTTCCATGTTTTATATTTTGTTCACTAAGTTTGCATAATGGGATATATAATGTCAATGCGGTGCCCTTTTATCCGAGCGTAAACGGGGCCAGTATCAGGCGTAGTGATAGTGGTTAGGCGTTTACTCTCGGATAACGGGGCCCTTAAAATTTACTCGCAATTATAACTAAATTTTAAACTAATCGTCACTTTAATCCGGAAAATCTAACATTAATAAAGAGGTAATTATTAAAGTACCAATTTTGGGCGGTGTGGGGGTGCTAATCCTTCCCCATCAGTAACCGACTCCCGAACCCGACAGTTTTTTTAATCTCTGGTTTTATGGTGTCCGGCCTACCTAAGTGGCCGGTGGCGACTCCACTTTTTTAATAAAATGTGGTTTTTAAAAACCCCATGGGATAAATATTTTAATATTCGAAAAATCCGTTTTTTAGCATCGCTACAGATGGCGACTCCGCTGGGGACATTTTTTGTTTTTAACAAAATAAAGAGGGTCGAGCTTTTTTCAAATAATTACCGCTTTAATAATATTAGAAGTTCCAGATTAAAATGACTATTAAATTAATATTCGGTTGTAATTGCGTGTTTATTTTAATGCATTTAAAATTTGGCATATAAACTTGTTTTTAAGTGGGGGGAAAACGCTAATGCTTTCGTGGAGATATCGTTCTCTCGTGTAGGCCTAGCAAGTACCTTCGGGGCTCGAGTACCTTATGCTTTCGTAAGGATATCGTTCCTTCGTGCAGGCATAAGCGAATGGGTCCCCCTGAATTGAACCCGGTTGAAAGGAGCCTATAATGGGTGATGATCGGGGGCCTTGCTACTCTTAGTAGAGGACAACAAGGACAATTCGAGTACCTTTTAGCACCAACACTGCATATAGAGAATATAGAAACCCACCCCTTTAGAGCCATGCGGATAACCTTAGGTGTTTTAGATGGGTAAATAGGGTCGTTTTGTCTGTTTACCTTATTTAATTCGTCTTTTATTTATATATTTATTAATTCTATCCGGTACTGACTTGTCTCCTTTTTGCTATTTTTTTCATGCATTATTACATTCGCATTACATAAAGGTACTGGATCAAGTGGTTTACCCGATCAGAAAGTCTTTCACCATGGAAAAAAGGTGTCTTAGAAAAGTGGAGCTCAACTTGTCTGTTAGACATTGGTCAAAAGTCAACCAGAGGGCCCAAGGGGACAGTTTACCAAGTGAGCGCGTGATAGCAGGGTACACCTATGTGAGTCTTCAACAGAACAACTTAAGGGATCTTCAAAGTATCTGGGAAGAATGGGACCAGAGATTACAAGATAGGTTCTGTGATAGTTATGGCGACATTGCACAGTTGATGTACATTCGGGTCAACTAGCCCCTACTCCGAGCCATTTTTCAGTTCTGGAATCCTGCCTTTTGCTGCTTCACCTTCAATGGACAGGACATGATGCCCACAATAGAAGAATACACCGCTCTGCTTAATCATAAAAATGTTCAGGAAGATTGGATCTAAGCAAAACCTCCGAGGAATCAGAATTACACTTCAAAGCTCAAAACCTTTACCAGATGAGCGACGATTGGGTCAATGGCTTGATCCGACTTCGAGGAGATAGTACAGTATTCGCATGGGAGAACATTCGAGACATCCTACCTGCACATCCGGATGAGGAGAAAAAGATAGACATGCTTGCCTTGGGAATATATGGGTTGGTGATCATTCCAAGAATTCTGGGAAACATTGATGTGGCCATTCTAGATCTGTTTGAGCGTGTAAAACAGCGAGCAAACCCAGTACCATCTATTTTGGCTGAGACCTTTATTTCTTTAAATGCCAGTCAGAAGCACGAAGAAGGACGTTTTCGAAGATGCGCACAACTGTTACATGTATGGAGGGTCTACTGGGGATATCCTTCCAAGGTTTTTCGCCTTTACGGGAATACTTAGCAAAAGAGTGGCGAGAGGACTTGAAAACAATAAAATGGGCTAGTTTCTTCAGGAACATCCAAGACGAAGACATAGTATGAAGGGTCTCGTGGCTCGGTAGAGTTAATTACTTTTTATATAGTTGCGGTGATTTCAACTGACTGATGATGTTGGGACTGCATGGAGGGATTGCTTATGTTCCGCTTCTGGTGTCCCGACAATTCGGATCACGACAGTTCATTACCAATACCGCCGGGTTAAGCCGAACTGAATTTCTTTTCAAAGGGGAGTTCAAAGAGAAAGTTTAGACTATCATGAGGGATTGGGACCATTGTTACCGGATTAGGGTGGAAGGAGACACCGAGCACATGACCACCCCAGACTATGATCTTTGGAGATGTTTGAGGGTAAATGATATGATTCCCGAATCCGATCAAGGACCTGTGGTGTCACTCGAGGAGCTTACAAGGGTGATGCCATCTGAAGCCGATATCTTACGGAATGAACTCGAAGAAATTAAGAAGAAAATGGAAACCCAACAGACTCAACATGCGAGTGAGCTCTATAAAGAAAGCTTAGAGGTTGACAAACAAGAGGGGATCATTAGACAGTTGAAGAAATTAAATGCAGATTTGAGCGACAAGAACGCTCTTTACCAAAAGGATACCCTTATACTTCAAGCGAAAATACAGAAGGCTGGCCGAAGTCAGTTCATAGCCGTGGAAAAGGAAAGAATGAATAGTATCTATTTGGTGGAAGAAGAACGAAAAATCAGCAAGAAAGCAATCGAGAAAGGGATAGAAAGCTGCCGGTTGGCTATGGAAGAAGAAAGACAGTCCTTCAAGAAGGTTATTGACCAAGAAAAGGAAAGAACTAGGCAAGAAATTAGCAAAGGAAAACAAGCAGTCAACCACGAGAGAGAAAACGTCGCTGCATGGAAAAGAAGATCCATGAATAGCCGAAATAGACTGTTAGATATGCAAAAGTTGTACAATGACACTATTCAAAGTCTGGATCAAAGCCGAAGTTAGAATGACAAATTGAAGGAAAATGTGGTAGAAGTAGAGCACTCCCTTCGAACGTACTGCCAGAGGAATGGCTTCACTGAGCTACAAGAAAGAGAATGTGAAGTAGGGATGTTACGAACCCGAATTAAGTCCCTTGAAGCAACTGTTGAAGATTATAAGGAAAGAATTAGTGTATTCGAGGAAGCTACAGCCGGAGGGAACACTTATTGGCAAAGGAGACTGTGTGACGCTGCCCGGATGGTACAGGATAGAGACCAATATTACGCAAACCTGATGGTGGACATACAACGAGTCGCCAGGCATGTGAATGATTTGGCCATCGAGGCCGAAACACTTCGACCCTTCGTATTCCCAGAAATGGAAGAAGCTCCCAGGTTCATCAAGTTGCTCAGGGCGATTGGAAAATTAGGAGATTGAGTTATGGCTTATCTATAGGGCTCTATGTTGTAATTAGTACTCTTTTGTATTAGGGATCTTCATTTTGTAATATGGACTTTGTTGTAATTTAGACCCTTTAATTCCCGTGGAAGTAGTTCAAAAGGGTGATTACCAGCGGAATCAGTACCTTATCTGCATACATTCTTGCATTGCATCATGACATTCACATCATTATACATGCATTTATTTTTCTTGCAACCATATTAATGTTATGAATATTGTGGCAGTGTGTGAAAATAGAAGTTAACCCGCAATCATTCATCATCCATACCTTACCCGATTACAAAGCAAGCCCATGGAAAACATGATAATCAGTCTAGAAAAGGGGCAAAGAGAGCTCGAGGCAAGGCTTGAAGAGGCTCAAAGAAGCGTCAGCGACCAGATTGCTCAGTCGCAAGCATCGATAGTATCCGACATAACCGTATTGTTGGCTAAAAGTCTTGGAAAGAGAGTTGAAGGAGAAACCGTTCAAGAACCAGAAGGTACCCCAGTTCACTATAAGGTTCAACCAGCTATGCCAAATCTGACTAGCAAGGTGTATATCGACCCTGCAAGAATGTCAGCTAGTCTTCAGATAGGGGCACCTGAAACTCAACCCCTCGACACCGAACCACCCTATGAAGAGGAGGTGCCGGACCTGAATATGGTCGAAAGGATCATGACAGAGGTGGAGAAAAAGTGGGAGGAAAGGTTTCGCCTCATGGAGGAAAAATTGAAAATGATACAAGCTATGGAAGAGTCAGGAAATGACGCTAGTGACTTAAGTCTGGTATCCGATCTTGTCTTACCACCAAAATTTAAAATGCCAGAGTTCGACAAATACGATGGAACCACATGTCCTTCCGTGCACATAACAATGTACTGTCAAAAGATGGCGGCCTACCTTAAGGACGAGAAGCTACTGATTCACTGTTTCCAAGATAGCCTAACTGGAGCGGCGTTACGGTGGTACACCCAGTTGAGCAAGGTAAATGTCAAGACATGGAAAAATCTGTCAAGATCATTCATTGAGCAATATAAGCATGTAACAGATATGACCCCCAGTAGAATTATGTTGGAAAATATGGGGCAGAAGTCCAACGAAAGTCTACGACAATATGCTCAAAGGTGGCGGGAAGTGGCCGCCCAAATTTAGCCACCCCTATCAGAACATGAAATTACGCCGTTATTTGTTAATACTTTGAAAGGGGCACTTTTCGATCGCCTCATTAATAACACAACACAGTGTTTTGCTGATTTGATTAGGACTGGGGAGTCCCTTGAATTGGCAATTAAGAGTGGTAGAATTGATAGCGGGGAAGGATCTCAGAAATGCAGCAAGAAGAATGAAGTAAACGCCACCAGCACTTACACCACCCCGAAGAATTTTACAGTCTCACAGCCACAAGCACCTGTGGGAAAAGCATAAAACTCGAATCAAAGAGAAGAGAGAACCTCCAGAAAAGAGAAAGAGAGGAAAACTTTTACTCCCATACCCGTTCCGTACTCGAAGCTTTACTCCCAGTTGTATGAAGCAGACCTGGTCCGTCCATATATCGTACTCCTTTCAAACCGCCATTCCCTTCTTGGTATAACCCAAACGCGCATTGCGACTATCACGGCGGTGCCCCTGGACATCCCACTGAGAACTGCCTTGCCTTCAAAAACTTGTGCAGAACTTAATTGATTCTGAGATATTGAAGTTCGAAGAACCAAGTGTAGCTACTAACCCGTTACCTAATCATGGGAACATAGGAGTAAATGTCATTGAAGAATACTTTACCAGGAAGATTAAGGATGATGTGTCAGAAATCAAATCTCCTTTGCGGCGAGTATTTCAACAATTATGCATGGCCCATGTGATCGACAAAGGCATGATAATAAGGCAGAAGGGATGTGAAGTGTATTGCGAATTCCATCAGGACGAAGGGCATGACATCCAAAAGTGCGACGAGTTCAAGAGATTGGTACAACAATTGATGAATGAAAATCAAATAGAATTCTTCGAAAAGCCCATGGGAAAGAAGGGGTCGGACGTACATATGACGGATAGCCCCAACTCTAAATACGGGAAGGATAGACCTTTTATCATCTATTCCAGGCCAGGGAATGCAGGTGCCTCCCAAGGAGAAACCACCAAGATAAATCCCAAGATCATCATTTCAGCACCATCCCCGTTCCCATTCAAGGATATGCGGCAAACCCCCTGGAACTATGCTATAAATGTAACCACGCCAAAAAAGCCAGAATATGGTCAGGTAAAAGAGCCTACGCTAAAAGACGAACAAAGCAAGAGTGAGGTGAATATTGGTGAGGTGGGCCATTTAACGAGGAGCGGAAGATGTTATTCCTCCAAGGCTTTAAGAGCAGCTGAAGCGGTCAAAGATAAGGGAAAGAATACAACGGTTAGCCCCACGCAGATATTCGGTGAAGAACCTCCCCCAAAGATGAATGAGCCGGTAACCGAGGCCTAGGCCAAATAATTTCTGAAGTTCCTGAGACATAGCGAGTACAGCGTAGTGGAACAACTACAAAAGCAACCGGCTAGGATCACAATGCTGGAGTTGCTCTTGAGTTCAGAAAAACACCTTGAGGCACTATTAAAAGTACTAAATCAAACTTTTGTGCCCCAGGATATTTCTGTGACAAATCTGGACAGGATAGTGGGGCATATCACTGCCTATAATCATATAACATTCATTGATGATGAGATCCCCGAGGGAGGAATGGGGTCCACCAAAGCCCTTAACATCACAACCCACTGCAAAAGGTATGTAGTACCTGGCGTAGTGATTGACAACGGGTCAGCATTGAACGTGTTGCCTATGGTGACCTTGCAGAAACTACCAATAGATGGTTCTCACCTAAAGCCCTGCCACAATTCCGTAAGAGCCTTTGACGATACATAAAGAGGAACAATGGGAAAAATTGAGGT
Source organism: Hibiscus mutabilis (assembly GCA_019671005.1). Classification (NCBI taxonomy): domain Eukaryota; kingdom Viridiplantae; phylum Streptophyta; class Magnoliopsida; order Malvales; family Malvaceae; genus Hibiscus; species Hibiscus mutabilis. The sequence continues at coordinate 23,702,319 of CM033739.1, read as the reverse complement.
GCCTCTATTGAACGGACCGACTGAGTATGTGATTGATTTCATGGTAATGGACATAAAACCATCTTACAGCTGCTTATTGGGAAGGCCATGGATCCACTCCGCAGGAGTTGTCCCTTCATCATTGCATCAGAAATTAAAATTTGTAGTCGAAGGCAAATTGGTCACAGTAGAGGCTGAGCAAGAAATTGTTACTTCAGTGACATCGGATGCCCTCTATATTCAAAATGACGAGGATGCTGCAGAATGCTATTTTCGAGCATTAGAGCTAGTGAATGCCACATTCGTCGCGGAGGGAAGTCGGATCCCCTATCCCAGGTTATCTAATTGTACCAAGATGACCGTTGCAGAAACTTTGGGCCGAGGAGCCAAAGTAGGAAGAGGGTTGGGGAAGAAATTACAAGGGAGCCTAAGAGCCAAAAGTATGATAACCAAGAATGACCGTTTTGGGCTGGGTTACAAACCAAGTGTCCAACAGAGAAAAAAGGAATATGAGAGAAAATAAGAGCAAAGAAAAGCCAGATTTAAAGGAGAAGACATTCCGTAGAGACCAATGTCCTTTCCTAGTTTGAAAACCACTTTTGTCTCCATAGGATTCTACTAACCAGGTCAAGAGGTTGAAGATGCAATTAAGGAAAATGACGTACTCAACCAGGAGGAGACATTCAATGAATCACTTGAAGGGATGTACATCAACATGATAGCTGGAAAGGGCCAAGGCAGCAAAATGTTGACCAACATCCGTCCCTGCCGTCCCGGGGAAACACTTGATAACTGGAGCTGCATTGATCTACCTGTGGTTTTTAGGAATAGATCAGAGTAATGCTCCGAATCAACCTTTTGCTTTTGCCCTTAAACAATGGGGACCTTTTGTATATGGCACCTATGTTAACTTTTTTTTGTTGAAATGAAAATATCCCCGCTTTCCTGAATGACCAACATTTCATTTATTTCATTCATGCATTCTTCATGTTCATTCACTTCGTATAAAGCCATCCTATTCCCAATACAATTCATTCTCATCTAATGCAGGTCGCTCATGATTGACTATATGAATGATACCGGATCCAATCCCGGAGTGAATTTTGAATGCCCTGAGATCTCAGAGGGAATTGAGGAAGAAGATAATGAGATAGAATGTGAGGTCCCGGTAGAGTTGAAGAGAATGGTGGCCAACGAAGAAAGGCAGATCATGCCCCACCAAGAAGAAACATAAATTGTAAACTTGGGGACCGAAGAAGAGAGAAAAGAAGTAAAAATAGGGACGACGTTTTCCTCGAAAACCAAGCACAAACTGATAACCCTACTTCAGAAATTTAAGGATGTTTTTGCCTGGACCTATCAAGATATGCCATGATTGAATACTGACATAGTGGTGCAAAAATTGCCAACAAAGCTGGAGTGCAAACCAATACAGCAAAAACTTCGGAGAATGAGACCAGACATGTTATTAAAAATCAGAGAAGAAGTAAAAAAAACAGTTTGATGTTGGTTTCTTGGAGGTAGCCAAATACCCCGAATGGGTTGCAAACATCGTACCAGTACCAAAGAAGGACGGGAAAGTTCGTATGTGTGTAGATTATAGGGATCTAAACCGAGCCAGCCCTAAAGACAACTTCCTCTTACCACATATTGACACGCTGGTTGACAACACCGCAGGACATTCATGGTTTTCATTCATGGACGGCTTTTCAGGATACAACCAGATAAAGATGGACTCTAACGACATGGAGAAAACTACGTTCATAACTATGTGGGGCACTTTTTGTTATCGGGTGATGCCTTTTGGGCTCAAGAATGTAGGGGCAACGTACCAAAGAGCAATGGTGACTTTTTTCCATGACATGATGCACAAAAAAATAGAAGTATACGTGGACGACATGATTGCCAAGTCCCGAACAGAGGAGGAGCACCTATAGAACTTGAGAAAACTATTCCAAAGACTACAGAAATACCAGCTGAGGCTCAATCCTGCCAAATGTACCTTCGCCGTTACTTCTGGAAAACTCCTAGGGTTTGTGGTAAGCAGAAGAGGGATTGAGATCGATCCAGATAAAGTGAAAGCCATCCAGGATCTCTCACCACCCCACACTCAGAAGAAAGTTCGTGGTTTCCTGGGGAGGTTGAATTATATCTCTCGTTTCATTTCCCAATTAACCGACCGATATGACCCGGTCTTCAAACTTCTTAGAAAGAATAATCCTGGTGTGTGGGATGAGGAATGTCAAAGAGCCCTAGAAAAGATCAAAAGGTACCTGAAAAATGCTCCAATTTTAGTCACGCCTGTACCAGACTGACCATTAATCCTCTACCTGACAGTCTTTGAGAATTCAATGGGATGCGTATTGGGGCAACACGATGAGTCAAGGAAAAGGGAGCAAGCCATCTATTACCTAAGCAGAAAGTTCAATGATTGCGAAACGCGGTACCCGCCAGTTTAGAAACTGTGTTGTGCTCTAGTTTGGGCTACCAAGCGGCTTAGACAGTATATGCTGTACCATACTACTTGGTTGTTATCAAAGCTAGACCCATTAAAGTTCTTAATGGAAGTGCCAGCACTAACGGGAAGGATAGCCCGCTGGCAGATACTCTTATCCGAATTCGATATTGTATATGTGAGCTAGAAAGCCGTAAAGGGGAGTGCCGTAGCAGATTTCCTAGCTAGTCGCGCTTCGGACGACTATGAGGCATTGAACTTTAATTTCCCAGACGAAGACTTGATGTGCATTACAACCGAGGAAGAGGTTTCAGATGATAAACCATGAAAGCTTTACTTCGATGGAGCCTCTAACGCCCTGGGACATGGGATAGGAGCCGTGCTAATTTCTCCTGAGGATGTCTATTATCCCTTCACCACCAGATTAGAATTCTTCTGCACCAACAATATAGCTGAATACGAAGCCTGCGTTATAGCACTAAACTCAGCTATTGAAAGAAAGGTCAAGGAACTTCGAGTATTCAGAGATTCATCCTTAGTAATTTACCAATTGCGTGGGGAATGGGAAACTAGGGACCCAAAGTTGGTCAAATATTATGAATTGATTCAAGATCTCACCAAGGAGTTCGAAAGGGTCAGCTTCAATTACCTTCCCCGAGAAGAAAATCAGATGGCAGACGCCTTGGCGACCCTGGCATCCATGTTTAAAACAAACACTTGGGCAGAAATGAAGCCCATTAAGATGCAGACGTTTGAAAGGCCTGCTCATTGTTGTAATGTGCAGGAAGAGATTGATGGAAACCCATGGTACTATGACATCTTGCAATATGTCAAGCTTCGAAAGTATCCGGAAGGGGCAAATGACAATGACAGAAAAACACTCAGAAAAATGGCAACAGGATATGTCCTAGATGGGGAGATCCTATATAAGAGAAGTCATGATCAGACATTGCTGAGATTTGTGGATGCCCGGGAGGCAAAGGAGATTTTAGCCGAGGTACATGATGGGCTATGCGGAATGCACGCCAACGGGCTGTTTATAGCCTGGAAAATTATGAGATATGACTATTTCTGGTTGACCATGGAGGGAGATTGTATCGATTACGCCAGGAAATGCCACAAATGCCAAATTTACGCTGACAAGATTCATGCGCCCCCATCGCCTTTACACACCATGAATTCGCCATGGCCTTTTGCGGTGTAGGGCATGGACGTCATCGGGCAGATTCATCTGAAAGCTTCCAACGGACACCGTTTTATTTTGGTCGCCATAGACTATTTCACTAAATGGGTAGAGGCAGCATCTTACGCCAACATCACAAGGACTACAGTATGTAAGTTCCTAAAGAAGGAGATTATTTGTCGATAAGGTTTGCCAGAAAGGGTCATCACCGACTATGCTTCCAATCTGAATAACAAAATGATGACAGACGTGTGCACTCAATTCAAGATAACACACCATAATTCCACAGTCTATCATCCTAAAATGAATGGGGCAGTGGAAGCAGCAAACAAGAACATAAAAAAGATCATAGCAAAGACGACGAATACCTACAGGGATTGGCATGAGAAGCTGCCATTTGCCCTTTTCGCCTATAGGACGTCCATTCGCACATCAACAGGGGAAACGCCTTACTCCTTGGTGTATGGTACCGAAGCAGTACTCCCCATTGAGGTAGAGATCCCGTCTCTCTGGGTCTTAAATGAAGTAAAATTAGAAGAATCCGAATGGGTGCAGGCCAGACTCGACCAGCTAAATCTCATCGAAGAAAAGAGACTAAAGGCCATTTGTCATGGTCAGATATACCAAAAGCGGATGATGCGGGCACACAACAAAAAGGTGCGCCCAAGAGAATTCAGAGAGGGGGATCGGGTGCTCAAGAAAATCCTCCCGATTTAGAAAGATTCTCGAGGAAAGTGGATGCCCAACTGGGAAGGGCCGTACGTGGTAAAAAAGGCCTTCTTAGGAGGAGCCCTAATCTTAACTGAAATGGATGGAGACGAGCTGAAAAACCCTGTGAATTCTGACGCTGTTAAGAAATACTACGTTTGAAAAAAAAGAAAAAAAAGGGAAAAGAACAAAAATGGAGAGCTTAGGGCGAAAACCCGAAATAAGGCATCTTGAAGCAAAGGGAGGACCCGAGTTGAAAACCCGTAAAGGGCAGCTCGGATAAATTGAATGGTTGGATATCCAAAGAGAAGGGTCATCCCCATGAACCCTGTAAAGAGGGAGTTTCAGGCAAAAGATTCTACGCCGGTTGACAGGATCATGTATCATTCATACCGAAGATAATGAGGGATCTTGTATTTCATATTTAGCTTTTCTTCTTCCTCATATGTGTCATAACTCTCTCAAAGTATCCCAAACCCTTAATCGTAATAAAATCATGTTTTTGAGCATCCATTCCTTGCCTTCTTGTTAATTTCAGGCAAATAAGCTAACATAGGCTTAGGGTAAACAAGAGATTTCTGAGCATTACTGTGATCTAACCTTAAAGATGCAGGTGATTAGAAAACGATGTTAACTTTACCCTCTAGCTCCTTACATAACGGCCGTTGATAAGGAAGGCGGAAGACTTCAAGCAACAGGATAAGATGACCAATGGCGCACGCCCTGCTTATTCAAAAGAAAGCATGCGAGATAACAAGAGAGATCTCCTAGGTGAAAACCTAGAAGGGCACCCCTTTAAAAAAACTTCTAAAGTGAAAACCCAAAAGGGCACTTTAGAACCCCAAGTCGGAAATTTAGAAAAAGAAAGGTTGAAATGGTTGAACCCGACAGTGAAATGGGGTATCGCCACCAAAAAGGGGAAAAAGTGAACAATGTAAAGTCGAGATCGACTGAGGACTAAAGCAGGCCTACCAAGATATTGACACTCATGCATCATGAATAGTTAGACATCATTAGGATTAGGAGCATGTCAATTCATTTGTCATAGCATTTTGTTTTATCTTAGACAGGTATCTATAGATTCAAAGAGACATCGGTAGCCATCGTGGTGTGAATCCCAAATGTGAAGATGAAGGTTCTACATACAAAAGGCCTATGTTTCTAAGCGCCTGCAGAGAGAGGTTCTATATAGGAAGAATCCGCCGCTCCGAGGCTTCAGAAGTTGAAAGTTTTATATAGGAAGGACTTGCAGCTCCAGGGTGAAGACTAGCAGTTCTATATAGGAAGAACTCCCAGCCGAAGGAATTCACCCATGACACAAGATTTTATATAGGGAAAACCCATTGTGTTGAAAGCGAAGAATCTTATATAGGAAGGACTCCGAGCTTTACTGTCTTAGAGTGAAAGATTCTATATAGGAAGAATCCGTAGCTCCAAGATTTCAGAAGCTGAAAGTTTTATATAGGAAGGACTTGCAGGTCCAGGGTGAAGACTAGTAGTTCTATATAGGAAGAACTCCCAGCCGAAGGAATTCACCCACGACACAAGGTTTATATAGGGAAAACCCATTATGTTGAAAGCGAAGAGTCTTATATAGGAAGGACTCCGAGCTTTACTGTCTTAGAGTGAAAGATTATATATATGAAGAATCCGTAGCTCCGAGATTTCAGAAGTTGGAAGTTTTATATAGGAAGGACTTACAGCTCCAGGGTGAAGACTAGCAGTTCTATATAGGAAGAACTCCCAGCCGAAGGAATTCACCCATGACACAAGGTTTTATATAGGGAAAACCTATTGTGTTCAAAGTGAAGAGTCCCATATAGGAAGGGCCCTGAGCTTTACTGTCTTAGAGTGAGAGGTTCTATATAGGAAGAACCCATAGCTCTGAGATTTCAGAAGCTAAAAGTTCTATGTAGGAAGGACTGACGGCTCCAGGGTTTGAAGACTAGCAGTTCTATACACGAAGAACTCCCAGTCGGAAGAATCCATCAACGGCGCAAAAAAGGTTTTATATGAAAAAACCGGCCGCGTTGAAGGCAAAGAGTTTTATATAGGAAGGATTCCGAGCCTTACTGTCTCAAGATGAAAATTTCTATATAGGAGGGACTCATAACTTGAAGCTTCACAGCGAAGGATTCCATATAGGAAGAGCCTGTAGCTCCAAGATCGGAGGGGAAAGAAGTTACATAGAAATGACTTACGATCCCGAAGATTCAGCCAAGGAAAAGCGGAGAGTTCCAGAAGAGCACGTGTTTCCGAAGCTACAAATAGGGAAGTCGGATAAAAATGAGTGCTTATGAATCTTTGCTTTGTTCCCATTCCACGAGAACAAGCAAAGAGGGGCAACTGTAATCACTCATTTTAATCTAATCTCTAAGTATCATATTAATATATTAGTGCATGATTACATATATGTGTGTGCGTGTATATGTTATTAATATTACATAATGATATATGTGTGAATGTATGCATGGTGCATATATTTATGTGGTGTATTACGTACCTATTAATATGTGTGTGATATGGTTGTATTTATGTTAGGAGCATCGTATAATGTATGTTAGTATATGTGCATTTATGAGTAGGTTTATATATGTTTGCATGTATGTATTATTAATGTCCTTGTTATTATTGAATGTATACGAATAAGTGTTGCATGTATTATTATTAAGTGTATTTACGTGTGAATGTATTTCATTACAATTGTATGTATATGTACGTAAGTATGTATGTGTATGCATTTACTATTATATTATTATTAATATATGGACAAATCTGAAAATAATAAAAAATCCACTTAAATTAAATGTCCATATTATTAAAGCCCATAAATTACAAGGCCCGGTTGGCCCAAGCCCAAAACTCCAGCAGAACCCTAATACATTAGATATCTAACCCTAATTACTCTTTCTTTGCGCAGCCAACCAGGAACCGTTAGATCAAAATGTGGATCCAACAGCCACGATCAAGGAGGGAAAAATATATAGCCGGCCGCGTGAACTACACGCTCAGACTGTTCGAATGCCAAGCGCGTGTTCGATCCACGCGCGGACCCTTCGATATCCCATGCGTGCGTGAGTCCCACGCGCTATAACCCCTTGACTGCTGAGCCCCACGTGTCACGATCTGGAGCTGTTTCACCGATTGAGGTTTCATCTGGACCGTGCATCTTTCAAGCCATCCCGACCTTTAGATCAAATCTGATCCAACGGCCGAGAATGCCTCTGGCCGAAGACATCTCCCCCACACCGTCACCATGCTTCCACCATGCCGCCCTCCAACCACCGCGTTCAGATATATCAAAGAACAACACAAAAAAAGAGGCGATGTCAGTATCAATCCAGATCTAAAATATTTTACAGTACTTGCTACCAAACCAAAAAAGAGAGTGATATATGTATGAAACAAGTAATTGTAAAGCGGTCCAGTTATAATCGGAGAGAAAAATAAAAAAGGGGAAAGCACAAAGTTTTTAGTGGTAACGCTCTTTTCTTTTTTTCTTACTTCTTTGCATGCATACAAAAAATACGCAGTAATAACAAAAGAGAGGGATGTAGAGTTGTTACCTTTGTCGTCGATGGATCTCCCCTTACCAGTGACAAGCCTCTTCAGCTTTCCCAAGCTGAACATGGTGAACTGAAGGGAGTGGGAGGTCCCTTTTAGTTTCATTTCGGTTAAACACAAACAAACAAAAATTGTTTCGTATTTACTTAGATCTAGGCCAAAGAGTGAGTCTTAGTATAAATCTAAGTTCATAATCGGGTTCGGTTTGGAAAGAGGTTGGTTTTGGGGTGTTTCTTTTGGTTTGCCGGCTAGCGGCGGCCGGCGGTGGAAGGGACGGCGGAAAGTCGCCGGTTTTTGGGTTCATCACAAGTTTGAGGATGGGTGAATTGAGAGAAAATGAGAGAAAAAAGGGTTATTATAAAACCGATTAAAGAAAAAGTGAGGAAAATTTGAGATCGGGCTGAAAAAGGGGGTTTTATAGTTATTTTATTTTGTGAAATTGTTAAATTCAGAAATAAATCCCCCCGCGTTTTTGATATTTTCATTTCTGTCTCGCCGCATGGGATATTTACAATTCCAGTCCCCCTTATATTCTAAAATCTTGCAATCCAACCCCTGAATAAAATTGAATCAGTTTTTAAATGGCGAAATTACCTCACCAGTCCCACCGTGTTTTTGAAATTTTCACTTCAAGTCTGCCCCTTGGTCCAATTACAGTTTTAGTCCTTTCAAATTCGGTTCAGCTTGCATTTTCGTCCCTAAATCGCATACTATTGCCTTTTAATTTCCGTTTCTTATGTTTATTTCTTTCCATTTCAGTCATGTTCCGTATTTAAATATTCATGTTCGTTTATTAGGATCGTGTATGTTGATATAGCCTTTTGCCTTTTCATATGTCTCTCGTACATGCTTTGTATTTTCATGTTTACATGTATATATGTGTTAAGTTTATGGCAATTATGTATTTTTATGCATTTGTTCAGTTATTCGTATCACACATATTAGATTGATATTTTAGTTGGCTCGAACACAACATGTTTTATATTTTAGCATGTATTGCATGTTTTCTTTGCTTTTAGGCTACGTGTTAGTATATTTTCTTGGTCATGTATAATGCCATGTTCTACATATGTTACAATGTGTCTTATTGTAATATGCATATCTTCTCGTAATATGTGTTTTTGTTTCATGCCTTGTTATTGTGACATGTTAGGTTTATTTTTAGTCACGAGTAGGAGTAATCTGTATGCATGTATGTTTTAGATTAGTATTTTATTTATGTTCGATTAGTAGTTTATTATGTTAATATTTATTTGTATTGTATTTAAATTATTTGCCATGTTTTATATTTTGTTCACTAAGTTTGCATAATGGGATATATAATGTCAATGCGGTGCCCTTTTATCCGAGCGTAAACGGGGCCAGTATCAGGCGTAGTGATAGTGGTTGCGCGTTTACTCTCGGATAACGAGGCCCTTAAAATTTACTCATAATTATAACTGAATTTTAAACTAATCGTCACTTTAATCCGGAAAATCTAACATTAATAAAGCGGTAATTATTAAAGTACCAATTTTGGGCGGTGTGGGGTGCTAATCCTTCCCCATCCGTAACCGACTCCCGAACCCGACAGTTTTTTTAATCTCTGGTTTTATGGTGTCCGGCCTACCTAAGTGGCCGGTGGCGACTCCACTTTTTTAATAAAATGCGGTTTTTAAAAACCCCACGGGATAAATATTTTAATATTCAAAAAATCCGTTTTTTAGATTCGCTACAAGTCGAAATCATGAATATGATACCAAATTGTTAAGAAGCTAGAGAGTAATTCCATTGTCTTCTCTTTTTTTATATCAGGTTAGGATGTGTTCTAAAACAAGAAGCTCAGGATCTTGACTCTGCAATGTCTTAATTCTTGATACGATGGTAGACTGAACTTGAAGTTCATCTATGAGACAATGATGCTTCCTTAAACGAAAGTGAGCATTAATGGCTCGAGGGGCTACAATGCAATGGTTTACATTGATCTCGATACAATAACAATATTTAGAATTTGATAGTCAAATACGATACTTACCAGGCTGAGGTTTGTAGTTGAGTGCATCAGCTATAACATTGGCATTGATCGGATGGTAGTCAATGACAAGATCATAGTCTTTAAGGAGTTCTATCCATCTCTGTTGTTGAAGATTCAACTCATTTTGATTCAGAAGGTATTTGAGGCTTTTATGATCGATAAAGAGATAACATTTTTCTCCGTAGAGATAATGTCTCCAGATTTTCAATGTAAAGACAACTGCAGCCAACTCCAAGTCACGGGTAGGATAATTCATTTCATGTGGCTTGAGCTATCTTGAAGCGTAGGCAATGACCTTACCTTCTTGTATTAGAACACATCCAAACCTGAGATGCGAAGTGATAAGAGTTCAAAAGTACTATTTTCTTACCCTTTTTTACTCATATTATTGATAGACTTAGGCTCATATTAGTTACATAATTAGTCATTCATGCATTAATCCATGTTTCTTTCCATCGTTGAGCTTGATTTCATAACTTGGTTGTTTTTGTGGGAAAAGATGTTGCTTTGGTGTGTTTTGTGTGTATGTGAAGAATCACTTGCCAAAACAAGGCTAGAGCTAGTTGCCAGGGCAATGCATGAAGGAGATGTCGAGCTAGTTTCCAGGGCAATGCATGAAGGAGATGCCGAGCTAGTTGCCAGGGCAATGCATGAAGGAGACGCCGAGCCAGTTGCCAGGGAAATTGTCAACAAAGAATAAGGTGATATGGTAGTCGAAATTGATGACTAGACAAGCCCAAGATGACGTGGAGAAAAGCTAAATCCCAAAGGAGTTTGATTTCCATGAAGAGGTTAAAGAAGAATTAAATTCCAAGAAGATAGGAGAAGTTCTAGAAGGAATATAATTATAATAAAGAATTATATTCTTTAAAGATAATTTAACTCCAACTTAACTTCCTCCTCAAAGAAGGACTTTGATCTAGCCCTATAAATTAGAGGCCACGCCGTCAACTCCAAGGGAGGAGAGGAGAGAATTTTCGACAAGCATCAAGGGCAAGGAGATTTTGACAAGCTTCATCCATCCTTCATCTTTTTCTTTCTTGTTCAATTAGGTTCATGCTAGGGATTCTTCATCTTGTGTTTCTTTGGAACCTAGCCATGAACTAAATCTATTTGGCTAAGGTTATTGTGTCTTGTGGTTGTGAGAAACTATTGGATTTTGTTTAGGTAATAAGAGTTTGCACTTTTCTATTCAAGGTTTATTCATTCTTGGTTCTTATTCTTGTTTGCGAGTGAATTGGGAGAGGATCTCGTAACTTCATCTATTTATCTAATATCGGAAGAGTTAGATTCAAGAAACGAATGAATATGATCTTTATTCAATCTATTGATGGTGAAGATTAATCCGGCTTAGGAATAAGTTAAGGATTTCAACGGCTAAGAGGAGTGCAAGATTGGTTGTTGTTCACCCTTGATTCACGCAAGGATGTATTATCAAGGCATGCACAAGTAGCTAGAGTTTCGACTTAGGGATAAGAAGAAACTATTGAAGAACGCTTTGCCGAACCTTGAAGGTTGCTGCCTAGACACCCAAGTAGTTGGCCAACTAGTTGCCCAGGCAACCATCGATTAGTTGCCAAGGTAACCCCGTTGTGCAAGTTGCCACGACAACTGAGTTGCCCTTGCACTCTTTTACCAAGACGATCCAATTGGCTATCACACCTCAACTCACGATAACCTGGCCTATCTCTCTCATTTGATCTCATCTATTCTTTTACTTTATTGCTTTCTAGTTTAGTTATTAGTTTAAATTCCTATAATCTTCTATTTGTGTTTTTACTTTTTATAGTGCAAGAGTTTAGATTATTGAAGTGGCACCAATCCCTGTGGAGACGATATCTTTTATACTATAACTTGCGACGTGTACACTTGCACAATTGCGGAGCACTTATTACGCGCAACAAGTTTTTGGCGCTGTTGCCGGGGATTGGCAATAACGACTTTGTTTTTATTTTCTTGCACTTTCTTTTTATTTTTCTTGTTTAAGATTCAAAGGGCTAACAAACTTTGGTTTTGCATTGGTATATGACCAGGGACCGATTACACCAGAATATCCCTTTGATCCAGAAATTGAACGAACCTTACAAAGACTTAGACGAAGGTTAAGAGTAGCAATGGCTAATCAAGACGACAATATGAATCAAGATGTTCCAATAGGAGGAGGAGTGATTCTTGCACGAAACAGAACTATTCGAGACTATCTTGAAGAAGATCTTGATGGACTTAATCTAGGAGTTGTCACACCTGAAATTGAAGCCGACCACGTTGAGTTGAAACCGGTGATGTTTAATATGATCAACACAATTGATCAATTTGGCGGCTCAGCAACTGAAGATGCACGACAACATCTTAAATCTTTCCTCGAGATTTGCAACTCCTTCAAAATACACGGAGTCACCCCTGATGTTTTACGATTAAGATTATTCCCCTATTCACTAAGGGATAGGGCGAAAGCATGGTTGAATAGCATTCATGCCAGACCAATAGGATCTTGGACCGATCTTTATCGTGATTTCCTTGCTCGGTTTAATCCTACAAATTTGACTGATAAGCTTCATAACGACATTACTTATTTTCGGTAGGCAGATGATGAATCCATGTACGAGGCTTGGGAGCGATATTGAGAACTTCTACACAAATGCCCCCTACACGGATTCCTGGTGTGGACACAAGTAACAATGTTTTACAACACTGTGAATACACCAACAAGGATGATGCTAGATGCCTAGGCAAACGACATACTCCTAGATAAGTCGCCGGAGGAAGCAATGCAAATTCTAAACATGCTTGCCTAGAATGATTATCAATTCCCCTCTACTAGACGAGGAGGAGTTAGACGCCAAGCCACAATACATGAACTAGGATCATCAGACTCAATTTCGGCACAATTGGCCACTTTAACCAAGATGGTTCAGATCATGAAGAAACCAAACAACACACATGAGGTCAAGGTAATGGATTCTTTTTGTGAGTTATGTGGTGGTAACCATGATTCTTCTGAATGTATGCAGAATCCGGAATCCAGCTTCTATGTGGGGAATTACAACCGGAACAACAATGTGATGTCTAATACATACAATCCATCTTGGAAGAAGCACCCAAATTTTTCATGGAGTAATCCTAACAATGCTCTAAACTAGAACAATCAGAATGCACAAGCATCAAGATTCCAGCAGAATATTTCACGGCAACAGTTGCCGCAGCAACAACCGACAACATCTAGTTTTTTGGAAAATTCTCTAAATGCTTTTATGATGAAAACTGAATCTTATATGGCTGAGAATAATAACTTCATAAAAAGAACTGATGCTTTTATTAACAGGACCAAGATGAGATTGCAAAACCAAGAGGCGACAATCAAATCATTAGAAAATCAAGTCAGACAATTTGCTCAAAACCTGAATACTAGACCGCAAGGAGGTTTACCTAGCGATACTGAAGTTGCAAGAGGAACTGACTAGAGCAATATAAGGAGATCACCACTAGAAGTGGCCAACAACTTAAAGAGGCTCAAGCCCGCTCATCAAACAAAACTCCACAAAAAGATCAAGATGAACCTAGCGGCAAAGCCTCAGATGCTGAACCAGGAATTGTCGCGGCAATCGACAATAAGCATGCCTCGACAACCGACGATAAGGATGCCTCGGCAACTTGCTATAAGCATGCCTTGGCAACCCCATTTGATAATGCCTCGGCAACTCTAGTTGTCCCGGCAATGCCATCAATCAGGTTCTAAACCAATGAAAGGATCGAAGATATCCGACTTCCACCATCATTCCCACAAAGGTTGAAGCGAAAAAAGCAAGAATATCAATTCAAGAAGTTTCTTGATATCCTAAAGCAAGTCCACATCAAATTGCCATTGGTGGAAGCAATTGAACAAATGCCGAACTATGCCAAGTTTCTTAAAGACATTGTGTCCAAGAGAACAAGGCTAGGAGAGTTTGAAACAGTTGCCGCAACAGAGGGATGTATGGCATTGTTGCACAATCGTATGCCACCCAAGTTGAAGGATCCCGAAAGTTTCACAATACCTTGTTCCATTGGAAACCACTATGTCGGGAAAGTATTATGCGACCTTGGGGCTAGCATAAACTTGATGGCTACTTCGGTTTTCCATAAACTAGGAATCGGGAAGGCAAGACCTACAACAGTTACGCTACAGCTAGCAGACAGATCTTATGTGCATCCAGAGGGAAAAATCGAAGACATACTGCTAAAAGTTGATAAATTTATTTTTCCCGCTGACTTTATTGTTTTGGAATCGGGAAGGCAAGACCTACAACACTTATGCTACAGTATGCACCTATCATTCTCGGGAGACCATTCCTAACAACAGGGAGAACCTTGATCGATGTTGAAAAGGGAGAACTCACAATGAGGGTGAATGACCAGCAAGTTAAACTAAATGTGTTCCAAACACTAATGCATGCCGATGAACCAGAAGAATGCCAACTTCTTCATGCCACGACAGAGTTTAACTTCGACGAGGAATTTAGTTGCCTCGGCAACTATATTACCGATCAAGAGGAACCTGAGGAGTATGAAGAACCGGTCAATGAGGAACAACAAGAAGAGGCAAATTGTCTAGTCAATTGACCAGGTACATACTTTGAACCACTGGATTACTTAGGTAAGGAAGGTAAGCTCGAAAAGCCCTCTATTGAACAACCACCGATTCTTGAGTTGAAACAGTTGCCAAAGCAACAAAAATATGCATACTTAGGAACCGATAATACATTGCCTGTAATTTTTTCTTTTAAGTTACAGCCTGAGCAGGAAAAGAAGCTGATCAAAATGTTGATGCTACACAAGAAGGCAATAGGGTGGATAATTGCCGACTTGAAGGGAATTAGCCTGGCAGTGCGCATACACAAGATTTTGTTGGAAAATGATCACAAACCTTCAATTGAGGCCCATAGGAGACTGAATCATGCCATGAAAGGGGTTGTAATGAAAGAAATCATCAAGTGGCTTGACGCCGGCATTATATACCATATCTCTGATAGTACATGGGTAAGTCCGGTACAATGTGTACCGAAAAAGGGAGGTATAACGGTGGTAAGTAATGAAAAAAATGAACTCATTCCAACCAGGACTGTGACCGGTTGGAGGGTTTGTATGGATTATCGAAAGCTAAACAAAGCTATTAGGAAAGATCACTTCCCATTACCCTTTATTGATCAAATGCTTGACCGTCTTGCAGGTAAACCATTTTATTGTTTTCTTGATGGTTATTCAGGTTACAATCAAATTGCCATAGCACCAGAAGATCAAGAAAAGACAACCTTCACATGCCCATATGGTACTTATGCTTTCCGAAGGATGTCGTTCGAATTGTGTAACGCCCCGATAACCTTCCAAAGATGCATGATGGCACTCTTTTCAGACATGGTTGAAGACTTCCTTGAGATCTTCATGGATGATTTTTCTATTTTTGGTAATGACTTCGACAGCTGCCTCGACAATTTAGAGAAGGTGTTGGCAAGATGTGAAGAAACTGATTTAGTCCTCAATTGGGAGAAGTGCCATTTCATGGTAGATGAAGGATAGTGCTCAGCCACAAAATTTCATCTAAGGGAATTGAAGTAGACAAAGCCAAGGTGGATGTGATCGAGAGATTACCCCACTAAGTTCGGTTAAAGGAATTCGAAGCTTTCTTGGACATACAGGTTTTTACAGGAGGTTCATTCATAATTTTTCTAAAATCACTAAACCCTTGTGCAATTTGCTTGAACAGGATAAAGTCTTTGATTTTGATGATTCTTGCGCCCAAGCATTCGAAACCCTAAAGGAAAAGCTTACCTCGGAACCCATTGTCGTTCCACCAGATTGGACGCTACCTTTTGAGCTCATGTGTGATGCAAGTGATTTTGCGGTAGGAGCAGTCCTAGGCCAACGCACAGGTAAGACCTTTCATGTGATATACTACGCTAGTAAAACTCTTAATAGTGCTAAAATGAATTACACAACAACGGAGAAAGAGTTACTAGCTGTAGTTTTCGCATTTGACAAGTTCTGATCCTATTTGATTGGTACAAAGGTAATTGTTCATACGGACCATTCGACAATCAAATATCTATTTGCTAAAAAGGATGCCAAACCTCGTTTGATTCGTTGGATATTACTTTTACAAGAATTTGATATTGAAATTAAGGACAGGAAAGAAATAGAAAATCAAGTGGCCGATCACTTATCACGTTTAGAACGCAATAGGGAGGAGGACTCGGATCTAGAGATATGCGATGCATTCCCGAATGAGAAACTTTTAGTTGCCTCGACAACCATGGATGTGCATGCCTTGGCAAACCTTGATGCCTCGGCAACCATGGACGCGCACGCCTCGGCAATTTTGGGAGTAGTCGCCACGGCAGCACATGCCTCGACAATACCCTGGTACGCGGATTTATTTAATTTCCTTGTTTGTGGTATTTTACCTTTTGGTCTTACTCACCAAGGGAAGAAGCGGTCCTGCCATGATGCTAAGCATTACTTTTAGGATGTGCCTCTTTTGTTTAAACAATGTGCAGATCAGGTTATACGCTGATGTGTCCCTGAAGAAGAGCAGCAGAATGTACTCTGGCAATGCCATTCTTCACCCTATGGAGGACATTTTGGAGGAACTCGTACCGCGGCCAAAGTTTTTCAATCCGGTTTGTATTGGCCAACATTGTACAAAGATGCCCAAGACTTTTACAAGCAATGTGATCGTTGCCAGAGGACGGGCAATATCTCTAGACGACATGAGATGCCGCTCCAAAACATCATCAGGGTGGAATTGTTCAATGTATAGGGGATCGATTTTATGGGACCTTTCCCATCATCATTCGGCAACCTCCACATTTTACTTGCCGTTGACTACGTGTCTAAATGGGTTGAGGCAGCTGCAGTTCCCAACAAGGATTCCAAGACCGTGCAACGATTCTTGCAGAAAAACATATTTACACGGTTTGGGATGCCGAAAGCAATTATCAGTGATGAAGGCAAGCATTTTGACAACAGACTTATTGCCAAGATGTTGCAACGCTTCGACGTATCACACAAGATTGCCACGGTATATCACCCACAAACCAACGGGCAAGCAGAAATTTCCAACCGAAAATTGAAGGGTGTACTCGAGAAAGTTGTAAATCCCTCTAGGAAGGATTGGTCATTAAGACTAGATGACGCACTTTGGGCATATCGCACCGCATTCAAAACACCCTTAGGTATGTCCCCTTTCCAACTTGTCTATGGCAAAACATGCCATCTACCGGTGGAAATCGAACACAAGGCATATTGGGCAATCAAGACCGTGAATATGGATTGGGAAAGTGCTAGACAAAAGAGTTTGTTGGACCTCAACGAGATAGAAGAATTCCGTGCACTCGCCTATAACAATGCACGAATCTACAAGGAGAAAACAAAGCAATGGCATGACAAGAAACTATTACCGCGACAATTCACGCCTGGGTAACTAGTTGTCTTATTCAATTCTCGGCTAAAACTTTTCCCGGGAAAGCTAAAATCAAGATGGCCGGGACCATTCGAAGTTGTCAAACTATTCTCTCATGGTGCCGTGATAATCAAGTCCATCACTGAC
Source organism: Hibiscus mutabilis (assembly GCA_019671005.1). Lineage (NCBI taxonomy): Eukaryota > Viridiplantae > Streptophyta > Magnoliopsida > Malvales > Malvaceae > Hibiscus > Hibiscus mutabilis. The sequence goes on along the minus strand of CM033739.1, from coordinate 23,684,834 downwards.
AAACATGAATTCAAAGTTAATGGACAAAGATTAAAGCACTACAATGGTGCCTATGTGGAACGTAACAAAGAAGTGGTCAACTTAGCAGATGCATGAGCATGTTCTCCTTCCGATATTTATTTTTATTTTTTATTTTTATTTTTATTATTTATGATTATTTTTTATTATTTTTTTATTTTTTAAACTAATTATTTTTTTATTTTTATTTTTGATTATTATTATATTTTTAGGATAGATTTATTTTCTTTTTATCTTTTTAAGTTTAAGAATCCTTTATACATCTTTATTTATTTTCTTTTATTAGTTTATCTTTAATTTTAATCCTTATTTGATTTGTCTTTGAATTGTAGGAAAAGAGTTCAAGATAAAGAGGAATTTTGATCCAAGAAGGAAAACATCTTCAACAAGGAAATTAATGGGCTGAATCTAAGGCTTATATAAAGCCTCCAACTTACCCTAATTAAACCCCCTAGCCGTCACCCTTCCCCTAAACCGAAACCCCCTTTATTTTCTATCCAAAATTAATCCCACCCACCATATTTACTACCTATCTTTTCTATATAACCCATCACCCTTAACTTCCAAGAAACCTATTCCTACTTTTCATCTTGCAACTCTTCAGTTTCTTTTATTTTATTTTCTTTGTTTTTACAAAACTCACAACCAAGATCATCCATGGCATCCAAAATTAAATTTTTGGTTCATCCAAGTTCCTCCAAAGAACCAAGATACAAGAAGTTTGCTACACCGGTGGTTCAAGAAAGATTTCACTCCATGTTTGAAAGCTGGAAGATTTACGAAGAACAAGGCTTTGAATACTCCAACTCTCATCAAGATTTCGGCCTTGAACCATTCATCTTCGAGAGGATTGCACATCAAAAGTGGCAAATCTTTTGCCATCAAGCGGAACCGGGCCATACTCATAAGCCCCGAAAACATCAACACCTTTTACGGGCTCTACATTAAGAAGGACGAGCATCAAGCCTTTGTTGATCAAATCACGCCCAAGCAACTCGACAAGGTGCTTTAAGAACTCACTCTACCGGGAACTTATTGGAACAACGGTAAATACAAGGGCATGGTAAATCGCCTTCGGCTTAAACCCGAGGCAAAACTATGGAATAAGTTTGTTAAAACTTCTTTAATGCCCACCAATCACAATACTACCGTTGATATACCACGTCTTTTGCTCATACATTCTATTTTGCATAATCGCATCATTAACATTGGAAAAATTATTTGTGATGAGATTTTTGTATGTAGCTCAAAAGATAAGGGTTCTCTTTTCTTCCTTTTCTTAATTTCTAATCTTTGCAAGGAGATGCATGTCCCAAGTGAGTCCACCGATGAAAAGGCCCTACCAAAGTCCGGTTGGAATCAAGCACAAATCTGAAAGCTAATGGGAGAGGCACCGGAAAAATCCTCAAGGCCTCCAATTGCCGCAGCAACTCCTGCCGCCCCGGCAATCCCTAATGCCCAAGCACCTAAAGCCCGGGCAACTCGGCCATCAACCCCGGGACACTTTGAAGCAATCTTGCAACCATTGGCGAGCCACCTAAGGCAAATTGAAGAACGGCAACTAATGTTCATGCAGTACATGAAGGAGCACAACAATGTCATCACCCAAGTCATCCTAGAAAAGTACCCAGACAGTCGCGTGCTGTTCCCAATCTTTCTGGCTGAGATCCTTGCCACGACAACCAATGAAGCAGTCACCACGGCAATCACAACAGATGATGCTGTGGCAACCTACATTGTGCCTGCCCAAGCAGATGCCATGGCAACCAACCATGAAGATGCCACGACAACCAAAGCTAAAGACATCCCGGCAACCACTGCAAAAGCCAAAGGTAAAGCACCTATGCCCGAATCAACTCGTACGGAATCATTGTCTGATTTTTCAGATTCGGATGAGTCCTCCAAAGCACCAAGAAAGACCACACCAATTGAATCCTCCAAGCGAAAAGCCAATGACATTCATGAAGAGGACGATGAGGACAACCTCGTACGAGGATCGATTCCACCATCGGCAACAAGGAAACAACCATCGCGTTCAAGCAAGAGAATCAATACACCGACCAAAAGGAAACTAATCATCCACGACGACGAACTCTTAGAGTTAGTCCTCGTTTGCATTTTATTTTTCGTTATTTTTATTTTTCTTTAATGCATGCATTGATGACAATGCCTAACTCGAGTTTGGGGGGTTGTTAGTAGTTAGTTACCATGTTTAGTTGCATTCATCTTTAGTATTGCATTTAGGATACATAAATTGCTTGCCATGCCTTTAGTTGGAACAAGAATTTCCTAGATTTGATGGATATCCGATGATGACTTTGCCAATACACTTAATTGATAGAATTTTTATTCTAGGATAACCATGGAAAAACTTAGAATTTTAGTATGATGCTAAATTTGATGAAACACTGTTGTGGTTTGATTGATTTAAGGAATTACAGTGAACTTAGGCTGATAATTAAAAAATTGGGGGATTAGAATAAAAATTGGATGAATGCTAGAGGTGCCCGAAATTGGCTCTAGCATGTGCTAAAAAATAGATCGCTAGAGGTGCCCGAAACCGGCTCTAGTCGAATAAATTAATTAACTTAAGAAAACTAAAAACAAAACACTAGAGGTGCCCAAAACCGGCTCTAGTTAAAACATATTAAAAAGAACCTAATGAAGTAATTTGAAAACCTCTTGTTTGCATAGAATCCGAAAAATCAACTTGCACACAACTCCACACACACTCACAAGCATTATAGTTCGATTCCGAGTAACTCATAAATTTTCCAAAAAATAAAAAGCCAATCATACTTTGTGCCCCGGTTCTGAGAATTGAAATCAAGTTCAAAAATAAGTTTGTGAAGATTGAAGTCTTGGCAGGTAATTATTAGTTTGCATTGCTTGAGGACAAGCAATAGTTCGAGTTTGGGGGTGTGATAAGTGTTCAAAAGAAACAATTGAAGAATGCTCTGCCGAACCTTGAAGGTTGTTGCCCAGACGCCCAAGTAGTTGCCCAACTAGTCGCCCAGGCAACCATCGATTAGTTGCCAAGGCAACCCCGTTGTGCAAGTTGCCCTTGCACTCTTTTACCAAGATGATCCAATCGACTATCACACCTCAACTCACGATAACTTGGCCTATCTCTCTCATTTGATCTCATTTATTCTTTTACTTTATTACTTTCTAGTTTAGTTATTAGTTTAAATTCCTATAATCTTCTATTTGTGTTTTTACTTTTTGTAGTGCAAGAGTTTAGATTCTTGAAGTGGCACCAATCCCTGTGGAGATGATATCTTTTATACTATAACTTGCGACGTGTACACTTGCACAATTGCGGAGCACTTATTACGCGCAACACGAAGCATCTCTGTATACTGTGTAGTCCTTTTCAGACTCGGGTTGGGTTAGGATTGGTGTATGAGTTAAAACTTGCTTTAACTGGTCGAAGCTTCTCTGTCGGGTTTCTTTTCTTAATAATTTAGTCAAAGGAGATGCTATTATATAGAATGCTTTAACAAATCTTCTATAATAGCCAGCTAGACCAAGGAAACTTCTAACTTTTCCAACATTTCTCGGTGACTTCCAATCTAGGATAGCTTAGATTTTCTTCGGGTCTAAAAACTCGATTCATTTGGTCCATAAAAGCTACCGGTGCATTGGTTAGCCCAAAGGGCAATACCAAGAATTCATAGTGGCCATACCTTCTACGAAAGGCATTTTTGGGTACATCACATTCTTTAACTTTCATCTGGTAGTACCCTGACCTTAAATCGATCTTAGAAAACATAGAGGCATCCTTAAGTTGATCGAATAGGTCATCAATTCTTGGTAATAGATATTTGTTCTCGATGGTTACCTTATTCAACTATCGTTAATCAATACACAGTCTCATGGAACCATCTTTCTTCTTTAGGAAGAAGACCATAGCTCCCCATGGTGAAGAACTCGATCGAATAAAGCCTTTATCTAATAACTCTTGAATCTGAGCCTTCAACTCTCTAAGCTCAACTACTTCCATACGGTAGGGTGCAATGGAAACTGGGTTCGTTCCAGGTTGCACTTTGATGCAAAACTCTACTTCATGGGTGGGAGGAAAATCTGGAAGTTTGTCTGGGAAAACATTAGGGAATTTAGTTACAGTGTCAATGCTTTGCAGTTGAGGTTCATCGTTGGCTTTCAAAGACAAACAATACAACGATGGCGCCCTTGAATTCATTAAGGTGATACTTTCTTTCCCAAGACCCAGAGGTACAATTTTTTCTTGCAATAGTCTACCCAGGCTTGATGTTCACTGAGCCAATCCATACCCAGTATAACATCAAATTCATGGATTGGTAATGCCAACAAGTTGGCTGGAAAGGGAATCCCTTGGATTATTAAGGGACATAGTTTACACACAAGGCTTATGGTGACATAATCACCCAAAGGATTGGTTGCGGTAACCTTAGATGCAATAGGTTTACAAGATGGCTTATATTGTTTCAATAACACGGTACTTATAAAGGGATGGATAGATACAAGACCATTCAATGTATAGATATGATGTGAACACAATTTAATGGTACCTACAGTGATGTCGGGATCATCCTTCTCTTCCCTGCTCCTTACATGATACATCTGAGCTGAAGCCATCGATTCTTGCTTGTTCGATGCCCTAGTGGAGCCACTAGGTCTCCTTGATGATCTTTATTTCACTATCTTGCTTCTGAAGGACTGTGCAAGTGACGAAGGATTAGCTGATGCAGTGGTAGATCCAACAATACTTTTGGGGCAATCAAAAATAAGATGGTCTATGTCACTACGATAAAACCATGACCCAGACTTCTTACGGCATTGTCCTATAGGGCGTCTATTTTGGCAGAAGTTGCAGATAGGAAGTGATGTCTCTCGGTCAGAACCATTGGTACTATCAACGAGGTTAGTCCTTGTAACCCCTTAGCCTGGCCTAACCAAAACCGGACTAAAAGAGCCACATTCAGTTTGCTAAAGCACACCTGAGCTAAAACCCTAAACTGAGCCCCTTTTTTCCTTTTTATTTGTCTAAATGCAAATCATTATGGTCCTATGTGAACATGCTTCAGCAGTAGCATTACATTTAGGTCAGAAAACAAAATAGAATCCAATTTAACATCGATTCACTTAAGGGACCAAAATGTAAATATCGCAAATTGCAAGGCCTTTAATACAATTAAGTTTACCAAACCTTAATTAGATCAAATTCATGCAATAGATTAATTTCCATTCCAAAACAATCACTCAAAATCAATTAATTGCATTCATAACAAACAAGGACCAAATTACAAGATTTCCAAACTTTAGGAACTCCAGATTGCATAAAAATGACATAGGTACCAATACCGGCAAGCCTGTATCGATACGGATTAACAGACTTAATGGCTCCTTGTACTGGTACACATTTTTCACGTATCGAAATGGTATGTTGGCCGCACCATACCGATAGGATGTTGACCTGTACCGATACCCCTTTGATTATTTTGAAAACTCGAAATTCTAGTAGCTAAGACCCGTACTGATACAGTACCTAGTGTATCGATACGACTTGGTAAAGTCGAAGGGCGTTTCAGTACACTGGCTCGTGTACCGATACGTTGGCTAGGTGTACCGAACCTTGAGGTACCCATACCGGTTCGCAGAGGCCTGTAATGATATCTAGGTCCAACATATGACACTTTGGCTCATTCCAAGCAACATTAACACTTAGCTAAACAACATATAACATCATCAACATGCTTGATCAACAACATAACGACATTAAAACCAACCTAGCATACTCAAACACCAAATCATTAAACCATTTACATATTAACCTCTTAAAACTTGTTACAAGCCCGAACAACAATTAAATCTTGCAACAACAGGGAGTTCAACAAAAACCTTCCCAAAACCTCAATCGACACATTGCCACTATTACTATTTTTCAATGTTCCAAACTATACTTTGAAAACAAGTCTTTGGGTTTCCATTTCTTGCTTCCTTGCTGCCTCAATCTTAATTATCTGCATTGATGGAAAAGTGAGCGTAAGCACACTAGGCTTAGTAAGGAATGCTCAAACACAACCATCATCAATGCAAGTTAAACCATTTCACCTTTCTTTTGTAAAACATATTTCAAAACTCTTTTAAACATTACCACATCATCATGCCTTATCAAAACCAAGCACTTAACATTTCCAAAACATCATATTAAACCATAAGCAACATGTATCATGGATACTACAGTGAAGTCCCCTTTGCTACCCTTAATTTAAGCTTTCCCATGCATACTACCAATGCAAGGCTTAAAGAGTTAAACATGTTTAAACTACATTAAACAATATAAACCTTCTCATGATACATAAACAATTATATTGGCTTCCAAGTGATCATTTACCAAGTTTCCATTAGACAAGACACAACATCGGATACATGTATTCAACAAGTGTTCTCTCAACACTTAACAAACAATCTACTAGTAACACAAGGTTCACATACGGGAGTATTTGGTACACATAAACCCTTCTACCGTTGTGACACCCGTGTTGGAGTATCTGGTACACATAAACCCCTCAACCGTTAGGGTACATGGATGGAGTATTCGGTACACCGTATAAACCCCTCAACATCCGAGGTGCCTTTTTATAGTGCACTAGTAATCCTATGGCCGGCCAACTATATCTGATTTCATTTTCAAACCTTTTTCATACCATGACTTGCCATATATAATTCATTTTAACATCAACAACACACTATTTTCATATGCATCACCAAAACCATTTAACCAATGCAATAAACCTTGCATTAAACAATGTTCATAAACATTAACAAACGTGCATTACTTCCAAATGCATCCACATCATTTTGTAATCAATTTACAGCATTAAATCATGCTCAAAACATGCATATATAGTGAGTAAATAAACCATGTAAAACAAGTGCATCAAACTATTAGCCAAACCTAGTTCGAGAGAGAATTCATCCATTACATACTTTCGAGCTTAGACCAACATTTCAAGCTCGATCTATACCCCCAAACACAACTTTCAAACTTTTGCAAAGTTAAAAACACGTTTCCACTTAGAGGCTCACAGAGCCTCGCTTGTCGATGCGACAATCACTCCTCCAAAGCTTCCGAAACTCACGTTCAAGCTTGAGGACCAATTTCCCCTGCTTTTATCTACACAAAACAGAGGTACATTGCATCAAAATGCAATCAACATCATAGCAACACAAAACCTCAACATCCTTTACCCAAATCCACTCCACAACTCCCAAAAATTAACAACAAACCTCTTCCAAACTTAACGCAGCCACAATCTAACATTTCAACACTTCAATTAACATCAATGATCATCTAAAAACTCATCTCTAACATCCTTATATCCTCAACAATCAATTAACCACCACAACTCCTCAAAAACACATAACTGGCAACCTAGGAAATTAGGGATTCACATAGTTTTGGGATTCTAATGTTAAAACCCATTTATTAACATTATTCAAAATCAAAATTATGATTAATCAATCAAGAACCCAACAAAATAGAACCTATTCGAAAAATCTTCAATTAAATCAATGAAACCTCAATTAAAACAAGTTCCACAATTAAATCATCAAATCAAGTTACAAAACATGTGTAAAGGATCAATAACTTGGGAATTTCAATAAAAAACCTTGTATTAGAGGAGAAGAATGAACCTCACCTCTAATGGTTGCTTTCCCCCTCCTTTAGTTGATTTTCCAAAGCCAAAACAATGAGAAATCGAGTTTATTTTGTTAGGAAACTATTGTAAACTCAATTGAAATCAAAAGGTTGATTAAAAATGGAATTTACCTAGAGATTTTGAAGAGAGAAAAAGGTGTTTGGCTGAAGAGAATTGGAGAGAAAATCTTTTTGTAAAAAGTTAGTTACGTAAAATTTGTTTTAAGGATTTTAATTATCCAATTATCCCCCCAAGCCTTTTATTAAATTTTAAAATCATTTAAAATAGTTAATTAAGGGGAAAAGTCAGATATTAGACCCTTGGGTAAATAGCTCCTTAAAGATTCAAAGTTTAAACCCTTTTACAAAACAGTCACTAAAATCAATTTTAAAACTTTGCATTTTGGTCACTTCCCAAAATGTCTACTTCCAAGACCCCTGTTCGTAAAATTGATTCCACCAAAATCATTTCCATAATAAATAAGGATTTTAAATAATTTTTCCATATTTTTAACCCTTCCGAAAATATTTAACCCAATTTAAATCGCGAAAGTGACTCAAATCCTCTAATACGATCCAACGGACCGTCTAAACCACTAGAGAAATTCCTAGGCCCAAAACAGGGACGTTACAACTCTTCCCCCTTAAGAAATTTTGTCTTCAAAATTTACCTGGTGAAAACAGATGTAGAAACTGAGCAACCATGTCCGACTTACTCTCCCACGTGGCCTCCTCAACATTGCGATGTCGCCACAACACCTTAACGAGTTCAATCGTCTTGCTACGAAGAACTTTACTACCTGAGTCAAGGATCTCCACTGGTTCCTTATCAGAAGACAAATCCAGTTGCAACTCAACATCCTTCACTGGCATGATATGTGACGGATCCAAGCGATACCTCCGCAACATGGACACATGAAATACATCATGAATCTTCTCCAAATCAGGAGGCAACCTCAACCGATAAACCACAAGACCAATGCGTTCCAGCATCTCATATAGTCCAATAAACTCAGGCTCAACTTTTCTTTACGCCCAAAATGCATAACCTTCTTCCAAGGTGAAACTTTTAGGAAAACTCTTTCACCAACAGCGTGCTCGACCTCTTTACGCTTCAAATCCACGTAGATTTTTTGCCTATCCGAGGCCTCTTTTAAATGATCACAAATCCTTTTTACTTTCTCATTCATGTCTTTCAACACATTAGATATGGAAAAACATACTTTCCCCAACCTCAACCCAACATAAGGGTGTACGACACCTCCTACCATACAAGGCTTCATACGGTGCCATCTTTATGCTTGCTTGATAACTATTATTGTACACAATCTCAACCAAAGGCAACTGACTTTCCCAAGTTCCTTGGAACTCAATGATACAACATCTCAACATGTCCTCCAAGATCTGAATCACACGTTCTGACTGGCCATCCGTCTGAGGATGATACGATGTACTAAAATTCAAATGAGTACCCAAAGCTCGATGCAAACATCCCCAAAACCTCACTGTAAACCATGGATCTCTATATGAAACAATTGACTTAGGTACTCTGTGCAACCTCACAATTTTAGCAACATACAAATCTGCCAACCTATCCAATGAATACATCATATGCGCGGGCAGAAAATATGCACACTTCGTAAACCGATCAACAATCACCCAAATGGAATCCCTTTTAGTCAGTGTCAAAAGCAATCCTGACACAAATCCATGGTGATCCTCTCCTATTTCCACTCCAAAATTTTCAACGATTGCATCAATCCGAAAGGAAATTGATGTTCAGCTTTCACACGCTGACCACCATGCTTCTAGAAACAAAATCAGCTGCATCCATTTTCAATCCCACCTAATAGTACTCTTTCCTCAACCCCTGATACATTTTTGTACTACCGGGATGCATAGCAAAAGGACTAGCATGTGTCTTGGTCAAAATTATCCGTCTCAACTCCTTGTCACTAGGCACCACAATCTGATCTTTAAAGCACAACACAACATCACTATTAAAGTGGAAATTCGTAGGATTCCCATCCATGATGTCCTTGACATAAGGTACCAAGGCCTCATCATACGGTTGCTTTTCCTTAATCAACTGTGCCAAAGAAGGTTTCACTTGCAAGGCTGCCAACAAACCTCCGTCACGAGTCACACTCAACCTCGCAAACATGGCTCTCAACTCTCCGACAGCTTTCGTACTCAAAGCGTTAGCTACAACATTGGCTTTGCCCGGAAGGTACTCAATGGTCAAATCATAATCCTTAAACAACTTCAACCATCTACACTGCCTGGGATTCAACTTTTTTTGCATCATCAAATACTTCAAACTCTTATGATCAGTGTATACAACACACTTTTCACCATAAATATAATGCCTCCAAATTTTCAATGCAAGCACTACCGCAGCGAGCTCAAGATCATGTGTACGGTAGTTACGTTCGTGCACTTTCAACTGCCTTGATGCATAAGCCACAACTTTCCTATCCTGCATCAACACCCCCTAACCCAACATAGGATGCGTCACTACACAACATAAACTCCTTTTTCTGACTCAGGCTAAATCAAGATTGGAGCTTGCGTCAGAGCTTCCTTCAACTTTTCAAAGACTATTGTTTAGTTTCTGTCCATTCAAATCGTACACCCTTCTACAACAACTTGGTTAACGGAGTAGCAACTCTCAAAAACCCATCCACGAAATGACTGTAATAACCCACCAAACCTAAAAAACTGTAGACTTCTATCACTATCTTTGGTTGCTTCCAATTCAAAACTGCCTCAACCTTTTTAAGATCCATCCGGATACCCTCAGCTGAAACCACATGATCGAGGAAAACCACTTCCCTAATCCAAAACTCACATTTGCTGAACTTGGCATAGAGCTGATTATCCAACAAGGTCTGCAACACAATCCGCAGGTGTCGATCATGATCCTTCTCGGTACGATAGTACACAAGGATATCATCAATGAACACTACTACAAATTGGTCCAAAAATTCATTGAACACCCGGTTCATCATATCCATGAATGTTGCAGGCGCATTCATCAGCCCAAACAACATCACCAATAACTCATAATGGTTATACCTAGTACGAAAAGTATTCTTCAACACATCTTTATCCTTAACCTTCAATTGATAATATCTGGATCTCAAATCGATCTTGTAAAATGTTGTAGCTCCCCAGAATTGATCAAACAAATAATCAATTCAATGGCAAGGGATACTTGTTCTTAATTGTCAACTTGTTCAGTTGTCAATAATCTCTACACATCCTCAATGTGTCATCCTTCTTTTTCATAAACAACATCGGTGCTCCCCACGACGAAACACTAGGCCGGATGAAACCCCAATCCAATAACTCATGAAGTTGCATCTTCAACTCTTTGGGTGCCATGCAATATGCTGCAATCGACCTTGAGGCCAAATCAGCATATGTCTCGATGCAAAACCCCACCTCCCTGTCTGTTGGCAAACCAGGTACCACTTCCGGAAACACACCCGATATGTCACAAATAGTACAGATATCCTTAGTCCACACTTCTTCCACATTTAAATTCATCACATAAGCTAGATACGCCTGATATCCACAATCAAGCAACGTACACGCTTTCATGGCCGAAAACATATTAGACAAGAACTTTAGATTTTCGCCCATAACTACAACCTCATAATCATCAGCAAGCTTTAATGAAACTTGCTTGGTCTCAAAATCAACCACAGCCCGATGCTCGGACAACCAGTCTATACCCAAGATCATGTCAAAACTGTGGAACGACATCTCCATCAAATCAGCCACAAATACATAGCCTTGAACCATCAGAGGACATCTCTGATACAACTTTCTCGTAATGACCATTTTTCCAAAAGAACTCCTCACTTGCATACCAACATCAAGCATTTCTACCAATATACCAAGCAAATGTACATGCTCATGCAATACATATGAATGTGTAGAACCATAATCTATCAAAGATAATAATGACATAGACTGCAAGGTAAAGGCACATGCTATCACATCCGTGTCATTCCTCCTCTTGCGGTGAGCATAGATCCTTGCTGGTCCACCATCTTACGGTTGAACTGCCACGGTATGTGCCACAGTCCTTTGTCCCTCCTCCCTCACCTAAAAGATACCTCAGTCACACCCACGACCCCTAGATGGCGCAACAACAGGTGCAGGTGCCTGCCTACCTCTAGCAAGTCTTATGTGATTTTTCAACCCACAACTCCAACAAAAGTTCACAGCCACAATTGTAGGAGCCTGCCCCTCTCTAGCCAAACGCAGGCAATCTCACCTCAAATGTTCTCTCGAACCATAACCCCAACAACCATTATGCACTGACTAGACCTGAACACCTCATCTCTAGGATCCTCCTCCTAAACCATCTCTACAGCGTCTCACATCCGGTTGGAACCTTCGGTCATGGTGCCTCTTTGACTGACCACCCCTAAAACTATACTCTGCAACTCTTTTTCCCGAGCTAGAACCTCTATATCTACGGGATAAACCCAAACTCTGCTCAATATCCTTCGCCCATGATACCAAAACATCAAACTCAGTATACTCAGTAGCTAACATGTAAGTCTTAACACCCTACACCAAACCATACCGAAAACGATCACAGCGATGCCTCTCATCTGGCACCAACTCAGGTGTATACTAACTTAGTCGCACAAACTACACCTCATACTCAAATACTGTCATACTGCCCTAAACCAAAGCCATAAAATCTCGTTTCTTGTCTTTCAAATATCTAACACCCAGATATTTCTTCCTGAAGGTAGCTCGGAAGAATTCCCACATCACATCACCAGGTTTTATGCCCGTGGTTATAGTGGTCCACCAACTATACGCATCCCCTATAATAGGGAAACAACACATCACAACGTGCCATCATCGCTACAACCCATTTGAACTAAGATACGCTCTGTACTGGCCATCTATTTTTCAAATGCCTCAGGTGCCAGCCCTCTAAACTCAACTCCTCCAAGGCTACGTAAACGCTCTAACGACAAACTTAGATTAGCAGCAGCAGGTACATGAACTCCAGCCATTGCGGCCTGGAATGCTCATGTCATCGCTTGAACCAAAGGCGTCATATCCCCAAACATAGGAGCAGGTGGTGCAGAGGGAACTTGTTCCACTCCCTCAGTAGGATTAGGCGAAGGATATGAAAAATTCTCAGGGTGTACAATCTCACCCTCAACTCTCTACCCTTCGGCAGTAATGTTTCTTCTAGATCGCAGTTCTCTCATCGGTGGCATAGTCTAAAACGTATCTAAGGTATGGTAATTACACAAAAACAAAAACAATTAGGCTAGCTTCAGACAAGGATCCAAGACTTCCATTTCAAACCAAAATCATTTCATAATTGTAGTAATAAGGCAATGTGTCCCCTAAATACCCAAACATGACATATTTCAAACACCATACATATAAACAATCACCGTACATAGCAACAACACAATACAATCACTAACAACATCCCAACTTTTGCAAACTTGGCTTTGATACCAACAAATGTAACCCCTTTAGCCTGGCCTAATCGAAACCAGACTAAAGGAGCCATATTAGGTTTGCCGAAGTAAACCTGAGCTAAAACCCTAAATTGAGCCATTTTTTTCCTTTTTATCTTTTCTAGATGCAAATCATTATAGTCCTACGTGAACATGCTTTAGCGGTAGCGTTACATTTAGGTCAGAACACAAAACAGAATCCAATTTAACATTGATTCACGAAAGGGATCAAAACGTAAATATCACAAATTTTATAGCCTTTAATACAATTAATTTTACCAAACCTTAATTAGATCAAATTCATGCAATGATTAATTCCCATTCCAAAACAATCACTCAAACTCAATTAATTGCATTCATAACAAACATGGACCAAATTGCAAGATTTCCAAACTTCATGAACTCCAAATTACATAAAAATAACATAGTGTACCGATACCGACAAGCCCGTATCGATATAGATTAACAGACTTAACGGCTCACTGTACCGATACATATTTTTAACGTATCGAAATGGTATGTTGACCACTCCATACCGATACGACGTTGACCCGTACCGATCCCCCTTTGATTATTTTGAAAACTCATAATTCCAGTAGCTAAGACCCATATCGATACAGTACCATGTGTATCGATATAGCTTGCTAAAGTTGAAGGGCGTTTTGGTACACTGGCCCGTGTACCAACACTTATGCCTATTTTCATTCAAGACGTACCGATACGTTGGCTAGGCGTTGATAAGTGTTCAAAAGTACTATTTTTCTTACCCTTTTTACTCATATTATTGTTAGACTTAGGCTCATATTAGTTGCATAATTAGCCATTCATGCATTAATCTATGTTTCCTTCCATCGTTGAGCTTGATTACATAACTTGGTAGTTTTTGTGGAAAAGATGCTGCTTTGGTGTGCTTTGTGTATGTATGTGCAGGATCACTTGCCAAAGCAATGCCGAGCTAGTTGCCAGGGCAATGCATGAAGGATATGCCGAGCTAGTTGCTAGGGCAATGCATGAAGGAGATGCCGAGCTAGTTGCCATGGCAATTGTCGACAAAGAGAAATGCAATAGGGATGTCGAAATTGATGACTATACAAGCCCAAGATGACATGGAGCAAGGCCCAAGCCCAAAGGAATTTGATTGCCATGCAGAGATTAAAGAAGAATTAAATTCCAAGAAGATAGGAGAAGTTCTAGTAGGAATACAATTATAATAAAGAATTATATTCTTTAAAGATAATTTAATTCCATCTTAAACTCCTCCTCAAAGAAGGACTTTGGCCTAGCCCTATAAATAAGATGGAGATTTCGACAAGATGCAGAGAGAGCATTAGGGGAAATTTTGACAAGTCCAAGGGAGAAAGCAAGGGGAATTTTCGACAAGCTTCATCTTTTCTTCCTTGTTCGATTGGGTTCATGCTAGGGATTGTTTAACTTGTGTTTCTTTGGAACCTAGCCATGAACTAAATCTACTTGGCTATGGTTATTGTGTTTTGTGGTTGTGAGAAACTATTGGTTTTTGTTTAGGTAATAAGAGTTTGCACTTTTCTATTTCAAGGTTTATTCATTCTTGGTTCTTATTCTTTTTTGCGAGTGAATTGGGAGAGGATCTCGTGATTTCATCTATTTATCTAGTATCAGGAGAGTTAGATTCAAGAAACGAATGAATATGATCTTTATTCAATCCATTGATGGTGAAGATTAATCCGGCTTAAGAATAAGTTAAGGATTTCAACGGCTAAGAGGAGCGCAAGATTGGTTGTTGTTCACCCTTGATTCACGCAGGGATGTATTATCAAGGCATGCACAAGTAGCTAGAGTTTCGACTTAGGGATAAGAAGAAACCATTGAAAACGCTCTGCCGAACCTTGAAGGTTGCTGCCCAGAAGCCCAAGTAGTTGCCCAGGCAACCATCGATTAGTTGCCAAGGCAACCCCGTTGTGCAAGTTGCCACGGCAACTGAGTTGCCCGTGCACTCTTTTGCCAAAACAATCCAATCGGCTATCACACCTCAACTCACGATAACCTGGCCTATCTCTCTCTCATTTGAATTCCTCTTTTCTTTTACTTTATTGCTTTCTAGATTAGTCATTAGTTAAACTCCTATAATCCTTTACTTGTGTTTTTACTTTTTACAGTGCAAGAGACTAGATTCTTGAAGAGGCACCAATCCCTGTAGAGACGATATCTTTTATACTATAACTTGCGACGTGTATACTTGCACATTTGCGTAGCACTTATTACGCGCAACAAGTTTTTGGCGCCGTTGCCGGGGATTGGCAATAGCGACTTTGTTTTTACTTTCTTTCACTTTCTTTTTACTTGTCTTGTTTAAAATTCAAAGGGCTAACAAACTTTGGTTTTGCATTGGTATATGACCAGGGTGAGACCAACTTCACCAGAATATCCCTTTGATCCAGAAATCGAACGAACCTTACAAAAACTTAGACGAAGGATAAGAGAAGCAATGGCAAATCAAGATGGCAATATGAATCAAGATGTTCGAGTAGGAGGAGGAGTGATTCTTGCACGAAACAAAACTATTCGAGACTATCTTGAAGAAGATCTTGATGGACTTAACCCAGGAGGTGTCGCACCTGAAATTGAAGCCGACCACTTTGAGTTGAAACCGGTAATGTTTAATATGATCAACACAATAGGTCAATTTGGCGGCTCAGCAACTGAAGATGCACGACAACATCTGAAATCTTTCCTCGAGATTTGCAACTCGTTCAAGATACACGGAGTCACCCCCGATGTCTTACGATTAAGATTATTCCCCTATTCACTGAGGGATAGGGCGAAAGCATGGTTGAATAGCATTCCTGCCGGATCCATAGCATCTTGGACTGATCTTTGTCGTGATTTCCTTGCTAGATTTAGTCCTACAAATTTGACTGATAAGCTTCGTAACGACATTACTTCTTTTCGGCAGGCAGATGATGAATCCATGTACGAGGCTTGGGAGCGATATAGAGAACTTCTACACAAATGCCCCCTACATGAATTCCCGGTGTGGACTCAAGTAACAATGTTTTACAACGCCATGAATACACCAGCAAGGATGATGCTAGATGCCTTGGCAAACGACATACTCTTAGATAAGTCGTCGGAGGAAGCAATGCAAATTTTAAACAGGCTGGCCAAGAATGATTATCAATTCCCATCTACTAGAAGAGGAGGAGTTAGACGCCAAGCCACAATACATGAACTAGGATCATCAGATTCAATTTCGGCACAATTGGCCACTTTAACCAAGATGGTCCAGAACATGCAAAAACCAAACAACACACATGAAGTCAAGGTAATGGATTCTTTTTGTGAGTTATGTGGTGATAACCATAATTCTTCTGAATGTAAGCAGAATCCAGAATCCAGGTTCTATGTGGGGAATTACAATCGGAGCAATAATGTGATGTCCAATACATACAATCCAGCTTGGAAGAAGCACCAAAATTTTTCATGGAGTAATCCCAACAATGCTCTAAACCAGAACAATTAGAATGCACAAGCATCGGGATTCCAACAGAATATGCCACGGCAACAGTTGCCACAGCAACAACCGACGACATCAAGTTCTTTGGAAAATTCTCTAAATGCTTTTATGATGAAAACTGAATCTTATATGGCTGAGAATAGTAATTTCATAAAAAGAACTGATGCTTTTATTAACAGGACTGAGATGAGATTGCAAAACCAAGAGGCAACAATCAAATCATTGGAAAATCAAGTCGGACAGTTTGCTCAAAATCTGAATACTAGACCACAAGGAGGTTTACCTAGCGATACTGAAGTCGCAAGAGGAACTGGCCATGAGCAATGTAAGGCGATCACCACTAGAAGTGGTCAACAACTTAGAGAGGTTCAAACCCGCTCGTCAAACAAAACTCCACAAAAAGATCAGGTCGAACCTAGCGAAAAAGCCTCAGATGCTGAACCAGGAATTGCCGCGGCAACCGGCAACAAGCATGCCTCGACAACCGACGATAAAGACGCCTCAACAACTTGCGATAAGCATGCCTCGGCAACCCCAGTTGATAATGCCTCGGCAACTCTAGATGTCCCGGCAATGCCGTCAATCAAGTTTCAAACCAATGAAAGGATCGAAGATATCCGACTTCCACCACCATTCCCACAAAGGTTGAAGCGACAAAAGCAAGAATACCA
Organism: Hibiscus mutabilis; assembly: GCA_019671005.1. NCBI lineage: Eukaryota > Viridiplantae > Streptophyta > Magnoliopsida > Malvales > Malvaceae > Hibiscus > Hibiscus mutabilis. The sequence goes on along the minus strand of CM033739.1, from coordinate 23,667,455 downwards.
ATTCAAGAAGTTTCTTGATATCCTAAAGCAAGTCCACATCAACTTGCCACTGGTGGAAGCAATTGAACAAATGCCAAACTATGCCAAGTTTCTTAAAGACATTGTGTCCAAGAGAACAAGGTTGGGAGAATTCCAAACAGTTTCCGCGACAGAGGGATGCATGGCAATGTTGCACAATCATATGCCACCCAAGTTGAAGGATCCCAGAAGTTTCACAATACCCTGTTCCATTGGAAATCACTATGTCGGGAAAGCATTATGCGACCTTGGGGCTAGCATAAACTTGATGCCTAAATCGGTTTTCCAGAAACTAGGAATCGGGAAGGCAAGACCTACAACAGTTATGCTGCAGCTAGCCGACAGATCCTATGTGCATCCAGAGGGAAAATCGAGGCCATACTGGTAAAAGTTGATAAATTTATTTTTCCCGCTGACTTTATTGTTTTGGATTGTGAAGCAGATGAGCATGCACCTATCATTCTTGGGAGACCATTCCTAGCAACAGGGAGAACCTTGATCGACGTTGAAAAGGGAGAACTCACAATGAGGGTGAATGACCAGCAAGTTAAACTAAATGTGTTCCAAACACTAAGGCATGCCGATGATCCAGAAGAATGCCAACTTATTCATGCCACGGCAGAGTTTAACTTCGACGAGGAATTTAGTTGCCTCGGCAACTACATTGCCGATCAAGAGGAACCTGAGGAGTATGAAGAACCGGTCGATGAGGAACAACAAGAAGAGGCAAATTGGCTAGTCAACTGACCAGGTACATACTTTGAACCACTGGATTACTCAGGTAAGGAAGGTAAGCTCGAAAAACCCTCTATTGAACAACCACCAATTCTTGAGTTGAAACAATTGCCAGAGCAACTAAAATATGCATACTTAGGGACCGATAATACATTGCCTGTAATTATTTCTTCTAAGTTACAGCCTGAGCAGGAAAAGAAGCTGATCAAGATGTTGAAGCTACACAAAAAGGCAATAGGGTGGACAATTGCTGACTTGAAGGGAATTAGCCCGGCGGTGTGCATGCACAAGATCTTGTTGGAAGATGATCACAAACCTTCAATTGAGGCCCAGAGGAGACTGAATCATGCCATGAAAGGGGTTGTAATGAAAGAAATCATCAAGTGGCTTGACGCCGGCATTATATACCCTATCTCTGATAGTACGTGGGTAAGTCCGGTACAATGTGTACCGAAAAAGGGAGGTATAACAATGGTAAGCAATGAAAATAATGAACTTATCCCAACCAGGACTGTGACCGGTTGGAGGGTTTGTATGGACTATCGAAAGCTAAACAAAGCCACTAGGAAAGATCACTTCCCATTACCCTTTATTGATCAAATGCTTGACCGTCTTGCAGGTAAACCCTTTTATTGTTTTCTTGATGGTTATTCAGGTTACAATCAGATTGCCATAGCACCAAAAGATCAAGAAAAGACAACCTTCACATGCCCATACGGTACTTATGCCTTCCGAAGGATGCCGTTTGGATTGTGTAACGCCCTGACAACCTTCTAAAGATGCATGATGGTACTCTTTTCAGACATGGTCGAAGACTTCCTTGAGATCTTCATGGATTATTTTTTGGTTTTTGGTAATGACTTCGACGGCTGTCTCGGCAATTTAGAGAGAGTGTTAGCAAGATGCGAAGAAACGGATTTAGTCATCAATTGGGAGAAATGCCATTTTATGGTAGATGAAGGAACAGTGCTCGGCCACAAGATTTCATCCAAGGGAATTGAAGTAGACAAAGCCAAGGTGGACGTGATCGAGAGATTACCCCCACCAAGTTCGGTTAAAGGAATTTGAAGTTTTCTTGGACATGCAGGTTTTTACAGGAGGTTCATTCATAATTTTTCTAAAATCACTAAACCCTTGTGTAATCTGCTTGAACAGGATAAAGTCTTCGATTTTGATGATTCTTGCACCCCAAGCATTCGAAACCATAAAGAAAAAGCATGCCTCGGCACCCATTGTCGTTCCACCAGATTGGACGCTACCTTTTGAGCTCATGTGTGATGCAAGTGATTTCGCGGTAGGAGCAGTCCTAGGCCAACGCACAGGTAAGACCTTCCATGTGATATACTACGCTAGTAAAACTCTTAATGGTGCTCAAGTGAATTACACAACAACAGAGAAAGAGTTACTAGCTGTAGTTTTCGCATTTGACAAGTTCCGATCCTATTTAATTGGTACAAAGGTAATTGTTCATACGGACCATTCGGAAATCAAATACTTATTTGCTAAAAAGGATGCTAAACCTCGTTTGATTCATTGGATATTACTTTTACAAGAATTTGATATTGAGATTAAGGACAGGAAAGGAATAGAAAATCAAGTGGCCGATCACTTATAACGTTTGGAACGCAATAGGGAGGAGGACGCGGATCTAGAGATATGTGATGCATTCCCGAATGAACAAATTTTAGTTGCCTCGGCAACCCTCGACGCCTCGGCAACCCACGACGCCTCGACAACCATGGATGCACACGCCTCAGCAATTTTGGGAGCAGTCACCACGGCAGCACATGCCTCGGCAATACCCTGGTACGTGGATTTAGTTAATTTCCTTGTTTGTGGTATTTTACCTTATGACATTACTCACCAAGGGAAGAAGCGGTTCCGCCATGATGCTAAGCATTACTTTTGGGACGAGCCTCTTTTGTTTAAACAATGTGCAAATCAGGTTATACGCCGATGTGTCCCTGAAGAAGAGCAACAGAATGTACTCTGGCAATGCCATTCTTCACCCTATGGAGGACATTTTGGAGGAACTCGTACCGCGGCCAAAGATTTGCAATCCGGTTTGTATTGGCCAACATTGTACAAAGATGTCCAAGGCTTTTACAAGCAATGTGATCGTTGCCAGAGGACGGGCAATATCTCTAGACGGCATGAGATGCCACTCCAGAACATCATCGAGGTGGAACTGTTCGATGTATGGGGGATCGACTTTATGGGACCTTTCTCATCTTCATTCGGAAACCTCTACATCTTACTTGCCGTCGACTATGTGTCTAAATGGGTAGAGGCAGCTGCAGTTCCCAACAACGATTGCAAGACCGTGCAACGATTCCTACAGAAAAACATATTTACACGGTTTGGGATGCCGAGAGCAATTATCAGCGACGAAGGCAAGCACTTTGACAACAGACTAATTGCCAAGATGTTGCAACGCTTCGGCATATCACACAAGATCGCCACGGCATATCACCCACAAACCAACGGGCAAGCAGAAATTTCCAACCGGGAGTTGAAGGGAATACTCGAGAAAGTATTAAATCCCTCAAGGAGGGATTGGTCATTAAGACTAGATGACGCACTTTGGGCATATCGCACTGCATTCAAAACACCCTTAGGTATGTCCCCTTTCCGACTTGTCTATGGTAAAACATGTCATCTACCGGTGGAAATCGAGCACAAGGCATATTGGGCAATCAAGACCGTGAATATGGATTGGGAAAGTGCCGGACAAAAGCGTTTGATGGATCTCAACGAGATAGAAGAATTCCGTGCACTCGCCTATAACAATGCACGAATCTACAAGGAGAAAACAAAACAATGGCATGACAAGAAACTATTTCCACGACAACTAGTTCTCCTATTCAATTCTCGGCTAAAACTTTTCCCGGGAAAGCTAAAATCAAGATGGTCGGGACCATTTGAAGTTGTCAAACCATTCTCCCATGGTGCCGTGATAATCAAGTCCATCTCTGACAACCGTGAATTCAAAGTTAATGGACAAAGATTGAAGCACTACAATGGTGCCCATGGGGAACGTAACAAGGAAGTGGTCAACTTAGGAAATGCATGAGCATGCTCTCCCTTTTGATATTGATATTTTTATTTTTATTTTTATTTTTTCGATTAATTAGTTATTATTATATTTTGTCGATTTTTTTATTTTCTTTATTTTTTTTCCTTTTCGATTATTAGTAGTTTTTAGGATAGATTTTTTTTATTTATTTAAGTTTAAGAATCCTATTACACATCTTTATTTATTTTCTTTATTAGTTTATCTTTAATTTTAATCCTTATTTGATTTGTCTTTGAATTGTAGGAAAAGAAGTTCAAGATAAAGAAGGAATTCTAAACCAAGTAGGAAAACATCTTCAACAAGGAAACTAATGGGCTGAATCTAAGGCTTATATAAAGCCTCCAATTCATCCTAACCAAAACCCGCTTGTCGACAACTTCTATAAAACCCTAAACCCTTTTTCATTTTCCCCTAATCCCACCCACCTATCTTTTCTATAAAACCCATCACCCTTAACCTATTCCTACTTTCTATCTTCCAACTTTTTAGTTTCTTTTCTTTGTTTTTACTCACAACCAAGATCATCCATGGCATCCAAGATTAAACTTTTAGTTTATCCAAGTTCCTCCAAAGAACCAAGATACAAGAAGTTTGCTACACCGGTGGTTCAAGAAAGATTTCAATCCAAGTTTGAAAGCCGGAAGATTCATGAAGAACAAGGCTTTGAATACTCCAACTCTCATCAAGATTTCGGCCTTGAACCATTCATCTTCAAGAGGATTGCACATCAAAAGTGGCAAATCTTTTGCCATCAACCGGAACCGGGTAAGATCTCACGGGTAAGAGAATTCTATGCTCACTCACCTAACTCGGATAATCCTTATGTTTTTGTTCGTGACAAGGCCATACTTATAAGTCCCGAAAGCATCAACACCTTTTACGGACTTTACATTGAGAAGGACGAGCATCAAGCCTTCATTGATCAAATCAATCCCAAGCAACTCGACAAGGTGCTTCAAGAACTCACTCAACCAGGAACTCATTGGAACGACGGTAAATACAAGGGCACGGTAAATCGCCTTCAACTTAAACCCGAGGCAAAACTATGGAATAAGTTTGTTAAAACTTCTTTAATGCCCTCCACACACAATACTACCGTTGATATACCACATCTTTTGCTCATACATTCTATTTTGCATAATCGCATCATTAACATTGGAAAAATTATTTGTGATGAGATTTTTGTATGCAACTCAAAAGATAAGGGTTCTCTTTCTTCCCTTGCTTAATTTCTAATCTTTGCAAGGAGATGCATGTCCCGAGTGAGTCCGCCGATGAAAAGGCCCTACCCAAGTCCGGTTGGAATCAAGCACTAATCCGAAAACTAATGGGAGAGGCACCGGGAGATTCTTCAAGGCCTCCAATTGCCACGGCAACTCCTGCCGCCACGGCAATCCCTAATGCCCAAGCACCTAATGCCAGGGCAACTCGGCCACCAACCCCGGGACACTTTGAAGCACTTTTGCACCCATTGGCAACCCGCCTAAGGCAAATTGAAGATCGGCAACTAATGTTCATGCGGTACATGAAGGAGCACAACAATGCCATCACCCAAGTCATCCTAGAAAAGTACCCGGACAATCGCATGCCGTTCCTAATCTTCCCCGCCGAGATCCTTGCCCCGACAACCAATGAAGCAGACGCCAAGGCAACCTCAACAGCTGACGCCACGGCAATCAACCCTGAAGATGCCACGACAACCAAAGCTAAAGACATCCCGGCAACCACTGCAAAAGCCAAAGGTAAAGCACCTATGCCCGAATCAACTCCTACGGAATCATTTTCTAATTTTTCAGATTCGGACGAGTCCTCCATTGAACCAACAAAGACCGCACCAATTGAATCCTCCAAGCGAAAAGCCATTGACATTGATGAAGAGGACGATGAGGACAACCCCGTACGAGGATCGATTCCACCACCGGCAACAAGAAAACAACCATCGCGTTCAAGCAAGAGAATCAAGACACCGACTAGAAGGAAACTAATTATCTACGATGACGAACTCTCAAAGTAAGTCCTCGTATGCATTTTTATTTTTATTTTTATTTTTCTCGTTATTTTATGCATGCATTGAGGACAATGCCTCACTCGAGTTTGGGGGGGATTGTTATTAGTAGTTACCATGTTTAGTTATATTCATCTTAAGGATACATAAATTGCTTGCCATGCCTTTAATTGGAACAAGAATTGCTTAGATTTGATGAATATCCGATGATGACTTTGCCAATGCACTTAATTGATAGAATTTTTATTCTAGGATAACCATGGAAAAACTTAGAATTTTACTATGATGCTAAATTTGATGAAACACTGTTGTGGTTTGATTGATTTAAGGAATTCTAGTGAACTTAGGTTGATAATTAACAAATTGGGGGATTAGAATAAAAATTGGATGAATGCTAGAGGTGCCCGAAATTGGCTCTAGCATATGCTAAAAAAAATTTTCACTAGAGGTGCCCGAAACTGGCTCTAGGATGTGTTAAAAAAAATTTTAACTAGAGGTGCCCGAAACCGGCTCTAGCCGATTAAATTAACTTAAGAAAACTAAAAACAAAACACTAGAGGTGCCCAAAACTGGCTCTAGTTAAAACATGTTAAAAAGAACCCAATAAAGTAATTTGAAAACCTATTGTTTGCATAGGATCCGAAAAATCAACTTGCACACAACTCCGCACACACTCACAAGCATTATAGTTTGATTCCGAGTAACTCCTAAGTTTTCCGAAAAATAAAAAGCCAATCATACTTTGTGCCCCGGTTCAGAGAATTGAAATCAAGTTCAAAGCTAAGTTTGTGAAAATTGAAGTCTTGGCAGGTAATTATGAGTTTGCATTGCTTGAGGACAAGCAATAGTTCGAGTTTGGGGATGTGATAAGTGTTCAAAAGTACTATTTTTCTTACCCTTTTTACTCATATTATTGTTAGACTTAGGCTCATATTATTTGCATAATTAGCCATTCATGCATTAATCCATGTTTCCTTCCATCGTTGAGCTTGATTACATAACTTGGTAGTTTTTGTGGAGACGATATCTTTTATACTATAACTTGCGATGTGTATACTTGCACATTTGCGTAGCACTTATTACGCGCAACAGGCGTACCAGTACGTTAGGCTTAATTTCAACAATTTGAGCCTCAACAGGACCCCGCGTACCGAGCCTTGAGGTACCCATACCGCCAATCATACTTTGTGCCCCGGTTCAGAGAATTGAAATCAAGTTCAAAGCTAAGTTTGTGAAAATTGAAGTCTTGGCAGGTAATTATGAGTTTGCATTGCTTGAGGACAAGCAATAGTTCGAGTTTGGGGATGTGATAAGTGTTCAAAAGTACTATTTTTCTTACCCTTTTTACTCATATTATTGTTAGACTTAGGCTCATATTATTTGCATAATTAGCCATTCATGCATTAATCCATGTTTCCTTCCATCGTTGAGCTTGATTACATAACTTGGTAGTTTTTGTGGAGACGATATCTTTTATACTATAACTTGCGATGTGTATACTTGCACATTTGCGTAGCACTTATTACGCGCAACAGGCGTACCAGTACGTTAGGCTTAATTTCAACAATTTGAGCCTCAACAGGACCCCGCGTACCGAACCTTGAGGTACCCATACCGATATGCAAAGGCTTGTAATGACCTATAGGTCCAACATATGACACTTTGGCTAATTCCAAACAACATTAACACTTAACTAAACAACATATAACATCATCAACATGCTTGACCAACAACATAACAGCATTAAAACCAACCTATCATACTCAAACACCAAATCTAGAGGCATGCTTCGTAACCCACATCCAAATCATTAAACCATTCACATCTTAACCTCTTAAAACTTGTTACAAGCCCAAACAACAATTAAATCTTGCAACAATAGGGAGTTCAACAAAAACCCTCCCAAAACCTCAATCTTCACATTGCCACTATTACTACTTTTCAATGTTCCAAACCATACTTTCAAAACAAGTCTTTGGGTTTCCTTTCCTTGCTTTCTTGCTGCCTCAATCTTAATCATCTGCATTGATGGAAAATAGAGCATAAGCAGACTAGGTTTATTGAGGAATGCTCAAACACAACCATCATCAATGCAAGTTAAACCATTTCACCTTTCTTTTGTAAAACACATTTCAAAACTCTTTTAAACATTAACACATCATCATGCCTTATCAAAACCATGCACTTAACATTTCCAAAATAGCATATTACACCATAAGCAACATGTATCATAGATTCTACAGCAAAGCCCCATTTGCTACCCTCAATTTAAGTTTTCCCATGTATACTACCAATGCAAGGCTTAAAGAGTAAAACATGTTTAAACTACATTAAACAATATAATCCTTCTCATGATACATAAACAATTACATTGGTTTCCAAGTGATCATTTACAAGGTTTCCATTTCACAATACACAAAATTGGATACACGGATTCAACTAGTGTTCCCTCAACACTTAACAAACAATCTACCAGTAACATGAGGTTCAAACATGAGAGTATTCGATACACATAAACCCCTTAACACCACTCATCGATACGATGTTTAATCCACTAACGGGAGTCTTTGGTACACATAAACCCCTCAATCGTTAGGGTACTTGGATGGAGTATTCAATACACCGTATAAAACCCTCGACATCCAAGGCACCTTTTTATAGTGCACTATCAATCCTATGGCCGGCCAACTATATCTTATTTCATTTTCAAACCTTTTTCATAACATTACTTGCCAATATAATTTATTTTAACATCAACCATTCATGTTTTCTTATGCATCACCAAAACCATTTAACCAATGCAATAAACCTTGCATTAAACAATGTTCATAAACATTAACAAATGTGCATTACTTCCAAATGCATCCACATCATTTTGTAATCAATTTCCAGTATTAAACCATGCTCAAAACAAGCATATACAGTGAGTAAATAAACCATGTAAAACAAGTGCATCAAACTATTAGCCAAATTGAGTTCGAGAGAGAATTCATCATTTGCAAAGTTGAAAACACATTTCCACTCACCGAATCGTAAAGCCTCACTTATCAATGCAAAAATCATGCCTCTAAAGCTTCCGAAACTCATGTTCAAGCTTGAGGACCAATTTTCCCTGCTTTTATCCACACAAAATAGAGGTACATTGCATCAAAATGCAATCAACATCACAGCAACACAAAACCTCAACATCAGTTACCCAAATCCACTCCACAACTCCAAAAAATTATCAACAAACCTCTTCCAAACTTAACCCAGCCACAATCTAATGTTTCAACACTTCAATTAACATCAACGATCATCTAAAAACTCATCTCTAACATCCTTATATCCTCAACAATCAATTAACCACCACAACTCCTCAAAAACACATAACTAACAACCTAGAAAATTAGAGATTCACATAGTTTCGGGATTCTAATGTTAAAACCCACTTATTAACATTATTCAAAATCAAAATTATGATTAAATCAATCAAGAACCCAACAAAATGGAACCTATACGAAAATTCTTCAATTAAATTAATTAAGCCTCAATTAAATCAAGTTTCCACAATTAAATCATCAAATCAAGTTAGAAAACATGTGTAATGGATCAATAAATTAGGAATTTCAATAAAGAACCTTGTATTAGAGGAGAAGAACGAACCTCACCTCTAATGGATATTTTGCCCCTCAATTAGTTGATTTTCCAAAGCCAAAACAATGAGAAATCAAGTTTATTTTGTTAGGAAACTATTGTAAACTCAATTGAAATCAGAAGATTGATTAAAAGTGGATTTTACCTAGAGATTTTGAAGAGAGAAAAGGTGTTTGGCTGAAGATAATTGGAGAGAAAACCTTTTTGTGAAAAGTTAGTTACGTATAATTTGTTTTAAGGATTTTAATTATCCAATTATCTCCCCAAGCCTTTTCTTAAATTTTAAAATAATTTAAAATAGTTAATTAAGGGAAAATTCAAATATTAGACCCTTGGGTAAATAGCTCCTTAAAGATTCAATGTTTTTACCTTTTTACAAAATAGTCAGTAAAAACAGTTTTAAAACTTTGTGTTTAGTTCCCTAGACAAAATGTCCAATTTCGAGACCATTTTTTGTAAAATTGATTCCACCAAAATCATTTCCATAATAAATAAGGATTTTAAATAATTTTTCCATATTTTAACCCTTCTAAAAAATATTTAACCAATTTAAATCCTAAAACTGACTTGAATCCTCTAATCCGATCCAATGGACCGTTTAAACCACTTGAGAAACTCTTAGGCCCAAAATCGGGACGTTATAGTCCTGGCAAAGAACTGAGTCATAGTCTGTGGTCTAGCAAAATTTCCAGAACGGGAAGGTTGTGAGTACACAATCTGTTTCAGGCCATGATACTTCCCGTTCTTGTATGACTTAGGAAGACGAGAGTTATCTTGATATATATTCTCTAATTTTCCTAACCCACTGATCTTCTGGGCTCTCTGAGCAGTTTTTGTGGCTTTGACCCTGTTCATAAGGTCCTAAAAATTGGTAATGCCCAATGTTGTGAACATAGGGCGTAGATCATCATTTAACCTATTAATGAATATCCTACACTTTTCTTCCTCCTTCTTAATATACTCAGCACTATATTTGTAGTACTTGCAGAAATCATGGATGTACTGGTCAACATGTCGTCCATCTTGCTTTAGGTAGAGGAAGATGTCGCTAGAATTCATTTAAGTATTTCTTTCAAAATTCCTGGAAGAAAAACTCTCACGTCACAGCTTATTCGGGGACTGCAAGAATGGTAGTCTCCCACCAATATAGGGTCTCTTCTGCAAGCAAAGCAAGGGTACATTCAAGTTTGTGTTCATCAAAACACTGTAGCTGTTTGGTCAAAATTTGCTGGGTGCTATCCAGCCAATATTCAGCGATTTCGGGATCATCATCATCTCGAACAGTAAAGAAATAAGCCCGATACTAAGATAGCTTGTCGATAAGAGCTCGAGTATACTAGACAACATCAGTGGAAGGTTGAGGAGTCTATTCAGTCTTTATTGAGGTCGCAAAAAACTTGAACATGTCAGCCCTGTTCTGATAGCATTCAGCTTGAGCAGTTTGCACCTCTAGCTCAGGTTCTTGTACCGGAGGGTGCTACGAGTGTGAAGGATCTCCCCCTAATCTCTTCACCATGCATCGAGAAGCCAGTAACATGCTCATGTATACGATCCTCATTAGAGTCATACATCTATAAGTAAAGAGATCAGGTTAGTCGACAAGTCACAGTATATAATAAATAACTCCTAGGTGGCATAATGAAATACAATGATAGCACAATAAACTCCAGTTTAGTCCTAGAATAGACTAAACTCTAGCTTTGATACCATAATTGTAACATCCCCTTCTCGGCCTGGTAGAAAACTGGGTCAGAATATGTTACTCGAAGTTAATACAATAATCGATGCAGTATTTTATTCGAAAATAAGTAATTTGGTGATCGATGCGAAATAATGATCAAAACATTAAGTCTGATAGTTCGATACAATACAACAATTGTATATTTTGGACTAATTTTAAACTTTTATAAATTTTAGGGACCAATATGTAATTTTAATAAATTATGTGTCCATTTAAGAACTAAGCCTACCACATTGTAATTCGAACCATAAACAATGAATCTGTAATTTTTTGTATCAATCGACGATCATTTACTAGCTCAATTTTACCTTTTAAGGTTTCAGTGATCATTTTATAAAGTTTCAAAACTCATTCTAATCCTTTTAACATATTTAACACTACGAGTATCGATACACCAAGGGGGTCGTATCGATACGCCTCTATACAGTTTGATAAATCAGTTTGCATATAAAAGAGGTCATATCGATACGTGGTAACCCCGTATCGATACGCTGCATTTAATGTGTCTTAAAAATTACAGATTTAAAAGGTCGTACCGATACAGGTCTATACGTATCGATACGCCTTGATAGAGACCGTTAAAATGGTTAATTCTACTATACACGTATCGATAATGGTATCGGTATGCAAGTATAACTCAATTTCAAAATTTTCAAATTTGAAATAGGGTATCGGTACGCTCCTATGCGTTTCGGTAAACTGGTACAAAATTTTTCCAGAAACAAACAACCGTTCTGGTATGGATCAACCCGTATCGGTACGCCCTTTATGCTAAGTCAAATTATACAAGCCTGTACTGATATGCCACCACCCGTATCGGTACGATAGGGTCTGTAATGTCAATTTTAGTATGGTTTGTTAGCTATTTACCCAACCAAACTTTAGCCAATTTCAATGAAATTTTACCCGCAAGTTTTAATAGCCTAAATCTAGTAGCATGTCAACTTTTAAGGTCAAGTGAATCCATTTACCTTGTTTTCCCAAATTTAGGCCAAATATGCATTTTAACCACTTTTAACCCATTTTCAAAAATTCCATTTTGGCTATTTAAACATACCAAAAGCACATATAGCACACATGTATCCAAGAGACCAAAAGTGACTCATACAAGCATTATGCCACCGTTCTAGAAGTTCATAGGGCTAACATACTTTGCTTTCACAACTTCATGACTTCCCAAAAACTTCTGTAACCTCGATCTCCAACACAAAATCTTGTTAACCTGAAATGCATGGAAAATGAATGCATTAGGCATACTTTGCCTAGTGAGGTAGTCATAAACGATATTAATGGAAACACATGCATTTATACCATGCTTCATTAACAACAATGAAAACATTATGACAATATGACCAATGTTTATATTCAATGCAATAACAATAATCAATACAACGGCAATGATCAATGCAATAACAATATTAGGCAATAACAATAATCAATATCGATAGGTTTACTTGGATTGATGTAAGGAGTGTGGATACGTGAATTCCTATGCCTCACCAAATGATAGTGGTCATGTCCCTCCGCCTCACCTTTAAGACCAAAACTCAACATACCTCCGCCTCACCATAATAAAAGTCGTAGCCACCCGTACCAATGAGCTCATGAATTCTATGGCATGCGAATTGTATCCAAAATCCACTCAAATCCAAGGTTCAATAGTCAATAGTCCAATAGCAATATTTCATTAGCAATGATTTGCTAGCATTATGCCAACAAAAATGGATCAATAACAATAATCAATAACGATGATTCGATATCAATAGCTCGATGATAATGATCCAGTGATAGTATTCAATAGCATTACTTTAATGACAATAAGCGATATCAATGATTCAGTATAATATCCAATGTCAATAAACAATGATCAATATTTCTATATGACAATATCTCAATGATTTCAATTATATCAATAACAGTGCTATGATATAAGAAATATGAAGAAAAATAACAATCATTGATATTAGTGACACAATACATACATATTAGACACACATATATACGTAAAATACTCATATAATATAATACACACATCCACGTAATGACATATTAACACCTAATAATGTTTATATAAATAGCACTTTATTATTAATAGTATTAATATATTAACATATCTAGATAAAAATGAGTGTCTACAGATTCAACAATAGAATTCTCATATTTTGGCAATTATAGTGACCTCGGATAGTCAACCACTATCCTTGATTAGCCGACCGCTAATCTTTAGTTAACTGACCGTTAACTTTACACATAAGATACACGGATCTCCCTTAATGACCGACCATCATCAAGACTACCCCATGCCGACCGCATGACTTTACAACCTTGCCAACCGCAAGCTTCACATAAACAAGGGGAACTGACCGCTCAACCCAAGTGATGACAACATAGTTCGAGTAGCCAACCGCTATACCTCAAGGACCCTTAACCACGATCAATTTTTAAACATATTATAGTGCACTTTATCCTATGGCACATCAACTATATCCGAATGTTTTCTCATCTTGTCACATAGCCAATATATCATTTACAAAACCATTTATTCACTGTTTTACAATGCATTACACAAAATTCCCACATATGCAAATCACGTTGCCATGGCAATATTACATTCCCGACCGAAATCAAAACCAATGCTCACTAGCATTTCATATACTTTTAAACCACTGCATATGTACTCAAAATCATGCATTTACAGTAAGTAAATCAAACCATGTTTACGACCAAAACATGAATCACACATGCTCATATCCGAACCGATATTAAAGAGCAAAGGAGGGAAACTTACTTCCAAGCTTAGGTAAGTATTCAAACTTACCTAAACTTCCAAAACCACTTTGAAAGACTTTTAAGACCGTTTCCACTCACCGATTTCACTTTGCCTTGCTTGCTACTACGAAACAAGCCCCCGACAAGTCACAAACCACCTCAAGATGCTACGTCTTGATTATTCCATGTTTTGGCCACACAAAACTAGAGTAAACTTGCATTAAAATGCATCCAACTCTCTGTTTCAAACCAAAATCCCGTAGCTCTCAAGATGCCCACTCAAAACTCATCCAAAATTTACCGAAATCAACCTCAAACACTTCTCAATCTTAACCCAGCCATAATATAATGATTCAATACATCAAGGTACATCAAATAACTTCTAAAACCCTTTTACAACATCCTTTTACTTCTAGCAATGATTAAAGTTCAACAACAACAAAAAAACCATTAACTAACAACCTAACAATTATAGATTCAACCAATTTCGGGATTCCATTGTAAAAAAAAACTTATACACAATATAACACATCCAAAATAAGATTGAAATCAACTCTTAACACTGGAAAAATAGATCCACTTCGAAAATCACAAGATTCCATCAATTAACCCTGAATTAAGCAAAATCCTATAATTATTCAATTGAAATCCATTAGAAAACATATATAAAGAGTCAAGAACTTAGGAATTTCAGTAAAGAACCTTTCATTAGAGGAGAAGAACGAAACTTACCTCTAATGAGTGAGTTTCCCCTTAATTGGATGTTTTCCTCTTGAAAAACAATGAAATTCAATAAGATTTTTGAGAAAACAAGTTAAAGAATCATTTAGAAAAACAAAGGATAAATAAACAAGATCATTACCTTGAATCTCTTATAGGAAAAGGAGTGTTTTGCTGAGAGTATTTTGAGAGAAAATATGAGAGAAAGAAAGTTATGTCAAATTGTGATTTGGAAAAAATAACTACATTTTAACTAAATCCTTATTAATTCATTTAATTAAAACCCTTTTAAAAATAATCCTAATTAAGAGAAAACTCAGATTAGACCAAATGGTAAAATAACTCCTTAAAGATTCAAAGTTTTGACTCTTTACAAAACAGTCACCTTTTAAAAATAGTTTTAAAAAGTTGCATTTTGGTCACTAACCAAAATGTCACCCTTCAAAAGCTTATTTTCCAAAATTTCTTTCACCAATATTTTTGATATATTAAAATATGATTTTTAAACATTTTTCCATATTTTTATCTTTCAAAAAGATATCTACTCCTGAATTCGAATTGAATCTCTAACCCGATCCACCAGACTGTGTAACTAGCCTTAAAACCGCTATTACCAAAAATGGGGCATTACAACTCTCCCCCTCTTAAGAAATTTCATCCACAAAATTTACCTGGAGGAAAAAGATGCGAAAATTGCTCCAACATATTCGCCTTACTTTCCCAAGTGGTTTCCTCGACAGCTCGATGTCGCCACAATACTTTGACCAGTTCTATCTTCTTACCACATAGAACCTTGCTGCTGGAATCAAGGATTTCCACCGACTCCTCATCAAAGGATTAATCCAGTCTCAACTCAATATGCTCCACCGGCATAAATACGAAGGATCCGATCGATACCTCCGAAGCATAGATACATAGAACACATCATGTATTTTCTCAAGCTCGGGAGGCAACCTCAACCGATAAGCCACAAGACCAACACGCTCCACAATCTCATACGGTCCAATAAACCTCGGACTAAGCTTACGCTTACGTCCGAATCACATCACTTTCTTCCACCGTGACACTTTCAAGAACACACGTTCGCCCAGCGCGTATTCAATTTCCATACGCTTCAAATCCGCATAAGATTACTACCGATCCGCAACCGCCTTCAAGCGTTCACACACAAGATTAACTTTCTCATCCGTGTCTTTCAACACATGTGGCAAGGAAACATGTTTTTCCCTACCTCAGCCCAACACAAGGGCATACGACACCTCCGGCTATACAACACCTCATATGGTGCCATCTGAATACTTGCTTGATAGTTTTTATTATAAGTGTATATCCCAAAATTTACAGTACCGTTTAAGGGTCATTTAGTGCTAAGATAATTGCTTAAAAGCTTACTTAGTGATTAAAATAACAAAAATGCAAAAGTTAGGATTTTCTCAATTATGGACTGTCGAAAAGAAATTTATGAGGTTTTAAGGTGTCATGTGATAGAGAGCGAGTAAAATAGGATACTCGCAAAATTTGGTTAAAATCCAAGGAAAATTGGAATGGGAATTCAAGGTTAAAGTTTATTGACCAAAATGATAAGTTTTCAAAACTTGTATGGTACAAGTTGAGATATAAAAAGTTGAAGGACCAAAGTTGTAATTACTTAAAAGTTAGGATTTTTTATCTCATAAATAAATACAGAATCTAAGGATGTGAATCGAATGTGGAATTATTGGTTCAATCTGATATTTCGATTATTGAGAAAATCGCAGTTAAAGTTAAAGTGGAATTCAGATACCTGGATTGAATTGGAATATTATGAAAATTTACCATATGATAGAGAAAGGTTATAAAAGTCATTTCCAAGTGTTGGAAATATTTTTAGTTTGATTCAAGATGAATCCTATAGTTTATTTCAGAGTAAAGGATTATTTATCGGTATATTGGATCAAATAGAAATTTTGGAGACTGATCTAAAGGACATGGAAAAATTCATAAAATATTATTTTATGAATATTTTATTGTATTTGGTTGGATTCTAACTAGATTTAGTTAGAATTTTATAAAATGGCAATTTTAAAATAAACTAGTAAATAAAGACTAGTTGGAGGGCAAATTTGTTAATTGGCAAGTATGGAAATTTTGAAATATTTATGAAATATTGAGGGCATTTTTGGAATATGAAATCTACATGGATTTAATCTTGACCCTTGATTTTTTATAGGATTAAA
The DNA here is from genome assembly GCA_019671005.1 of Hibiscus mutabilis. Classification (NCBI taxonomy): domain Eukaryota; kingdom Viridiplantae; phylum Streptophyta; class Magnoliopsida; order Malvales; family Malvaceae; genus Hibiscus; species Hibiscus mutabilis. The sequence continues at coordinate 23,650,539 of CM033739.1, read as the reverse complement.
TTAGCCATTGGATATAAAGGTTAAATTGGTAATTTCACCATTTAAATGAATTTAATATTCATTTAAATTTTACAAGTGGCAAAATAAGAATAAAAATGAAAACAATTGTTCATTAAACTTTCAACATACCATGAGTAGAGAAGAACAAAAAGGAAGAAGAAAACATTATTCTTCAAGCTTGATTTGGAAGGTTTAAAGTTAGATTCAAGGTATGATCCTTTAGAATAATTTGTTCTACATTCAATTCTCTACATTTTGGTAGTAATATTGCATGGTGTTGTGAAGAACTACTTGAGTTATTGATGGGAAAGAATTAGGGAATTGATGTTCTAAATTGAAATTAGGACTTGAATTACATGAATTCAATGTTGTTTTGATGAAATTAAGCTTGGATTATGTTTAATTTCATGTTTAAAGACATAAACCCTAACCCTAGAATTTAGGGATAATTAATTAGGTGTTTGAATTAGGGATGGAAATGAAGTTGTGATATAGTTTCTATGTTGGAAATGGTGAAAATCTTATGAAAAAAGGTTTTGGGACCATTCAGCAATTTTGAAGAATTTAGGGGAAATTATTGCAAAAAATTATTTTGATGATGGAAATGATGAGAATGTTTTTATATGTTGATACAAGGTGATTAAAATGAAAATACCTAATTAAATTGCATTAGGGACCAAAATGTAAACTTTGAAAAGTTTAGGGACTTGATTTTTGAACTTGTATTTGAAGTATATTATGTTGGAAAATTAAGTCTAGTGATTTAAATGTTGATTTTGAAGTTTAAATCAACAATTTGGGTTAAATTGAGTATTCGGCTACTTTAGGGACCAAAGTGCAAATTTTTAATGTTTGGGTCCTAAAGTGCAAAGGATGGAAAATGTAAGGTCTAGACTTGAAATTTATGGCTGGAAGCTTAAAAGAGTCCTTAGGGACTAAAATAAGTATTTTAGTAAAGGTTGAAGATTTGAAGGAAAATGTGAGGAAAAATGATTCGAATATAGAAATTTTTATCAGATCAATTTTATACATAATGGATAGTTATTTTAATTACTTTCCATTATTATATTTTGGATGATATTTACTAACATATACTTGGAATGGTATATGTTATTTTAAATGTAGATTTCGATATAAACCATGGTTGTTCCAGCAGAAAAGGAAAAGAAAAAAGTTTGAGAGTGATAATCAAATAGTGAAGGCAACCACATTGAAGGCTAAGGTGAGTGTATACATGTTTTTAAATGTATGTTTATTAACACACTAAAGGTAGACTTGCGATAAGTCAGTCAAAAAGGTAAAGAATTTTTATAAACAGCAAATATGTTTTTGGCATGATACTTTTTTTTACTGATTTAAAGATTTTGGCATATTTTATGATCACAAATGGTTTATAGCATGATATATATGACAAGCTATTTTATATAAATGGCATGTATACCATGGATTATATAGAACATATTGGAGTATGAACTGCTCTAATATGATATGTTTTACATGATATGAATTGTATATGGGTTGCTTGCCATTTTCCAGGAATTGATTTTAAGGTTGCCCTTGATTGTATAATATTGAGTTGGACAATATAGTGGTATAACATAAGAGTCACACTGTATCTGACACTTCATTGTGTCGACACTATGTGACGTCGATAGTTTGCAGCACTTCATTGTGTTGATATGGCAACACTTTATTGTGTTGATATGATTGCAACACCTCATTGTGTTGATATGTTCCTGATACTTCATTGTGTCGATAGAAAGGATAGTACTAAAATGTACACGACTCGTATATTAGTCACTTGATATTTACCTTGGGCTTTATGATTCCACAGAATGATTATATACTTTTATATAGTTTAGAATGATCAAAGTATGTTTTCTTGCATAGATATTCCTGCATTACAGATTATATGGTTTAAAGACTATCATGCTTTTGAAAAGTATCATGCATTATAAAGTATTTTATATGTTAATCATCTTTTGCCTCAATGAGTTATACTCAACGTGTATTGTTGTCATACACGTAGGTAAACGGAAGTAGGTGATGAGTTTTTGCATCACCCTTTCTTTTGGGAGATACAAATCGACAGGTTATTTCAGTACTTATGACATCCATGTTTTGTGTTTAATAGTGGCATGTACTAGCTAAACCTGCCTTTTTGTTAAAATACTTCAATCGTGTATGTAATAGTTCATAGATGTTAAACTTAGTTACTGCTTATTATTATTATATGTTCAATATGATTATATTATTTACGTAAAAAGTTTTACTATCGGGTATTAAATTATTATTTTATTTCCAAATTAGATAGGTTAAGCGTGCTTGAATTAGGGAAATTTCAAGATGGGTGACCACCTCAGAATTTGTCTTAAAAATGTTAAATTGCCGCGATTTTTGGATTAAAAGACTATTTTTAAAAAGTTGTGACATTTCTGACTCGTGATCAGTGTACGGTCATGGGAAAAGGGTGTTACATTTATTGGTATCAAAGCTATAGGTTTAGCCAATTCTGGAGTTAATTTGACCAGCTGACACACCATACACTTGGAAACATACTCAGCCATATCCTTTTTCAACCCAACCCAGTAGTACCTTTCCTTCAAATCACGATACATCTTGGTACTACTCGTATGCATAGTAAAAGGACTAGAATGTGCTTTCGCCAAAATAGTGTGCCTAAGCTCCGAAACTTCTGCCACCATTATTCGGCAGCACAAAACACCATCATCATCAAAATGGAAATTTGCCAAATTACCATCTGCTATGTCCTTAACATGAGGAACCAAACAATCATCAAACGGTTGCTTAGACTTAATCATCTGTGACAACGTAGGCTTAACTTGCAATTCAGCTAACAACCCAACTTCCCGTGTCACACTAAACTTCACAAACATCGTCCTAAACTCAACTGCTACCATACGACTCAACGCATCCGTAACAACATTGGCCTTTCCATGATGATGCTCAATTGTCAAGACGTAATCCTTAAGAAACTCCAACCACCTTCATTGCTTAAGGTTCAAATCCTTTTGAGACATCAAATATTTGAAAATCTTATGATCCGTGAAAACCATACACTTCTCACCATAAAGGTAGTGTCACCAAATCTTCAAGGAAAACACCACAGTTGCAAGCTCCAAATCGTGAGTTGGATAGTTGTACTCGTGAACCTTCAACTACCTCGACACATAGGCCACAACCTTTCTATCCTACATCAGCACACAACCCAAGCCAACATACGACGCATCACTATAAACCACAAACTCCTTCCCAGATTCCGATTGAATCAACATAGGAGCATGTGTCAAAACCTCCTTCAACTTCTCAAAAATCTACTGCTTCTTCTCCGTCCACACGAAAGGAACACTCTTCTGTTGCAACTTTGTCAACGGAGCTGCGATACTAGAAAACCCCTCCACAAAACGGCGATAATAACCAGGAAACCCAAGAAAACTATGCATCTAGGTTATTTCCAATTATGAATAGCCTCAATTTTCTGTGGATCAACACGAATACCCTCTGCGGAAACCACATGTCCAAGAAACATCACCTCCTTGAGCCAAAACTCGCACATCCTCAACTTAGCATACAACTGATTATCCTTCAATACTTGCAGCACAATCCGCAAATGTTGATCATGCTCTTCCTCGATACGAGAGTACACGGTATACCATCGATAAAAACCACCACAAACCGATCAAGGTACTCATGGAACACTTTAGACTCTCTAGGTGAAATGCTGGCAAAAGTGGAAAAAGATATGTGTTGGAAAGTATAAAAATGTGCCAAGATGAGTCTTTTGAGTGCAAGTATACACGGTCTACAAGTAATACAACTGGTAAGATGAGTATCGATCCCACAGAGATTGACTTGGAATTCAATTGCCTTGATTATTAATTGCCTTAAGAAAAAGTGATTTGATTTGAAGTTGGTTTTAAAAACAATTAAAAAGAAAGGGAATAAAAGTAAAGTAAAGACGATGGCAAGGAAGGTGCTTTAATGAATGATGAGCGGTGGCAGGGAATGACTGTTTTCACGCTATTCATGCCGTGCCAGCCTTTAATAACAACCTGTCTTGGCATTGTTTACCGAGCAAATTCAAAATTAGCAAAGCCTCTTTCGATGGTCATTGCCCTAAATTGATCATGTAAAAACCCCTATTTCTCTATAGTGCATGCTTTTAAATAAACCAATTTGATTAAGATCCAATCTATACTCCTAAGGGGTAGATTTCACTTCCGAAGTAAGTTCATCTACTTGAACGACTTCTCTTGAAGCTTCTCTCCTCAGTATTCAACAACTCAATCGTTGCCACCCCAAGTTTGTTAAGATATTGAGGAGAAATAGGCCAACAGTGCCAGCTCTCGCTTGGCATAGTATTTAGGAAATATTAAAGTATGTCGAATAGTGAAAACATTGTCAAGGCAGATTTATTATTAAAAACTAAAACATAAAAATAGCGTTCAACGGAAACATCCCCTACCAACTATTAAATTAGTTTATGATGAGGGACTTAACCAAAAAACCACAAACATTTCCCAAGTACATCATCATTTAAAACAAAATAAAATAACCTGAAAGAGAAAATGGGCTAGAAGGGGTCTCTCGATGCAACCCTTCAAGATCCAGGCTTCACCGCCAAGTTGGTCAGACCACCCTTCCTAGGTGCAGTCGGTTGTCAATCGTCACACACCAACTGCTCACTCCGATCTTCTTCACTTTTCCAAATGCTAGCTTGGTTGGTGTTTAAATAGGAGGGCGAGGAAGGGATAGGATTAGCTCTTCATGTTTTGAACTTCAACTGCCCAAGGGATACGGGATTATCATCTTATCCAAATTTGAATGAGAGCTGATCAGGCTAGGGCTGACGTCATACTGCCGATGCTGCCTTGGCATCCAAGCTTGGCATGAATCTACCAACAAGTCTTGGCACCATCTTATCTGCTATTTTTTCGGAGATTGATCCAATTGCTATCTTTTCAGAGCATGGTTATTTCCTATTTTTTCAGGGTCCAACAGCTTCTTGGCATGGCATCAAGTTCACTTCTCTGCCAACCGGTGCTTGCCATTGTCTGGTATTCCTCTGGCATTCCTTCCTGTTGTTGCTTTTCTGAGCCAAATCCTATGCCAATGGCGCCCGATATTTCTCTGCCAATGGCGCCCGGTATTTCTCTGGCATTCCTTCCTGTTGTTGCTTTTCTGAGACAAATCCTATGCCAAACTTACAAAACTGCCAACAAAAAACCATTCACACTGCATAGACAGAATTCTAAACTCCTTATGCAAATGCATGGTTTTAACATCCTAATGCAACTAAATGCACCTAAAAACAAGCAAAAGCATTATAAGATTGGCATTAAAAACAATACTTTTGGAGAGGTAACACACCCCCAAACCTAACTCATTGCTTGTCCTCAAGTAATGCAAACAAAATAAAAACAAAAGAAATCTGTGAAAAAGTTACCTCGACAAAATTTTGGTTAAATGCCAACACATACTGTCAAGCAGAATTTGGCTCTATTTCTATCCTCAGTATCTCAGTACAATACTGCAAAACTAGTAATTCAAGTGCAGCAATATAACTCTAGTCTAAGTTTACGAAGAGTGCATGATGTGTAGGCAATATGCATCAAGTATCCTTTCACTCCCTTAGCCAATTTTACTACCTAAACTCAGATTTTTATCATTTTTTTCTTTGCCAAGGGTTTTTGTTGGCATTAATTTAAGCTTGCTTCGTGACACTATTTAGCGTGAGAGATAAGAGGGAGCATACCACGAATCCCCACCTTAATATAGACATCACTACGCTTTCTCTTCAACTCATACTCTAAGGTTTTGGACTTGAGAACTAAGAGGGAGCAAACCACGAAGCCTCAAGTAGCTTATTATCCCTAAGGTAGAGGAGAGTTCTATTTTTTTTCTTGCCTTGGCAAAACATTGATGCCTTATTTATTTCTTTTACCCTGACATCATTTTTTTAAATCTGAGCATAGTTTCAAAAGGTCTAAGTTTCCTAAGGAACTAGATACATACTACGTGTTAAGTGTAAGTTCAATTCCCTAAACTAGAGATCAATTGCCAAGCAAACCTGGCATACTACGCTGCCGGATGGCATGACAACTAAAGATTAAAGTTTCCTCATTGGACAGACACCTAGATCAAATTAAACTTGCCTAACAAATGCTAACATTTTTCAAAATTAAACCGAGGCAGAATTTTCTTTTTTCTTTTTTTAGTGGTTCGATATGCATCTATGTAAATGACCTAAATGGCATGGCAACAGAATTTAGACATGAAATGTATTGCATGGCATAAATGTGAGAAAATGCACACCCCCAAACCCAAGATGTGCATTGTCCCCAATGCATGAAACAACATATATTTACAAGAAAAATAGAAAAAAAAATTGAAAATGTATGATCATGTAAATGCACTGGAATGAAATGTAAATGAGTTTAGGAAGAAGAGGACTCCCATTCGGAGACTATTTGCCGTGTGGCATGGGTTTTTCTTCTCACAAATAGCCCATGATCAGGGGCCGTGTACTTCTTTCTTTTCAGGCTCAGTTTTGAAACGGCAGTGGAGGCTCCAACTTCCTTCTTTTCCTTGGCAGGTTCTGATGCAGTAGGTGCATCGATAGCATCAAATGGCGTATATATAGCAGGTGTCACTAGCGACTTGGCTTTGGCAGACTTGGCTTTGGTTTCCTTTGATTCAGATGAAGAATCAGAACTGGCAGACTCGACTTGAACTGGAGACAACAGGACTGTGGCATCAAATGGGCTATGAACTGGACTAGCTGGCATGGCATTGTCGCTGGCAGAGAGTTCGGTAGGGAAGTTTGGAAACTTTGGCACAAAGTCAGTTGATAATTTTGTAAGATCCTCTCTGATCACAACATCCCTAGCGTGGATGTACTGTCGCATCTTGACATTGAGCTCCTTATCCTTTTCCAGCTTTTGGAGAATAATCTCCTGGCATTGGTGAATTTGGGACAGCATTGCCATTGAACTATCCGGCACAGTTTCTGGCATGGTTGCTGGTGCGGCCTTTGACTCCTTAGGCTTTGGTGTAGGTGCCCTTGCCTTTCCCTTGCCCTTATCCTTGGGCTCAACAGCAACTAGATTCCTCCATATAGCAATAGTAATTGTTATTCCTTTGATCGTTTGCCCTTATCTATATCAAGCCTTGGCATATCATGGAGCATGCAAACGTTAGAAATCAACAAAGAGAAAAACAAGCTTCCTAAGTTTCCTCAACAATGAGCTTGCAAACATTAATTTTGCCCCCCATATCAATGGAGTGCAACAGGATCGTCATTTCTTCTGATATGGTCTCGTTATGGGATGTGGGCATCAGATTAGCCTTGGGAAAGTGATTCCATCCTCTCCATTGGGGTTTTAATGCCAGCCTGTTCACCATACGGTGCCCCTTGGATGACATTGTCCATGTCGTGCCAGGCTCGCACAGATCTGCCAACAGCCTCTTTCTCTTGGCCGCGTTTATTGATTCAGCCTACTCGAAATACTCATCCTCTGCACCATCTAACTTAAACATACTGTTAATATATCCGTCATCAAAATAAATATATTTACCTCTAATCATCAAGAAGGGCGAATCCTTGGTCACAAGGTGCGCATAGAATTCTTGGACGATAGTGGCATAAATCTCTCCTTTTTGCTGGCAGAACTGAGTCCATTTGTGCAAGCTAATCGTAGACATGACTTCTGGAGGGAAGACATTGTTCGCCTCTATTTTGAGGTTGAAGTGATTCTCATAGCAAAAATTCCTCGAGGCAAAATTGGAGAATCACTTGAAGGAAGTCGAAGAGGAAGGCATTGAAAGATCTTGGACGATGTTGAACAAAGATGAAGAAGAAGAAGCGGCTTAGGTTTTGGTACTTGCTTGTCGAAAAGAAAAGTAAAAATTGAGAGAGAGTTTTGGTTATGTAACCGGTTAAGGTAAGAAAGTGAAAGGTTTTGGGTCGGTTGAGTGTTTTAATGGGAGGAGTAATTAGGGATAATGATGAAAAATAAAAAGAAATAAATTAAAAGAGGGGACTTGATAAGGATGAAGTAATAAGGTGATAGGTGATAGGGTAAGGATTGGAGTGATAAGGTGTTTGGTTTGAATTTTAAATTTTAACCCAAATTTTGGGCGGCTAGGGTTTAAGGTTAAAAGAAAAAATACTCTTTCTCCTATTGAATGGGCCGGTCAAGCTAGGGTTTTTCTCATTCTTCCAAATTTAGCACCGCCGCATGCCAAGCAGTTCTGGCTCTATGACTGGTAGACTTCACTATCAGCTCCTGCCAAATAATCCTGGCGTGCTTCCTGGCATGGTTCATGGCATAACGAATCTGCGCAACTCAAAGGAAACCTTTTAACACAATAAAGGAATAAAACTTGAAATATAAAAAGAAAGAAAAAACATATAAAAACCTTGAAACCTATAAACAAAGAAGACATCTATCCTAATATTTACAAAGGTTCAAACCTGATGGTGTTTTCATGTTACCTCTGCCAAGAGGATCACCTCTTTGGCATTGTTCTGATAACCTTCTATGTAGTGCTTTAAACGTTGGCCATTCACCTTAAAGATTTCTCCCGTCTTCAAGTTGTTAATATCCACAGCTCCATGAGCATAGGGCTTCACAACTTCATAAGGGCCCGCCTATCTTGATCTGAGTTTCCCTAGAAACAACTTAAGCCGTGAGTTGAATAACAAAACACGTTGGCCTACCTCAAACTGTCTAGGTATTATCCTACTGTCATGCCATTGTTTTGCCTTCTCCTTGTAGATCCTGGCGTTCTTATAGGGTTGTGTTCTGATTCTTCCAATTCATTTAGGTCTAGCAACATTTTTTCCCTATCAGCTCTACATGCCATGTGTTTTGATGGCCCAGTAGGCTTTATGCTCAAGCTCCACTGGCAGATGGCATGGTTTTCCGAAAACGAGTCGAAATGGTGACTTACCCAAAAGAGTTTTATATGCAGTCCTATAAGCCCACAAGGACTCATCTAGTCTCAAGGACTAGTCTTTCCTTAATGGATTAACAGTCCTCTCTAGAATGTTTTTAATCTTTTTATTTGAAATCTCGGCTTGCCCGTTTGTATGTGGATGATATGCCGTAGCAATTCTCTACTGTATACCATACATACACAAAGCTTTAGAGATTAGATTACATTTAAAATGGGTGCCTTCATCGTGAATAATCACCCTAAGGGCGCCAAACCTAGTAAAAATGTGTTTGTGCAAGAACTTGGCAACAACCCTGGCATCGTTTGTTAGCAGGGCCACAACCTCTACCCATTTAGATACATAGTCAACAGCCACAAGAATATATACATTACTGAATGAGGGTGGAAAAGGACCCATAAAGTCTATCCCCCATACATCAAATAAATCCACAGGCATAATGTTTTGGAGTGGTAGTTGGTGTCCGCCAGAGATGTTTCATGTCTGTTCGCATCGATCACATGTCTTTGCATACTCATGGGCATCCTTATATAGTGTGGGCCAAAAGAATCCTGACTGTAGTACCTTGGTAGCAGTCTTTACCACAGCAAAGTGACCTCCATATGGTGCTACATGGCATAGATGCAATATGTTATGTTGTTCATCCTTTGGCACACACTGGCAGATCACTTGGTCTGCATACTGCTTGAACAATATTGGCTCATCCTAATAATATTGCCTAACTTCCCGCAAGAACCTCTTATTGGCATTGTATGCCAAGTCTGGTGGCAGGAAGTTACTTACCAAGTAGTTGACAATGTCAGTATACCATGGCACGACATTAACTTCAAGCAAATACTCGTCAAGAAATTCATCTCTTATAGAATTTGTCTTACCATCTTCAAGATGATGCTTCAGTTGCGAGAGAGGGTCAACTACTAGGTTTTCACTGCCCTTCTTGTCTCAAATCTCAAGGTCGAATTCTTGAAGTAGTAGCGTCCATCAGATTAGTATGGCTTGGCATCCTTCTTTGCCAAGAGATACTTCAATGGCGAATGATCTGTAAAAACCACAACTTTGTTACCAATTAAGTAAGATCTAAATTTGTCAAAAGCAAATACAACCACAAGAATTTTTTTCTCGGTCGTAGAGTAGTTTAGTTGTGCTTCGTTCAAGGTTCGGCTGGCATAGTAGATGGCATGAAAAACCTTGCCATGCCTTTTTCCCAAGACTGATCCAACGGCATAGTCACTGGCATCGCACATGAGCTCGAAGGGCTTACTGCAGTCCGGTGCCACAACTATAGGGGCATTGACCAACTTCTCTTTAAGCTCCTGAAATGCTCTCAAACAAGAATTGTCAAATGCAAAAGTGGCATTATGTTCTAACAACAAGCATAAAGGTTTAGCAATTTTTGAAAAGTCTTTAATAAAACGCTGATAAAAACTGGCATGTCCTAAAAAACTCCTTATACCTTTAACACTCGTTGGAGGCGGTAGCTACTTAATTACCTCAACTTTTGCTTGATCCACTTCTAACCCTCTCTCAGTTACCTTGGCCCGAGAACAATGCCCTCCTTCACCATGAAGTGGCATTTTTCCCAATTCAACACTAGGTTTGTCTCTATGCATCTCTTCAAGACTTGTTCCAAACTCAGAAGGCATTCTTCAAATGTTTTGCCAAACATTGAGAAATCATCCATGAATACTTCCATGTTGTGCTCGATCATATCGAAAAAATGGACATCATGCAACGTTGAAACATTTTTGGTGCATTACATAGGCCAAATGGCATCCTTCTAAACACAAACGTCCCATAAGGGCACGTGAATGTGGACTTCTCTTGATCATCAAGAGGGATGTCAATCTGATTATAAACTAAATAACCATACAAAAAATAATAGAATGCTTTACCTGCCAATCTGTCTAGCATCTGATCAATGAATGGCAATGGGAAGTGGTCCTTCCTTGTGGCATTGTTCAGCCTCTTATAGTCCATGCACACTCTCCATCCTATGATAGTTCTGGAGGGGATTAACTCAGCTTCACTGTTTCGTACCACGGTCATGCCACCCTTTTTGGCACGCATTGCACCGGGCTAACCCAATAGCTATCAGAAATGGGATATATAATCCTGACATCAAGCCATTTTATGATCTCTTTTTTCACTACCTCTTTCATGCTTGGGTTTAGCCTTCTTTGGCCTTTAATGGCCTTGCCATGGTACTCCTCTAAGATAATCTTGTGCATACAAATGGTTGGGCTAATACCTCTGATGTCTGCCAAGGTCCACCCTAATGGTTGCTTATAATCGTGTAATATTGCCAACAATCTTTCCTCCTGATCATTAGTGAGACCAGTGACAATGATCACCGTGAGAGTTGAATGTTCACCTAAATAAGCATACATCAAGTGATCTGGCAATGGTTTCAGTTCCAATGCTGGTGGCTCCTCAATTGATGGTCTAGGTGCCTTGATTTCTCTGCCGACCAACTATAGTGGCTTAAAATAACTCGTCTCTTCAGCCTCCAAGACTAGTTCTTATGGTTCCTCAAACAGATCAGCTATGCCATCTAAATTGTTGACAACAAATTCTGTATCCTGGCATAACTATGATGTGTCCAAAGTATAAATGGACTCAATCATCTCCTCTACTTGGCACTCATCAGGTTCATCTGGACATTTCAAAGCTTGAAACACATTAAATGTAACTTGCTAGTCATTCATGCTCATCGTTAGTTCCCCTTTATGAACATCAATCAAAGCCCTACCCGTGGCAAGAAAAGGTCTCCCCAAAATAATCGGGACATTAATATTAGCCTCATAATCCAAAATGATAAAATCAGCTGGAAAAATAAATTTGTCTACCTTTACCAACACATCCTCAATCTTACCCTTGGGATGTGCATAAGATCGGTCTGCCAACTGAAGTGTCACCGTGGTAGGTCTTGCTTCTATGCCAAGCTTCCGAAAAACTGACATTGGCATCAAGTTGATGCTGGCTCCTAGGTCACACAGTGCCTTGCCCATGAATTTGTTGCCAATGGTGCAGGGAATAGTGAAACTTCTCGAATCTTTCAGCTTTGGTGGCAATCGGTTTAGGATTATAGCACTGCATCCTTCGGTTAGAGCAACAGTTTCAAAGTCTCTCAATTTCCTCTTTTTGGACAGAATGTCCTTCATAAATTTGACATAGTTGGGCATTTGTTCAAGGGCTTCTACCAATGGAATGTTGATTTGTAATTGCTTAAGAACCTCTAAGAAGAGCTTGAATTGCTGATCTTGCTTATGCTTTTGAAGTCTTGCTGGAAATGGTGGTGGCGGATAAACATATGTCATTGCTAGCTTTGCCAAGGCAGTGCTGGCATCAGTCTGTTTGGCATCGGTGTTGGCATCAGTATGCTATCTGGCATCGGTGCTGGCATCATCTACTTTTGGTTTCTCTTTCTCTCCTTCACTAGGATTATTTGCTGGCGCTGGTTTCTCGATTTGGCAGTTAACTGGCGGCTTGGCAGCCTTCTCCACCTCACACTACTTACCGCTCCGAATAGTTATGGATTTACATTGCTCATTTTCTTTGTACCGAGCATCTTCTGTGTCACTTGGCAATGTTCCTTGGGGTCGATTGCTGAGTGCGTTGGCAATCTGCCCTATTTGGACTTCCAAGTTTCTCATTGATGCTACCAAACTCTGGACTGTGGCATCATTCCTCTCCATGTACTCTGTGAGTATGCCTCTTTGGTGGAATCTCTGTCCTTGCTAAAAATTGTTTTAGGCTTTCTGCGGCATGGCATTATGATAGAATTCTGGCATGGCATTGTTATTCTGCCTTTGGGTATTCTGGCGCTGGGCATTGTACTGGTTTCCTCCTTGATTTCCCCATGCTAAACTTGGGTGTTGTCTCCAACCTGCATTATAAGTATTGGAGTTAGGATTATAGTAATTATTAACATTGCCAACAAAGTTTACTGATTTAGGGTTGGCAGGGCATTCATCTACATGATGATTCTCTCCACAAATTGTACAGAAAGGATCTAATGCTTTGACTTCCCGGGACTCGTTGTTCTTTTGCAACGTTCTTACCATACTAGTAAGGTTGGAAATCTTGGCATGAATGGACTTTAGTTCATCAACCTGAAATTTCCCATTGGTTTTAGTTCCGGTCCCAAGTCTCGCAACTGGATATTCAAAATCAATGATTGCAATCCTTTCTAAAATGTCAACAGCCTCAGTATATGTCTTGTCAAGCAATAGCCAGCTGCTGAAGCATCAACGACAGTCCTCGTTTGTGCATTCAATCCATTGTAAAAGGTCTGGATCTGGGTCCAATTTGGGATTCCATGCATAGGACACCTCCTCAATATGTCTTTAAATCATTCCCATGCATCATATAAGGTCTCATCCTCAGCCTGCCTGAATGTAATGATCTCACCTCGCAGCTTGGCAGTGAATGTTGGCGGCTGGAATCTTGTCAAAAACTTCTGCATAGGTCTGCCCATGAAGTAACTGAGCTAGGTGGCAAGAAGTTAAGCCAAGCCTTTGCTCTGACTCTCAAAGAGAAAGTAAATAACTTTAGCTTCACGGTATCTTCAGGTACTCCATTTTGTTGGAATAGTTGGCAAATCTCCATGAACTGCTTCAGATGCTACCTCAGATATCCAGTAAGTTCTCCATCAAACTAGCCTGCATTCAAAAGAGTTTGAATCATTACTGGCTTAAGTTCGAAATTGATAGCGTTTACCTTTGTGCCAACAAGTCCTGACATCAAATTGTCAATGGTTGGTGCCGAATATTCTCTAATAGGTCTCTTATTAACAACTGGGACAACAGGTTGTGGTGGTATCTCATTATTAAGTGGATTTCCTCCATTGTTCACCACACCATTCCCTCAATTACCTTGGTTTTGCATCTCTCGAAATATTCTTTTTAACCTCCGCAAGGTTTTCTCAATTTTTGGATCGTATGGCCACTCGTCCACCACATGATGGCTTCTAGTCATACACCGACAAAAAATAAAAGGTAAAAACAAAAACAAAAACAAAAATAAAAATAAAAATAAAAATAAAAGTAAGACAAGTAAGAATTTAAAAACAATCAATTCCGTTGCAATCCCCGGCAACGGTGCCAAAAACTTGTAGACTCTCTAGGTGAAATGCTGGTAAAAGTGGCAAAAGATATATGTTGGAAAGTATAAAAACATGCCAAGATAAGTCTTTTCTGTGCAAGTATACACAGTCTGCAAGTAATACAGTTGGCAACCTGAGTATCGATCCCACAGAGATTGACTTGGAATTCAATTGCCTTGATTGTTACTTGCCTTCAGAAAAAGTGATTTGATTTGAAGTTGGTTTTCACGCTATTCATGTTGTGCCAGCATTTAATAATAACCTATCTTGGCATTGTTTGCCGAGCAGATTCAAAATTAGCAAAGCCTTTATCGATGGTCATTGCCCTAAATTGATCATGTAAAAACCCCTATATCTCAATACTGCATGCTTTTAAATAAATCAATTTGATTAAGATCCAATCTATACTCCTAAGGGGTAGATTTCACTTTCAAAGTAAGTTCATCTACTTGAACGAATTCTCTCGAAGCTTCTCTCCTCAGTATTCAACAACTCAATTGTTGCCACCCCAAGTCTATTAAGATATTGAGGAGCAATAGGCCAACAGTGCCAGCTCTCGCTTGGCATAGTATTTAGGAAATATTAAAGTATGTCGAATAGTGAAAACATTGCCAAAGCATATTTACTATTAAAAACTAAAACTTAAAAAATAGCGTTCAACACAAACATCCCCCACCAACTATTAAATTAGTTCATGGTGAAGGACTTAACCAAAAAACCACAAACGTTTCCCAAGTACATCATCATTTAAAACAAAATAAAATAACTTAAAAGAGAAAATGGGCTAGAAGAGGTATTTCGATATAGCCCTTCAAGATCTAGGCTTCTCGGCCAAGTTGGTCGGACCACCCTTCCTAGGTGCAGCCAGTTGTCAATCGTCACACACCAACTCCTCACTCTGATCTTCTTCGCTCTTCCAAATGCTAGCTTGGTTGGTGTTTAAATAGGCGTAAGAGGAAGGGATAGGATTAGCTCTTCAAATTTTGAACTTCAACTGCAAAAGGGATAAGGGATTATCATCTTATCCAAATTTGAATGAGAACTGATCAGGCTAGGGCTGATGTCATACTGCAGGCGCAGCCTTGGAGCCTAAGCTTAACATGAATCTGCCAACAAGTCTTGGCACCATCTTATCCGCTATTTTTCGGAGATTGATCCAATTGCTATCTTTTCGGAGCCTGATCATTTCCTATTTTTTTGGGGTCCAACAACTTCTTGGTGTGGCATCAAGTTCACTTCTCTGCCAACCGGTGCTTGGCATTGTCTTGTCCATCTGTGCCAACAACGCCCGGCATTTTCTCTGGCATTCCTTTCTCTTGCTGCTTTTCTAAGCTAAATCTTATGCCAAACCTACAAAACTGCCAACAAAACAACCCTTCACACTGGCATAGACAGAATTCTAAACTCCTTATGCAAATGCATGGTTTTAACATCCTAATGCAACTAAGTGCACCTAAAAACAAGCAAAAGTAGTGTAAGATTGGCATTAAAAATAGTACTTTTGGATAGGTAACAAACACCCTATTCATCATGTCCATGAAAGCCGTCGGGGCATTCGTCAAACCAAACGACATCACCAAAAACTCATAATGCTCGTACCTCATACGAAACGCCGTCTTATGCACATCCACATCCTTTACCTTCAACTGGTAATACCCCAACCCTAAATCAATCTTCGAAAACACCGCAACCCCGCGAAACTGATCAAACAAGTCATCAATTTGCGGCAACAAATATTTGTTCTTCACCATCAACTTATTCAACTGACGATAATCAATGCACATACGCATCGATCCATCATTTTTCTTCACAAAATAACCAGAGCACCCCAAGGATAAACACTTGGCCGAATGAACCCATGATCTAACAACTCCTGGATATGAGACTTTCACTCTTTCAACTCCTTTGGTGCAATCTGATAAGGAGCAATAGACACCAGAGTTGTACCTTCTTACGTCTCAATACGAAATTCCACCTCCCTATTCGAAGGTAAACCTAGCAACTCTTATGGGAAAACTTCCGGATAATCAGATACAGCCCGAATGTCTTGCACCGGAACACCCTTGGCTTTCAGATTCATAACAATAGCCAAATAGGCTTGGCAACCATCAAACATAATTCTCTCCGCTCAAGAAGCCGGCACAACATTGGACAGGAACTTCACATTCTCACCAACCACCACAACTTCATAATCATTGGGCCAAGTTCAGAGAAATCCTTTTAGACTCACAATCTACCACCGCCTTGTGCTCACTTAGCCAATCCATACCCAAGAAAATGTCAAAACCATGAAATGGCAACTCCATCAAATCCGTAGCAAATTCATGACCTTGCATTGTCAAAGGACAATGCCTATACAACCTTCTAGTTGTAACTGTCTCCCCAAAAGAACTAGTTACCAACATGCCAACATCCAAAACCTCATCAAGAATATTCAGAAATGATGCATGCTCATTTAAAATATATGAATGAGTAGACCCTGAATCAATCAAAGAAAACAACGACAAAGATTGCAAGGTGAAAATACCTGCGATAACATCAGTGTCGTTGCGTCCCTCACGATGAGCATAAATCTGTGCTGGCCCACCATTCTTTGGTTGTACAGCGACAGCATGAGCCACAACTCTCTGGCCATCATCGCGCCTCTAAAATTACCCTACCACGGCCTCGGCCCCTAGCAGGTACAGCAGCCCGAACCGGTGTATCACCCACAGCTCGAGGACAGTCACGCTTCATGTGACTAGGTGATCTACATATCCAGCAACTCATGGTATTTCCCCAACACTTACCCGTGTGGCGTCTACCACAACGCTCACACTCATGCATAATACGAACACCTTGGTTACCATGGCCAACATTGCCACCTCGCCTATAATCCAACTTATGCCTCTTATCACAGAACCTCCTGTTCTACTTCCTGAAATTACCAAAATCAGCCCCACGCTTGTTCGAGCTCATGCCTGAACCTTGTCCTATTATCCCCAAGGACTGCTCAATATCCTTAGCACAGTTCACAAGCACATCAAAATCTGTGTAATCCGTAGCCAACATGTATGTTTTGATATCCATCACCAACCCATAGCGAAACCCGTTGCACCTCTCAAGATCATCCAGAACCAACTTCGAAGTATACTGACTCAAATAGATAAATTTCACCTCATATTCAACCACGGACATGCCACCCTATTCCAAGGCCATAAACTCTCGTTTCCTCGCATCTAGATACTGAGGGCCAAGATACTTCTTCTTGAAAGCTCTTCGAAAGAGCTCCCAAGTTATATCTGCCTCTGGAACACTAGCAATTGTGGTCACACACCAATGATAAGCATCACCATGCAACAATGACACAGTACAACCCAACTTACGCTCATCTTTATAGCCTATCTGATTCAGAATACAAAGCGTACTCTCTAGCCAACCCTCGGCTGCCTCAGGGCTCAAACCCTTGAACTCAACACCTCCCAAACTGCGAAGACATTCTAAGGATAACCCTGGGTTAACTGCCACAGCAGGTGTCGGTGCCTGCGCATGCACTCCAGCCATCATTGCTTGAAAAGCTCCTGTTATCACCTGAACCAACAGAGTAAAATCACAAAACACTGGCACTTGATGAGCCTGGGGTACACCACCAGCTCCAACATCAACATGCTGAACCAATGGAAGAGGATGAGGTAAAACATTAGGGGGATTCTCTTCCTCAACATTATTTTGCAGCCATTGAACGTGTCTCACGTCGAGCCATGCTATCAAAAGCATCAAAACACATTAAAGTCAGGCTAACATAAGGCAAAGGATACAAGACCATCTTATAAAACATTTTAAAACCTCGGTAATATGTAATGTGTTCCCAATTCATACCCCAACATGATATAAATCAAACATCATACACGTACACAAGCACTGTGCATAGCAAACAATGATAATCAATCAAAAAACAACATCCCAACCTTTCGAAACCTGACTCTGATACCAACAAATGTAACCCCCTCGACCTGGCCTAGATGCCCGACCGAATCGAGTGAGCTATATTAGGTTTTACAAAGCAAATCGAAGAAGGGTTACGAAAAGTCAATCCAATTTTTTCCTTTTATCTAGTATAGATGCAAGTTAGTAATCCTACATGTCCATACTCGTAGCAAGTGAAATTTAGAAGAAAATGAATCACAAATAGGTAGCCAATTGCATCACATTCATTATGAGGACTAAAACATAAATACTTTAAATTATTGGTCCAAAATTGAAATTAAAGTTACCAATCCTCAATTAGTCCATTTACATGACCATATATCAAATTTTAGGTCAATATGATCATCCATGTGCATTCAATTACATTTGTAATACTAAGGGACTAAAACGCAAGAGACCAAAAATTGGTTTCCATGACTTTACCTGTAAAAAATGCCTCCCGTACTGATACGTACATGGTCGTACCGATACGGAACAACAACGCGTACTGGTACACAATGTACCGTATCAGTACACCACGTCAGCTTGCACAATACAAAAGTCGTACTGGTACGAGCCCTTGGTGTTCTGGTACACGGGTTTTCCTTCAAAAAATTATTTTTCAGTAATGAGTCCCCGTACCAGTACACTCAATCCCGTACCGATACGCCAAGCTTAGTTTGCTTGTCCGTACCAATACTCCAATGCTTGTACCGATGCTGACTACCCTATTTTGGCTAGCCGTACCGATACGGTCCCCTGCGTATCGGTACGCATAGGCCTGTAATGTCATTTTCCTCAAAAATTTCACTCAAATCTAGATGCATTTGGATCCTAGCAACTTGCATACATGGATATAAATATTCAACAATACATATACCAACACTTGTACCATGGTTTAGCAACAAAACATGCTAATGCTATCATTAAGATTACTTTAGAGGCACTCTCCCTAAAACACTCCACCAACTTTCCAAAGTGCTCAAATAGACATTCATCAGCACAAGCATCATGCCAATATCACTCAACACCCAATTCAACATTTTATGATAATCAAAGCATGCCATCCAAGCAATACCATCTAGATGCATACCTGGGCAACCTCATAACATCAACCATGGGTAACGATGCACAACAAACTTAGCAACATCAATTAAACTCCGAAATCACAACATTACACGTGCTCAAAACTAGGGAAAAACATAATTAAAAATCCCAAAATCCATGGAGAACACATTGCCTTATTAACCGAAAACATAAACCGAGTTCATACTCAAAATTGCTTTGCCTCTTGGATTAATATGACTTTGCATTTGCTGCCCCAAGCCTTAATCCTCTACACCATTAGGAAAAAGATAGCGTAAGCACACTTGCTTAGTGAGGATGCTCTTAAAACAATGATGCATTAAAACCCTTAAAAACCAACACTTGATTTCAAACCATGCTTACGACCTAAGCAAGTTCCAATGATTCCAACTCAAACCATGCATATCGACCATATGCAAAACAATGTATATACCACATGCTTAAACCCCCAAAGCATTCTATAAAAAACCATGCTTGAATTCCAAAGCATTAAATACAAAACCATGCTTAAATCCCAAATCATTAAAAACATATTCAACAATAGAATTCTCATATATTGGCAATTATAGTGACCTCGGATAGTCAACCACTATCCTCGATTAGCTTACCGCTAATCTTTAGTTAACTGACCGTTAACTTTACACATCGGATGCACGAATCTCCCTTAATGACCGACCATCATCAAGACTACCCCATGCCGACCTCATGACTTTACAACCTTGCCAACCGCAAGCTTCACATCAACAAGGGGAACCGACCGCTCAACCCAAGTGATACCAACATAGTCTGAGTAGCCGACCGCTATACCTCAAGGACCCTTAACCACGATCAATTTTTAAACATATTATAGTTCACTTTATACTATGGCATGCCAACTATATCCAAATATTTTCTCACCTTGTCACATAGCCAATATATCATTTACAAAACCATTTACTCACTATTTTACAATGCATTACAAAAAATCCCCACATATGCAAATCACGTTGCCATAGCAATATTACATTCCTGACCGAAATCAAAACCAATGCTCAATAGATTTAATAGATTTAATATACTCAAAATAATGCATTTACAGTAAGTAAATCAAACCATGTTTAGGACCCAAAAATGAATCACACATGCTCATATCCGAACCGATATTAAAGAGAAAAGGAGGGAAACTTACTTCCAAGCTTAGGTATGTAATATCCCAATTTTTAGACTAGTAACCAAAATGTAATTTTTGAAAGTCTAGGGGTTAAATTATAAACTTTGGAAAAGTTCAGGGACCAAAGTGTAATTTTAAAAAGTTAAGTAATTTATCCCCGTAAATGGATAGTTTACCCCCAAGAGTGGTATTTCTGTGTTACCCAGGTTTTTCATACGAGGCTTATATTATTTGAATTTGGATCGAACTGAAAAGTTGAGCGCGCTCAAGCCAGAGTAGCATTAGGATGGGTAACTTTATGGGAAGGTCTCATGTCAATAGTTGAGATAGATAAAAAGGGGAATCAGTTCGAGTTGAAATTTTTTATGGATATCTGATGAAGGATTATTAAGAGAAATTTATCCGATAATGTTTTCGGGTAAATTATTAGTATATTGGACCGAGTCAAAATTTCAAGATTTTGTTTTTTACAAAATTATGGAATATTTTGTATGTCAAAAATATTTACATATGGAGATCAGAATGATGAAAATTTCAGATTTTACTCGATAGTTTGGAAATTGGAAAAAAATCGTAGAAAGTGAATATCGGGTAATCGGATCGAATTGAAATTTTTAAGACAATTTCAAGGATTATGGAAAATTCATAAAATACTATTTTATGAATATTTTATTACATTTCGTTGGATTCTAACTAGATTTAGTTAGATGGCGATGTAATGGCAATTTTCAAGTCTTGTTAGGTAAATAAAGTCTAGTTGGAGGGTAAATTGGACATTTGCCATGGATGACATTTTTGGAATATTTTAAAATGTTGAGGGCATTTTTAGAAGATGATAAACACATGGATTTAATCTTGGCCCTTGGTTTATGATAAGATTAAATTTAGCCATTGGATTTGAGGGCTAAATTAGTAATTTCACTAATTAAATGAATTTAAAATTCATTTAATTGTCACATGTGGATTAAAAGGAAAAAGATGAACAAAAATTTCTCATCTTTCTTGGAGAATTTCGAAAAGCAAGAGAAAAAAGGGAGAAATTTTCTTTGGCAAATTTCAAGGTTCTAAAGTTAGAATCAAGGTATGTTGCTTTGAAATGAATTGATCTATGCTTCATGCTCTTTCTTTTGATAGTAATTTGCATGGTGATATGAATAATAGTTCATGTTCTTGAAGAGAAGAAATTGGAATTTCATGAACCATGTTAGAATTAAGGCTTGACTTAAGTAATTCAAGTGTTGTAAACATGAAAACAATCTTGAACTTTGTTTAATTCTATGTTCAAGGTTATAAACCCTAACCCTAGAATTTGGGGATTTGGTTAGGGAATTGAATAAAGGATAGAAATGAATGATTTGTGATACTAGAAGCCCTAAATTGATGTTAGAATAAAAATTTCCCTTAGGAAGAATAAATGACCAATTCGGTTAGAATTGGAAATAAAGGGGAAATTATTGTGAAAATTATTCTAGTATTAGAAATGATGAGATTATGATCAAATTAGCTTGAATTGATAATTTAGGACCAAAATGGAAATATTGGAAAGTCAAGGACCATTTCGATCAAGGAAGAGAAATTAGAGGAAATTATGGAAAATTTTCCATAAGATTGGATATGATGAAATTATGATTTTTACAAGCTTTAAAATTTCATTTGGACCATTTAGAAGTTTGTAAAAACATAAGGATCAATTCCAAAATCTTGGAAAGATTAGGGACCAATTTGGCATTTTGGGGAAAATTAGGGACTAAAGTGAAAAAATTGTTTTCATGGAAGCATTATGCTTAAATTGTTATTAGAATGAAGTTTTTATCATTCTTTGATAAAAAAAATGTTGAAGAGAATTCAAGGTATTAAAGGTATAATGACTTATGTCATGGATCTAAGATTGGACAATTATAGGAATATTGTAGGAAAATTATTCCTATTGTATTTATGTGTTAGTATGATACTAACATATAATTTGAAATGTATTTATGGCATGTTTATGTGCATATAGATCGTGATCAAAACTGAGATCGAACTACCAATCGAGGAAATGACATAGATCAAGTTGAAGCTTAGTGAGGCTAAGTACATATTGGCAACCTATAAAGTGTCAATGTGGGTCATTACATGCATGGAAAATAATATGTTTGTTTGAAAGACTTGTGACAAGTCTGTTATAATTATATGCCTGAAGATTATATTTACTTTGATATTTGACATAGTAGAACATTTCAAAGGTAGAAGGATTACATGCATTGATCACATGTAATTTGATTATGATTGCTTATGTGATATTTAGGGTATAAACCACCCAAGTATTCAATTACAATTTCCATGGATGAATTAATTACAAAAATTGAAAAGTATGCCCAAGTAAGTTATTGAGGTATAGAGTATAGTTGGCATGCCATAGAGTCCAGTGCTTTAGCACTTCGGTGCAGTATATTAGCACTTAGGTGCGGTTATTTAGCACATAGGTGCAGTTATTTAGCACTTAAGTGCAGTTCTTTAGTAATTCGGTATAGTTTTTGACTCATGTACTGTTACCCCTCCAAAAGTACTATTTTTAATGCCAATCTTACACTACTTTTGCTTTTTTTAGGTGCATTTAGTTGCATTAGGATGTTAAAACCATGCATTTGCATAAAGATTTTAGAATTCTGTCTATGTCAGTGTGAAGGGTTGTTTTGTTGGCAATTTTGCAGGTTTAGCATAGGATTTGGCTCAAAAAAGCAACAACAAGAATAAATGCCAGAGAAAATGACAGACGTTGTTGGCACAGATAGACCAGACAATGCCAAGCACCGGTTGGTAGAGAAGTGAACTTGATGCCTCGCCAAGAAGCTGTTGGACCCTGAAAAAATAAGAAATGATCAGGCTCTAAAAAGATAGCAATTGGACCAATCTCTGAAAAATAGTGGATAAGATGGTGCCAAGACTTGTTGGAAGATTCATGCCAAGCTTGGACGCCAAGGCAGCGTCGGCAATATGACATTAGCCCTAGCCTGATCAAAGCTCATTCAAATTTGGATAAGATGATAATCCCTTATCCCTTGGGTAGTTGAAGTTCAAAATTTGAAAAGCTAATCCTATCCCTTACTCGCACGCCTATTTAAACACCAACCAAGCTAGCATTTGGGGGAGCAAAGAAGATCGGAGTGAGGAGTTGGTGTGCGACGATTGACAACCGGCTGCACCTAGGAAGGGTGGTCCGACCAACTTGGCCGAGAAGCCTGGATCTTGAAGCGCTGCATCGAGAGACCCCTTCTAACCCATTCTCTATTTCAAGTTAATTATTTTATTTTTAATGATGATGTATTTCGAAAATGTTTGTGGGTTGTTGGTTAAATCTCTCACCATGAACTAATTTAATAGTTGGTTGGGGATGTTTGCGTTGAACACTATTTTTATGTTTTAGTTTTTAATAATAAATTTGTCTTGTCAATGTTTCCACTATTCGGCATACTTTAATATTTCCTAAATACTATGCCAAGAGAGACCTGGCACTGTTGGCCTATTACTTTTCAATATCTTAACAGACTTGGGGTAGCAACGATTGAGTTGTTGAATACTGAGGAGAGAAGTCGTTCAAGTAGATGAACTTACTTCGGGAGTGAAATATACCCCTGAGGAGTATAGATTGGAACTTAATCAAATTGGTTTATTTAAAAGCATGCACTATAGAGATATAGGGGTTTTTAGATGATCAATTTAGGGCAATGACCATTGAGAGAGGCTTTGCTAATTTTGAATCTGCTCGGTAAACAATGCCAAGACAGGTTGTTATTTAAGGCTGGCCAAACATGAATAGCGTGAAAACCAGGCATTCCCTGCCAACGCTCATTGATAAGTGTTCAAAAGTACTATTTTTCTTACCATTTTTACTCATATTATTGTTAGACTTAGGCCCATATTAGTTGCATAATTAGCCATTCATGCATTAATCCATGTTTCCTTCCAACGTTGAGCTTGATTACATAACTTGGTAGTTTTTGTGGGAAAAGATGTTGCTTTGGTGTGTTTTGTGTGTATGTGCAGGATCACTTGCCAAAGCAAGGCTAGATCTAGTTGCCAGGGCAATGCATGAAGGAGACGCCGAGCTAGTTGCCAGGGCAATGCATGAAGGAGACGCCGAGCCAGTTGCCACGGCAATTGTCGACAAGAGCAAAGGTGATATGGTAGTCGAAATTAATGACTAGACAAGCCAAAGATGACGTGGAGCAAAGCCCAAACCCAAAGGAATTTGATTTCCATGCAGAGATTAAAGAAGAATTAAATTCCAAGAAGATAGGAGAAGTTCTAGTAGGAATATAATTATAATAAAGAATTATATTCTTTAAAGATAATTTAATTCCAACTTAACTTCCTCCTCAAAGAAGGACTTTGGCCTAGCCCTATAAATAAGATGGAGATTTCGACAATCCAGAGAAAGAAAGAGAGGGGAATTTCGACAAGCATCAAGGAGGGCAAGAAGAAAGAATTTTCGAGAAGCATCTAGGGCAAGGAGGATTTCGACAAACCTCCTTCTTCATCCTTTTCTTTCTTGTTCGATTGGGTTCATGCTAGGGATTATTTATCTTGTGTTTCTTTGGAACCTAGCCATGAACTAAATCTATTTGGCTATGGTTATTGTGTTTTGTGGTTGTGAGAAACTATTGGTTTTTGTTTAGGTAATAAGAGTTTGCACTTTTCTATTCAAGGTTTATTCATTATTGGTTCTTATTATTGTTTGCGAGTGAATTGGGAGAGGATCTCATGATTTCATCTATTTATCTAATATCGGGAGAGTTAGATTCAAGAAACGAATGAATATGATCTTTATTCAATCTATTGACGGTGAAGATTAATCCGGCTTAGGAATAAGTTAAGGATTTCAACGGCTAAGAGGAGCGCAAGATTGGTTGTTCTTCACCCTTGATTCACGCAGGGATGTATTATCAAGGCATACACAAGTAGCTAGAGTTTCGACTTAGGGATAAGAAGAAACCATTGAAGAATGCTCTGCCGAACCTTGAAGTTGCTGCCCAGACGCCCAAGTAGTTGCCCAGGCAACCATCGATTAGTTGCCAAGGCAACCCCGTTGTGCAAGTTGCCACGACAACTGAGTTGCCCGTGCACTCTTTCACCAAGACGATCCAATCGGCTATCACACCTCAACTCACGATAACCTGGCCTATCTCTCTCTCATTTGATCTCATCTATTCATTTACTTTATTGCTTTCTAGATTAGTTATTAGTTAAACTCCTATAATCCTTTATTTGTGTTTTTACTTTTTACAGTGCAAGAGACTAGATTCTTGAAGTAGCACCAATCCCTGTGGAGATGATATCTTTTATACTATAACTTGCAACGTGTATACTTGCACAATTGCGTAGCACTTATTATGCGCAACAAGTTTTTGGCGTTGTTGCCGGCGATTGGCAATAGCGACTTTGTTTTTATTTTCTTGCACTTTCTTTTTACTTTTCTTGTTTAAGATTCAAAGGGTTAAAAAACTTTGGTTTTGCATTGGTATATGACCAGGGCGAGACCAACTTCGCCAGAATATCCCTTTGATCCAGAAATTGAACGAACCTTACAAAGACTTAGACGAAGGATAAGAGTAGCAATGGCTAATCAAGACGTCAATATGAATCAAGATGTTCCAGTAGGAGGAGGAGTGATTCTTGCACGAAACAGAACTATTCGAGACTATCTTGAAGAAGATCTAGATGGACTTAATCCATGAGTTGTCGCACCTAAAATTGAAGCCGACCACTTTGAGTTGAAACCGGTAATGTTTAATATGATCAACACAATAGGTCAATTTGGCGGCTCAGCAACTGAAGATGCACAGCAACATCTAAAATCTTTCCTCGAGATTTGCAACTCGTTCAAAATACACGGAGTCACCCCCGATGTCTTACGATTAAGATTATTCCCCTATTCATTGAGGGATAGGGCGAAAGCATGGTTGAATAGCATTCCTACCGGATCAATAGCATCTTGGACCGATCTTTGTCTTGATTTCCTTGCTCGATTTAATCCTACAAATTTGACTGATAAGCTTCGTAACGACATTACTTCTTTTCGGCAGGCAGATGATGAATCCATGTACGAGGCTTGGGAGCGATATAGAGAACTTCTACACAAATGCCCCTTACACGAATTCCCGATGTGGACTCAAGTAACAATGTTTTACAATGCCGTGAATACACCAACAAGGATGATGCTAGATGCCTCGGTAAACGGCATACTCCTAGATAAGTCGCCAGAAGAAGCAATGCAAATTTTAAACAGGCTGGCCAAGAATGATTATCAATTCCCATCTACTAGAAGAGGAGGAGTTAGATGCCAAGCCACAATACATGAACTAGGATCAACAGATTCAATTTCGGCACAATTGGCTACTTTAACCAAGATGGTCCAGAACATGCAAAAACCAAACAACACACATGAAGTCAAGGTAATGGATTCTTTTTGTGAGTTATGTGGTGATAACCATAATTCTTCTGAATGTGTGCAGAATCCAGCTTCTATGTGGGGAATTACAATCGAAAAAACAATGTGATGTCCAATACATACAAGCCAGCTTGGAAGAAGCACCCAAATTTTTCATGGAGTAATCCCAACAATGCTCTAAACCAGAACAATCAGAATGCACAAGCATCGGGATTCCAGCAGAATATGCCACGGCAACAGCTGCCGCAGCAACAACCGACAACATCTAGTTATTTGGAAAATTCTCTAAATGCTTTTATGATGAAAACTGAATCTTATATGGCTGAGAATAGTAATTTCATAAAAAGAACTGATGCTTTTATTAACAAGACCGAGATGAGATTGCAAAACCAAGAGGCGGAAATCAAATCATTGGAAAATCAAGTCGGACAGTTTGCTCAAAATATGAATACTAGACCGCAAGGAGGTTTACCTAGCGATACTGAAGTCGCAAGAGGAACTGGCCATGAGCAATGTAAGGCAATTACCACTAGAAGTGGCCAACAACTTAGAGAGGCTCAAACCTGCTCATCAAACAAAACTCCACAAAAAGATCAAGACGAACCTAGCGGCAAAGCCTCAGATGCTGAACCAGGAATTGCCGTGGCAACCGGCAATAAGCATGCCTCGGCAACCGATGATAAAGACGCCTCAGCAACTTGTGAAAAGCATGCCTCAGCAACCCCAATTGATAATGCCTCAGCAACTCCAGTTGTCCCGGCAATGCCACCAATCAGGTTTTAAACCAATGAAAGGATCGAAGATATCCGACTTCCACCACCATTCCCACAAAGGTTGAAGTGACAAAAGCAAGAATACCAATTCAAGAAGTTTCTTGATATCCTAAAGCAAGTCCACATCAACTTGCCATTGGTGGAAGCAATTGAACAAATGCCAAACTATGCCAAGTTTCTTAAAGACATTGTGTCCAAGAGAACAAGGCTAGGAGAGTTTGAAACAGTTGCCACAACAGAGGGATGCATGGCAATGTTGCACAATCCTATGCCACCCAAGTTGAAGGATCCCGGAAGTTTCACAATACCCTGTTCCATTGGAAATCACTATGTCGGGAAAGCATTATGCGACCTTGGGGCTAGCATAAACTTGATGCCTAAATCAGTTTTCCAGAAACTAGGAATCGGGAAGGCTAGACCTACAACAATTATGCTGCAGCTAGCCGACAGATCCTATGTGCATCCAGAGGGAAAAATCAAGGACATACTGGTAAAAGTTGATAAATTTATTTTTCCCGCTAACTTTATTATTTTGGATTGTGAAGCAGATGAGCATGCACCCATCATTCTCTGGAGACCATTCCTAGCAACAAGGAGAACCTTGATCGATGTTGAAAAGGGAGAACTCACAATGAGGGTGAATGACCAGCAAGTTAAACTAAATGTGTTCCAAACACTAAGGAGTGCCGATGATCCAGAAGAATGCCAACTTCTTCATGCCATGACAGAATTTAACTTCGACGAGGAATTTAGTTGCCTCGGCAACTACATTGCCAAACAAGAGGAACCTGAGGAGTATGAAGAACCGGTCAAAGGGGAACAACAAGAAAAGGCAAATTGGCTAGTCAATCGACCAGGAAAAGAAGCTGATCAAAATGTTGATGCTACACAAGAAGGCAATAGGGAGGAGGACGCGGATCTAGAGATATGCGATGCATTCTCGGATGAACAAATTTTAGTTACCTCGGAAACCATGGACACACATGCCTCGGCAACCCTTGACGCCTCGGCAACCATGGACGCGCACGCCTCAGCAACTCTCGATGCCGCAGCAGCTCTTGATGTGCACGCCTCAGCAATTTTGGGAGCAGTCGCCACGGCAGCACATGCCTCAGCAATACCCTGGTACGCGGATTTAGTTAATTTCCTTGTTTGTGGTATTTTACCTTATGGAATTACTCACCAAGGGAAGAAGCGGTTCCGCCATGATGCTAAGCATTACTTTTGGGACGAGCCTCTTTTGTTTAAACAATGTGCAGATCAGGTTATACGCCGATGTGTCCCTGAAGAGGAGCAACAGAATATACTCCAGCAATGCCATTCTTCACCCTATGGAGGACATTTTGGAGGAACTCGTACCGCGGCCAAAGTTTTGCAATCCGGTTTGTATTGGCCAACATTATACAAAGATGCCCAAGACTTTTACAAGCAATGTGATCGTTGCCAGATGACGGGCAATATCTCTAGACGACATGAGGCGCCGCTTCAGAACATCATCGAGGTGGAATTGTTCGATGTATGGGGGATCGATTTTATGGGACCTTTCCCATCTTCATTCGGCAACCTCTACATCTTACTTGCCGTCGACTACGTGTCTAAATGGGTTGAGGCAGCTGCAGTTCCCAACAACGATTCCAAGACCGTGCAACGATTCTTGTAGAAAAACATATTTACACGGTTTGGGATGCCGAGAGCAATTATCAGTGACGAAGGCAAGCATTTTGACAACAGACTAATTGCCAAGATGTTGCAATGCTTCGGCATATCACACAAGATCGCCATGGCATATCACCCATAAACCAACATGCAAGCAGAAATTTTTAACCGGGAATTGAAGGGTATACTCGAAAAAGTTGTAAATCCCTCTAGGAAGGATTGGTCATTAAGACTAGATGACGCACTTTGGGCATATCGCACTGCATCCAAAACACCTTTAGGTATGTCCCCTTTCCGACTTGTCTATGGCAAAACATGCCATCTACCGGTGGAAATCGAGCACAAGGCATACTGGGCAATCAAGACCGTGAATATGGATTGGGAAAGTGCCGGACAAAAGTGTTTGATGGACCTCAATGAGATAGAAGAATTTCGTGCACTCGCCTATAACAATACACGAATCTACAAGGAGAAAACAAAGCGATGGCACGACAAGAAACTATTGCCACGAAAATTCACGCCAGGGCAACTAATTCTCCTATTCAATTCTCGGCTAAAACTTTTCCCGGGAAAGCTGAAATCAAGATGGTCAGGACCATTCGAAGTCGTCAAACCATTCTCCCATGGTGCCGTGATAATCAAGTCCATCACTGACAAACATGAATTCAAAGTTAATGGACAAAGATTGAAGCACTACAATGGTGCCCATGTGGAACGTAACAAAGAAGTGGTCAACTTAGGAGATGCATGAGCATGCTCTCCTTTCAATATTTCCTTTTTCTTTTTATTTTCATTTTTATTTTTAGGAGATATTTTATTTTTCTTCATTATCTTTAGTTTTCAGGTTTTCTTTCTTTTCTTTTCCACAACAAGACTCACAACCACTATGCTAAGGAAATTTCCTACCGAGATCCTTGCCCCGGCAACCAATGAAGCAGTCGACACGGCAACCGCAACAGATGATGCCGCGGAAACCTACATCGTGCACGCACAAGCTGATGCCACGACAACCAACCCTGAAGATGCCACGGCAACCAAAGCTAAAGATATCCCGGCAACCACTGCAAAAGCGAAAGGTAAAGCACCTATGCCCGAATCAACTCCTACGGAATCATTTTCTGATTTTTCAGATTCGAACGAGTCCTCCATTGAACCAACAAAGATCGCACCAATTGAATCCTCCAAGCGAAAAGCCAATGACACTGATGAAGAGGACGATGAGGACAACCCCGTACGTGGATCGATTCCACCACCGGCAACAAGAAAACAACCATCACGTTCAAGCAAGAGAATCAAGACACCGACCAAAAGGAAACTAATCATCTACGATGACGAACTCTTGGAGTAAGTCCTCGTATGCATTTTATTTTTCATTATTTTTATTTTTCTTTAATACATGCATTGAGGACAATGCCTCACTCGAGTTTGGGGGGGATTGTTATTAGTAGTTACCATGTTTAGTTACATTCATCTTAAGTATTACATTTAGGATACATAAATTGCTTGCCATGCCTTTAATTGGAACAAGAATTGCTTAGATTTGATGAATATCCGATGATGACTTTGCCAATGCACTTAATTGATAGAATTTTTATTCTAGGATAACCATGGAAAAACTTAGAATTTTACTATGATGCTAAATTTGATGAAACACTGTTGTGGTTTGATTAATTTAAGGAATTCTAGTGAACTTAGGTTGATAATTAACAAATTGGGGGATTAGAATAAAAATTGGATGAATACTAGAGGTGCCCGAAATTGGCTCTAGCATGTGCTAAAAAAATTGATCACTAGAGGTGCCCAAAACTAGCTCTAGTATGTGTTAAAAAATTGATCGCTAGAGGTGCCCGAAACAGGCTCTAGTCGAATAAATTAACTTAAGAAAACTAAAAACAAAACACTAGAGGTGCCCAAAACTGGCTCTAGTTAGAACATGTTAAAAAGAACCCAATAAAGTAATTTGAAAACCTATTATTTGCATCGAATCCGAAAAATCAACTTGCACACAACTCTGCACACACTCACAAGCATTATAGTTTGATTTCGAGTAATTCCTAAGTTTTCCAAAAAATAAAAAGCCAATCATACTTTGTGCCCCGGTTCAGAGAATTGAAATCAAGTTCAAGGCTAAGTTTGTGAAAATTGAAGTCTTGGTAGGTAATTATGAGTTTCCATTGCTTGAGGACAAGCAATAGTTCGAGTTTGGGGGTGTGATAAGTGTTCAAAAGTACTATTTTTCTTACCCTTTTTACTCATATTATTGTTAGACTTAGGCCCATATTAGTTACATAATTAGCCATTCATGCATTAATCCATGTTTCCTTCCAACGTTGAGCTTGATTACATAACTTGGTAGTTTTTGTGGGAAAAGATACTGCTTTGGTGTGTTTTGTGTGTATGTGCAGGATCACTTGCCAAAGCAAGGCTAGAGCTAGTTGCCAGGGCAATGCGTGAAGGAGACGCCGAGCTAGTTGCCAGGGCAATGCATGAAGGAGACGCCGAGCCAGTTGCCATGGCAATTGTCGACAAGAGAAAAGGTGATATGGTAGTCGAAATTGATGACTAGACAAGCCCAAAATGACGTGGAGCAAAGCCCAAACCCAAAGGAATTTGATTTCCATGCAGAGATTAAAGAAGAATTAATTCCAAGAAGATAGGAGAAGTTCTAGTAGGAATATAATTATAATAAAGAATTATATTCTTTAAAGATAATTTAATTCCAACTTAACTTCCTCCTCAAAGAAGGACTTTGGCCTAGCCCTATAAATAAGATGGAGATTTCGACAATCCAGAGAGAGAAAGAGTGGGGAATTTCGACAAGCATCAAAGAGGGCAAGAAGAGAGAATTTTTGACAAGCATCTAGGGCAAAGAGGATTTTGACAAACCTCCTTCTTCATCCTTTTCTTTCTTGTTCGATTGGGTTCATGCTAGGGATTATTTATCTTGTGTTTCTTTGAACCTAGCCATGAACTAAATCTATTTGGCTATGGTTATTGTGTTTTGTGGTTGTGAGAAACTATTGGTTTTTGTTTAGGTAATAAGAGTTTGCACTTTTCTATTCAAGGTTTATTCATTCTTGGTTCTTATTATTGTTTGCGAGTGAATTGGGAGAGGATCTCGTGATTTCATCTATTTATCTAATATGGGGAGAGTTAGATTCAAGAAACGAATGAATATGATCTTTATTCAATCTATTTATGGTGAAGATTAATCCGGCTTAGGAATAAGTTAAGGATTTCAACGGCTAAGAGGAGCGCAAGATTGGTTGTTGTTCAGCCTTGATTCACGCAGGGATGTATTATCAAGGCATGCACAAGTAGCTAGAGTTTCGACTTAGGGATAAGAAGAAACCATTGAAGAACGCTCCGCCGAACCTTGAAGTTGCTGCCCAGACGCCCAACTAGTTACCCAACTAGTTGCCCAGGCAACCATCGATTAGTTGCCAAGGCAACCCCGTTGTGCAAGTTGCCACGGCAACTGAGTTGCCCGTGCACTCTTTTACCAAGATGATCCAATCGGCTATCACACCTCTACTTATGATAACCTGGCCTATCTCTCTCATTTGATCTCATCTATTCATTTACTTTATTGCTTTCTAGATTAGTTATTAGTTAAACTCCTATAATCCTTTATTTGTGTTTTTACTTTTTACAGTGCAAGAGACTAGATTCTTGAAGTAGCACCAATCCCTGTGGAGACGATATCTTTTATACTATAACTTGCAACGTGTATACTTGCACAATTGCGTAGCACTTATTACTCGCAACACTCATCATTCATTAAAGCACCTTCCTTGCCAACGTCTTTACTTTACCTTCATTCCCTTTCTTTTTAATTGTTTTTAAAACCAACTTCAAATTAAATCACTTTTTCTTAAGGCAATTGAATTCCAAGTCAATCTCTGTGGGATCGATACTCAGCTTACCAGCTATATTACTTGTAGACCTTGTATACATGTACGCAAAGGACTCATCTTGGCAGGTTTTTATACTTTCCAACACATATCTTTTGCCAGTATTTCACCTAGAGAGTCTACAACTTTTTGGCGCCATTGCCGAGGATTGCAACGAAATTGATTGTTTTTAAATTCTTACTTGTCTTACTTTTATTTTTATTTTTGCTTTTGTTTTTACCTTTTATTTTTGTCGGTGTATGACCAAAAGCCATCCCGTAGTGGATGAGTGGCCATACGATCTGAAAATTGAGAAAACCTTGCAAAGGTTAAAAAGAAGATTTTGAGAGATGCAAAACCAAGGTAATGGAGGGAATGGTGTGGTGAACAATGGGGGAAATCCACTTAATAATGAGATACCACCACCACCTGTTGTCCCAGTTGTTAATGAGAGACCTATTGGAGAACATTCGGCACCAACCATTGACAATTTGATGTCAGGACTTGTTGGCACAGAGGTAAACGCTGTCAATTTTGAATATAAACCGATAATGATTCAAACTCTTTTAAATGTAGGTCAGTTTGATGGAGCACTCACTGGAGATCCGTTGCAGCATCTGAAGTAGTTCGTGGAGATTTGCCAACTATTCCAACAAAATGGAGTACCTAAAGATACCATGAAGATTAAGTTATTTACTTTCTCTTTGAGAGATAGGGCAAAGGCTTGGCTTAACTCCTTGCCACCTGGCTCAGTTACTTCATGGGCAGACCTATGCCAGAAGTTTTTGACAAGATTCCAGCCGTCAACACTCACTGCCAAGCTGCGAGGTGAGAACATTACATTCAGGCAGGCTGAGGATGAGACCTTATATGATGCATGATAACGATTTAAAGACCTGTTGAGGAGGTGTCCTATACATGGATTCCTTAATTGGACCTAGATCTAGACCTTTTATAATGGATTGAATGCACAATCGAGGACTTTCGTTGATGCTTTAGCAGCTGGCTCATTGCTTGACAAGACATATATTGAGGTTATTGACATTTTGGAAAGGATTTTAATCAATGATTTTGAATATTTAGTTGCGAGACTTGGGAGTGGAACTAAAACCAATGGGAAATTTCAGTTTGACGAACTAACGTCCATTCATGCCGAGATTTCCAACCTTACTAGTGTGGTAAGAATGTTGCAAAAGAACAACGAGTCCTAGGAAGTCAAAACATTAGATCCTTTCTGTAAAATTTGTGGAGAGAATCATCATGTGGATGAATGCCCTTCCAACCCTGAATCGATAAACTTTGTTGGCAATGTTAATCGTTACTATAATCCTAACTCCAATACTTATAATGCAGGTTGGAGACAACACCTTAGTTTAGCATGGGGAAATCAAGGAGGTAACCAGTACAATGCCCAATGCCAGAATACCCAGAGGCAGAATAACAATGCCATGCCAGCATTCTATCAGAATGCCATGCCACAGAAAGCCCAAAATAATTTTCAGCAAGGGTAGAGATTCAGCCAAGGAGGCACACTCACAGAGTACATGGAGAGGAATGATGCCACAGTCCAGAGTTTGGCAGCGTCAATGAGAAACTTGGAAATCCAAATAGGGCAGATTACCAATGCACTCAGCAATCGACCCCAAGGAACATTGCCAAGTGGCACAGAAGACGCTCGGCACAAAGAAAATAACCAATGCAAAGCCATAACTCTTCGGAGCGGTAAGCTATGTGAGGTGGAGAAGGCTGCCAAGTAGCCAGTTAACTGCTAAATCGAGAAGCCAGTGCCAGCAGATAATCCTAGTAAAGAAGAGAAAGAGCAACCAAAAGCAGATGATGCAAGCACCAATGCCAAATAGACTGATGTCAGAACTGCCTTGGCAAAGCCAGCAGCGTCGGCATGTGTTTATCCGCCACCACCATTTCCAGCAAGACTTCAAAAGCATAAGTAAACCAGCAATTCAAGCACTTCTTGGAGGTTCTTAGGCAATTGCAAATCAACATTCCATTGGTAGCAGCCCTTGAACAAATGCCCAACTATGTCAAATTTATGAAAGACATTCTGTCCAAAAAGAGGAAGTTGGGAGACTTTGAAACTGTTACTCTAACCGAAGGATGCAGTGCCATGATCCTAAACCGATTTCCACCAAAGCTGAAAGATCCAAGAAGTTTCACTATTCCCTACACCATTGGCAACAAATTCATGGGCAATGCACTGTGTGACCTAGGAGCCAACATCAACTTGATGCCAATGTCAGTTTTCTGGAAGCTTGGCATAGAAGCAAGACCTACCACGGTGACACTTCAGCTGGTAGACCGATCCTATGTACATCCCATGGGTAAGATTGAGGATGTGTTGGTAAAGGTAGACAGATTTATTTTTCTGGCCAATTTTATCATTTTGGAATATGAGACTGATATTATTGTCCCAATTATTTTGGGGAGACCTTTTCTTACCACAGGTAGGGCTTTGATTGATGTTCATAAAGGGGAACTAACGATGCACATGAATGACCAGCAAGTTACATTTAATGTGTTTCAATCTTTGAAATGTACAGATAAATCTGATGAGTGCCAAGCAGAGAAGATGATGGAGTCCATTTATACTTTGGACACGGCACAGTTATGCCAGGATATAGAATTTGATGCCAACAATTTAGATGGCATAGCTGATCTGTTTGAGGAACCAGAAGAACCAGTCTTGGAGGCTAAACAGGCGAGTTATT